>JAEMWC010000888.1:100000-160000 GCA_016490735.1 Pachyseris speciosa
TCTCTCACCAGTATTTCAAAAATTCTTCTTCAGGGTAAAACCAGGGTTTTGGTGGTTTGATCAAAATTTTTTACTAATTCTCTAAAAGCCTGAGAAACCTCTTCTATGCTTTTTTCAACATAAAACCTGATTACATATCCGTCATTATCTGCAATTTTTTAAAAAGAAATTTTATAGCTTCTATCGCTTCGTCGCTTGTTCTGTCAATAAAACGGGCGTCGTTTGTTTGTTTTATGTACCTCCAGGGTGTTTCGTCGTTTTTTAGTTTGTCTAACACCTTTTGAAACTTGTCTTCTTGGCAGTAATATCTTTGTGTTTTTTGTGCTTTTAATTTTTCAACCCAGGTTTCAAATTCGTAAACCAAGGCGCAGCATACGTTATGCTGCAGTTGAAAATTGGTTGCTGGGGCTTGGGCGGGCGGGCCGGCGTTTCCCCCCGCTGGCTCGGCTTCTCCGTAGTAATCGGCAAGCACCTCTTCCTCAACTCATGCCGCTGCCATCCTGGGGTATATACTTGTGTGCACTTTTCTTCAAATGGGGTGATGGGGTGGTGCAATTTCATTGTTTGGATTGATTTACGTGGCAAATACGCTTCTCTTCGGGAACCCCTCCCCCACGGGGTCCCTCATTTCGCTCGGTCCCCCGCTTCACTCGCTTCACTCGTTCCGCGCCACCCCGTCTTACGCTGTTGTTTATTTTATCAGACACACACATGTAAAATGAGGGTTCTGGCCTGCACACGTACATATTATCCACTTATTTCCTCTTTTTAAGTCTTTAATCGATATGTTCCTACGACGAGCCAGCGAGGAGTAGGAACATATCGATTAAAGACTTAAAATGAGGAAATAAGTGGATAATATGTACGTGTGCACCAGAACCCTCATTTTACATGTGTGTCATCCAGCTAGGGGTGTAACACACTTTATGAAAAACTGAACTACGGATATCAGATCTCCAGCATTTTCATTGGCTAGCCGGACACAGGTTCTCAGCTCATATACCTGCACTACCTTATATGGTCAATGAACGCTTCAGCACAGAGAGAGCTCAATAAAATTTTTCCTTCGACAGGGCAGCTATTAAAACATGAATCGTCTCGCAGCGGCTGAATTAACGTGTAGAAATTTCGAAACTGGAACCGAAATACAAATGGAATTCAACTTTCTGTTGCTGAGTGTTTTAGAATGACAACAAACAGTGCTGTGATCGTGTTAAAAATTTATTGCAGTGTTGATGTAAAAGCTAATAGTAAAATGCACTTTTTTTAAAGGAAATACCGAGTTTTTGAACTTAACTAAACTAAATTGAAAATATGTATTGAACAACAAGTGTCGACGTCACCAATCTGTAGCTATGCTCACGGGCCAGTCTATTCAAAACAAACTGAACAAACAACAACTTAAGCTAAAATTTGCAGCACTAATCCACTAATGATAATTTTTCCAGCGATCAGTGACACTTTTTAAAAACTAACACACATTGAAAATGTTCTGACCTGTACTCGATGCAACGTATCAATCACCAGCTTCAAACTTTCTGGTCACAGATATGATGTTTTCTTAAAAAAACGAGGATAATCGCCGTCCTTGTTGTTTTTGTTATTCCTGTTTGGCCACGGTTCCAGTTTTTGTTCCACGCATCAAGACAAATTTCTACAAGCCATTTTTTGAAGCATTACCTGGACATCTTATCCCTCATACATCTTGTTTCCGACCAGGTCTGGTGAGACAATGTTCCAGTCCAAATAAATTGAAATTGTGTCTTCATTTTGATGAAATTCACCCACGGTGCTGTTGTTTTGATGGATTACAACTTCGCTTCCTTTGGCTCGTACATCTACGCGAAAGGTGTTCCAACCTCTTTGGGCAATAATTGAATATTTTGTACGAAACTACAGACCATTCACAACCATTCAAAGCAAATAATCTTTGCACTTTTTCCAAAAAAGACCCTAAACTGAAGCTTCAACGTTGTTCTTGGACAGTTTCATTGAGCTGATTCATTCAACTTCGCTCGTAAACGTTGTAACACACCGAAAGGTTTTCGCACCCTTTTTGTTTAGTCATGTGATGGACAAATGTTTCCTTCGTTTGGTTTTCTCTTTCTCTGAGTTCCTTTCTTTCACTTTTTTTGTTCAGATTCTCAATTAAGCGTCATAGAGTTTTTAATAAAACAATTATTCTATTCGGGCTTGCTGGATATAAAATAATTATAACCAACTCGGCGCTACGCGCCTCGTTGGTTATTTATCACTTCCTATCCAGCGCGCCCTCGTAGAATAATTGTTAAATAATCTGCTGACCGGTTAGCTCAGTTGGTAGAGCACCGGACTACCGTGCAGGAGGTCGCCGGTTCAAATCCTGGCCGGACCAACACTCAGGGTCTTTAAATAATTGAAGAGAAAGCGCTGCCTTTGTCATTACATCTGCAAACGGTTAGACTTTCTTGTCTTCTCGAAAAACCGTAGCCCCGTCTCATAGCTCTCTCTGATCAGTTCTTGTGGGACGTCATAGAACCCACACCACTGTTCGAAAAGAGAAGGGGACGTAGACCCCGGTGGTGTGGTCAACCTTCATGGGTAGTGGGAATGGGTAGGGAGGGCACATTGCATGGGACCTAGGAGTCCCGTTCGTCCCTCCCCTACCGGGGTGACCTGTACCCAGTAAAAGCTGTAAAACCAAAACCAAAACTAATAGTAATCAAACTGTTAAATTTTTGGAGAATTTGAGGAAGATAAATCCTTAAATTAAACAGAATAGACTTACTTAGAATGACGGTAACATTTGCTTCTCCCTCATCTCTGATTTGAGGTAAGTCAACGAGTGACGTGGAACATTGATAAGTTGCATTGCATTGAACATCACGGATTGACAAACTTTCTCTGGCGCAGTCATAGTTATTGTTTATGTCGGTAGCGCTGGTGTATGTTATCGCATGAGAAGAACTTGATTCAGATAACACTGCTCCATCTTTTCGCCATTCAAATGTGTATGTAGGCGGTCGCTGTTTGCTAAACTTAGGAACACAGTTTAGTGTGACAGTTCCACCAGAAGAAGCTGGTAAAACAGCATCGTCAAGCTTAACGAAGAGGAAGGGAACTTGGACTGAAAGAAAAAACACAAAAGGGTTTGTTTTGCCGACCAAAATGGTGACTTGTACGAAACACAACTGTTGTTTCAACAATTCAAAGTTGGAATTAAAAGGGCTATTTGACTATTTTACATGTATGTATGACTTCAAAGTACTAAAATATTTTTGTTAAATGGATATCCAAAAATGATGGTGAATTTTTGTTTCAAAAGAGCATGCTATTGCACAGAAAGTATCCACTGTGTTCTGCTGCTACGGATGCCAAAAAGATGGAAATGCTATGAACAGATACTTGAAAGAAAGACAGTGTTGTAAAGAAATCGCCAAATTTTAAGTTGATTTGGTCTCCCCCGCTAAACATCATGTGATATTTTCCTCTTAGTTTTGCAAAATCACTTTGTGTAAGCACAAGGATACTGAGTAACGATTTCAAGAATCAATTTGCAGAAAACGATAAAACCGCCGTGACATCGGTGCCTCGTTTTTGTTCTGAATTTATAAAGCTAATAAAAGTATAACCCAATTGTAGTTCAACACCATGGTTTGTACTAGTAGTTACTGTTGTTATTCTCGTTTCTGTTCAATTTAAACAGCCACCACCACCGCCTTTTCACCAATACAATTTTGAACGGCTCAAGCATTTAACTATTCTCAATCCTTTTAGTGCCCATCAAAACCATTCTGGGGGAGGGGTGGGTGAGTGCAAGTATGGAGGTTAATGAAGAAGAAATTTACCAGAACTTATTGTGGGTGCATTAATTGTCATGCACTACTTACAATTTTCGCAGATAAGCAAGTCCACTCTCATACATATTCCAGTGCTATACATCTTTGGCAATATTCTGACATATTGGGCTGCAAAAGGTGAAGAAAGCCAGTTGACAACAACTGAGCCTCTGTTGGTGTTTCCAGTCAATGGCTGAACAAACAAAACAAGATAAAATTCGTTGATTGATACTCGCGCTTGTAGTCTATTTAAAGACAAGAAAAACATTATACTCGTATTCTCCGAACAAAAATAGGTACCCAGTAGGGTACACGAGTCTATTGCTTCGAACTGATATTTGTGACTGATTTCATGTGACATACCAAGGGTTGGAAACAAAATAAAGCCTGGCATGGAGACCATTCTGTAGGCCAGGGGCATTCGGATACAACTTGGTGCTGGGAAATGCCTTACTGAATGTGGTTCATGGCATTTTCAAAATGTGACCCTTTACGCGAAAAGGGGGCTTATCAAAATTTCACGGTGACGCCGATTCCACGGTAGACGTCGTGAAATGTAGTGAAACAGGTTGAATTTCCGTGGCGTGAACTCAGCGGGAAAATTTATCATACCACCGTGAAATCGTTCACGCTGTGAAAAAACACCCATGACTTCACTGCCTGAAAAAACATTTCCACGTGATTAATAATTTCACGCCGTTAAAAAGTAAATTCACGCTGAAGGTTGGATTTCCTTTTTACGTGTGAAAAACGCGATTGTAATATTTTGCACTGAAACTTTAACTGAATGTATTTGTATTCCTTTTGTTTTTAAAACAAGTCTTTAGTGCAATTAAAATTGCTTAAAGATGTTTGTTTCAGCAGCAAAAGCGTCTGGAGCAAGGACAAATTTTGTCTATTGTGCTGAAAACAGTGCAGAAATTTGCATATGTCAAAAACAACTTGATCCTTCCGACATCGCTTGACGCAGTCACTTCATTATTATTCACTGCAAAAAAAAAAGCTCACATTTTGTATTCTGCTGAACCACGAATAGCTCACGCAAGCGGGAAAAAAGCTTTTCAACCTTGTTCGTTCTGTTCGTTCTTATCTGACAACTTTTCTGCTTGACTCAATACTGTAAGAAATGCCCGGGGGGGGGGGGTACTTCCTTATATGGGCTATATAGGTATGTGCGGCCCCAAAGGGTAAGGTTTTTAAGCCGTTTTGGTCTGAAATAGGGTATTGATTTTAACCATTTGGTCTGAAATAGGGTATGGTTTGTGCACTTTATTCCTGAATTGAGTATGTTTTTTAGAAGAAGCCACTTCTTCATCATTAGGCGATAAGACAATTAACAAAAGAGTCACAAAAGCCCTTATCAAATTATGTTTACGCCAACCGTGTAGGTGAAATAGGTCTGAAATAGGGAATCGAATTTTTGGTCAGGTCTGAAATAGGGAAGGGAAAATCGCAGATTTTGGTCTGAAATAGGGTAAGGGTTTCAGGAGGCGGGCCACACACCCCCACCAAATTTTTCTGTGAATACCCCCCTATTCTGGGAATACTTTATTAATAAGCAACAGTGAAAAAAAATTCAATAAAAAAAATAAAATACAAAAGCTTAATAAGTCGAGGTACATGTATTGAGAAATGTAGTGCTGTGTGTATTAGTTAAAACACAGTATGCATGTTTACTCTAAGACATACAGCGCTAAATTTTTCAATACCTCAAATCACCTTGTCAAAGGCTCTGGGGCAGCTTATATCATTATCAATACAAAGCTTACCATTCCGGCTGAGTAATCAAACCATTTTGTCCCATCATATCCATAGCTGATTGCATAACTTGTCACCCATTTGTTCTCCACATTATCTCCCTGAGTAGATACACCGCTGACTGTAATCACTTTTCCAACATTGAACTGCAAGTATTGTGGGAGTGATAATGAAGCACTGCACCAAGAGTTGGTACCATAAAGGCGACTACCAACAGCTGTATGACTGTTATCAAGTTCCGATGATGCCGTAGCTCCGACGTCTCGTCTTACAAACCTTTCATTTCCCATCAATGACAGGCAACCTGTCAAAATGCAATAACATTATCACGCAGGCATTATCGGAGTTAGCCTTCTTCGCAGACGTCTTTGGGCTCGTCACGCGTTCCTTGCCCACGAACGTCTGCTGAACTGAACTGCCACTTCCGTTCGTCGGCGGTTAGCCTTTGTTTTGAAGAAACCAATAACGAGCTTCGTAAGAATGGAAATCGACACCCGATTCACGTGCATTATCTGTGAAAATAATCCAGGGGTCGAAGTCCTACTTTCCATAACTTGGAAAACGAACTATGATTGGCCAACCGCCGCGAACGGAAATGGTAGTTCAGTTCGGCAGACGTTCGTAGGCAAGGAATGCGTGACAAGCCCAAGAAGTCTGCGAAGGAGGCTATATCGGGGTTGACTAATTCAACAAGCTATAGACCCAATGCAAAAATGGCTGCCTTTAAATTATTCTTTTGTTCTTATTAAAAATAGCCTCACAAACCTCGCTTTTGAGATCAAAATTCTACAGAAGTTGTTATAACGAACGAGGTTAGTGAGGTTATTTTGTACACGAACAAAAGAATGTGTTTGGTCACCTAAATAACTAGAACACAAAGCAGCAAGCTTGTACCTCAATCGGCGTACATTATTGAACACTGGAAAAAAAATCCGATACAGTTTACCGTTGCCACGATCGACGAAAGACGTGACGAATGCCGATACAAGCTCATAAGCTGAATAATTTTGCCTGAATTGTATTGGTATTTTTTTTCTTTTACTCGGGCCCAAGTAGATCCGGCAAGGGAGATTTATCTCTACTGGAAAAGGCCCCAAAGTAAATCTAAATGAACAGATTAAGATCAACTGTACCTTGCAATGATCCATACACTTCCACTCTCAATGCTTTGTTATTATTGGATGTTAGAGGATAAAAGCGAATAAACTTAGCAGCGACAGGCTGGTAAAGATCACTTCTAACAATACTGCTCCGGTCACTGTTACCAGTAAATGTCTGAAAAAATAAAACAGTCAAAATACGTTTTATTTGGCAGGGCAGCACACAACAACCAAAATATATTAGGTTCCTCGCTTTAATATTGGTCTACAACATTGCTATTATGGCAACTACTGAAGTTCTTGTAATTAGTTAGAAAACGTTTAGAAAGAAACAGCTCCAAGGATATTGCTTCACCTTTTAATCAAACCAAACAATAATCGAGAAGAATGACGGGTTCATTAACCCTGCTAAAATACCACCATTTGCAGAAAAGCAGAATGGCGTTAATTTAGTTTAATCATTACCAAGTAAAATTAAATAACGGATTAATGCATTGATGCATTTGAAGGCTTGACTTTTATTTGAATTCATCACAACTATTGTCTTCATTACTACCCCCAAAAAACCTCATTCATGTATTTCAAATTCTTAACGATTTTGGTGATGATGGTCGAACAAATCAACCACCAATTTAGCAAAAAACCTTTAAATAATATGCTGCCAGGAATAATATTTTTCATTATGCTCGTAATGTCTATAATGTCACTTAAATTATAACACAGTTAGCTATTACCTTTTCCACATTATCCTCAACATAGATTGTCCAATTAATATTGTTCAAGGATGTCCCTATTTTGTAAGTCTTTGTCCAATCGCCTGCGCTGGGATTTCCCTGTGTAGCTACACCACACACAAAGTAAACTGATCCCAGGTCAATCTGCAGGAAGTCATTCGCATCACTGTTGCTGCTGGGCATCCAGCGTTTGGATCCTCTCAGGCGCCCATCGTAAGGGTTATTGTCGCCACGAGTAGACGAAGCTGAAAATCTCTGATCACGAATGATGGAATTGTCTGAGATTCCCACTTGGTCACTTGAGCATCCTAAATTAATTTCACAAAATAAATCTACTAAGTTCATTACAGTTGCCCTCCATTTAATATTTACTACAGTATGGTACGCTTGTACGGGCAACGTACTGAGTATTTCATTCATCTAGTCTTAACGACCTGATCCCAAACAAGATTCTAACACTGCAATATAATTCAAATGTAGCTGTAGATCATACATCAACGCAAAAATTAATTTGTACTCACAGAGACATCAGACCTCACTAACAAAACCAGCCGGGAGCTCAAGGACTGTAATATGTCAGTGTTTTTGTTCTGAATTAGACCCTTTCTATTGCCGGCATTACTGCCAAATTTCTCAGAGTTGGTTACTGAACTTGACGGTTAAATCTTTGATCATTGAAACACCTCTTGTGATTTGAACTACTGCTCGTCCAGAATAGCCCACTGTAGGTAACAAGCCCTGGGAAAAACCCTTGCAAGTACCACAGCCTGTTAAGGTTACCGTGTACCTTCACGGGTAATTACAACCCTGATACCATAAACCCCATATCAAATTAAAGCTAATAGGACTAGCTAGAAGCAGAACGTGTGTGAAGCAAGACTGCATGGTAAGCCGAGCTGACGGAAAAAGCTCTTGCTAGAGTACTCGTGTGACGTATGAACTGGTTTGCCAATGCAGATATGTTGGGGAAACATCACGAAGTGCTTACGTACATGGGAGAGAACACCTAAAAGCCCTTCAACGACGGGAAGATGGCTCTGTAATGTGGAAACATTGCTGTGAACGACATGTAGGAAACATCGTACAATTCGTGATGAATGTGACGAATGTGACAGGAGTGTTTCGAGACAATGCGATGCGAGGCAGGTCACAGAGTCTGTAATGATTGGTTAAGTTGAGGACCACTGATTAATTGACACGAAAAGCGAATGGAACTATTTCCGCATCCCGAGAGTTGTGGTATCAGTGTAGCGAGGATAGATCTTAAATTGACACCTGATACAAGGAAATTCGGTGACTCTGTACATGGAGCACGCGTTTAAAATTTAAATTTGAAGTTCGTTGCAAGCGCAGAGTGTTTCGTTTGAAATTTTGTTACACGCGACTAACGTAACATTGTAAGATCAACTGATGAGGCTGTTGCTACAGCGAAACTAGTTTTGTGAATTTAAAAGTGTGTTGAAAGTATTTTAATTTGAAATTTTCTTTCAAGTGCAAATGAGGACTAGCTATTCGAACATTCCATAATTTTGCAAAAATGTGAATTACTGAATATTCTGATGAGCTTTTGATCTTTTGAAAACTATAACTATAAAATGTGATTATTGTATTTTGGGAATTCGATATTTTTTCTGAGAGTCTAGAACCCAGGAGCTAAAAAAACGTGTTGCGGTTTTCTTTTATTCGATTGCATTCAAAAGTTACAGAGAATTTTCAAATTCGCTAGAAAAAATACAGAGCGACCGCATGAAAATGCCTGTCAGCACACAACGTTTTTCAATAATCTAATTCCCCAACACATTTTGTTGAAGATAAGTTAAACTAGCAACTGTTCACATTTGATCGAAATCGAACAAATCGCCCTTGAGTTGTAACTCTCGAAAGTGTCCCATTTAAGACAAAAATAAACCTTGCGAAAACAGCGCTTGAAACCAATCTACACAAACAAACACCGCCCCCAAACACCTCCATCAACGATCGGCCAATCAATTTACGCAAACTTTTTTGTTTTGTTTTGCCTTGTTTTTTCCTTGAAAGATCACAATCAAAAGTTCATTTTTATGGAAAAAACAATTTATACCCTGAACGTACACGGTAACGTTAAGCCAGTCAAGCATTCCGTTATCATTTCTTGGATGACTAATGAATGCAAGACAAAAATTCTCTCTCAATAGCAGTTGAAAAATGAATCTTTAGTGACTCAGTTTCCCTATTTGTTAAAAACCATTCTTCAAATTTTCCCTTAGTGGTCTTTAAAACAGTATGTGTACACTCTTCTTTAACTGAGAACAACCTAAATACCTTTGACACTGTTAGAAGTTTGCCTTGTGGAATAAACCTCCACCTCACAAAGCGTGAGAATTTTACTGTTCCCCGGAATACGAACGTAGACATATCGACCATTAAGCACAGGTACACAAGAAAAAGACTTTGTTTCTCCACTGGTCAAACTAAGGGTCCCTCCACAGCTTGGGTTTGTTTGGCCTCCGTTTTGAGTGTCATCACCTGTACAAATAAAGGCAAGGAGTTAACTTATGACTGGAGACGAGCCGCTGTGGACAGTTTCAAATAAGAGTATTTTCGTGCCTTATTTTATAACCAACTTAATCCACTAGAAAAAATAGGTACGCAGTGCGTACGTGCTCGGACATGTGATACATGCATATTTACTTCTGAAGAATGAGAAATTTTGTAGCGATCCTTTATCATTTTATTTCAAATATAAAGAATGCATATATAAACATAAAACGAAGTACCAAAACGAATTTATTCAAAGACAGTTTAGACGGAGAGCTTTTTGTTTGGCAGTTTCATCCCTCAATTTTTGTTTTCTGTGAGCAGACAGTTTCTTTAGACGTTCAACCTTTTCTTCTGCAGTTTTGTTCTTTTTCTTTTCTTTTCTTTTCTTTTCTTTCCTATAGTCACACTTTTTTTCCGATCTCTTTGTTTTCCTTTCTCTTGTTTCATCAACTAGTTTCTTGCTGTTGTCTGGTTCAAATCTGTTCAGTTGTTCATTGTAACTTGACTCTGTGAGGTTCATGCATATTATCTGGTGCACTTATGTGACATGGTTCTCCGATCTTATGCAAGTTGTTCTGCATTGTAGCAGCTTCTAAGTCCATTGTTAAAACTCTAACACCCCTAATTTCGAATGGTACAACTGATTTATTAGGTAAACTGTTTCAATATAACTAACTATGCTCTCGATTGATAGAAACGCTAAAAGTACTGCAGTTCCTGACGTATCAAATTTCCCCCAAACATTTCTGCTGTGGGAATAAAAAATTTTAAATAAACTATTGCTTGTTTTAAAAATAGCCACAGTGCTACATTCAACTGTAAGCAAACATGATTCATAATTCATGCAGGAAAGAATGGATTCCAGGGCCTCCATTAAAGAAACGCAAGGTTGTTTTTACTCAGCTTGAGTTATGCTATTCATTAAATGACCTTTGACATTCCCTGCCAAACTTTCACTGTAGTGCAAGTTAAAAGTAATGTTGAATACAGACACATTCTCTGGTAATTCACACAGAAACAAAATAGTTTGCCGAGTGCACTTTGACAACAAACTGTATAAAGAATTCCCTGTGTAAGATCTGAGCCATATCAGCAGCACTGCGAATCGGTCTATGGTGTTGATAAACAATGGAAATTAAAGAGTTTGCTACGCGTTGTTTCCTTCGGTTTTCACCAAAAGGAATACTAGACTAAGGAGCACAAATAGTTTTACTGGCATCAAAGTCAGTCACAACTGGGCCTGGGTCTGTCTTAACATCGTTAGCAAGTCGAATTAATTCAGTCTTGGGGTCGAGGCATGGCGGCGTGAAGAACCTTCGTTTCTCCTCTCGCACCACATCTTTTTTTTTTTCAAAGCTGATGGCGGAATCCCTGTTAAAATACGTCACCAAAAGAAGGAATAGGTCTTCGGACGGCTCTGTAGATGGCAAAGTAAATTCTCCAGAATCCAAGAAAGCGAAAAGCACTAGCGATCCTGATCCCGATCTCTCAGTTGAGAGCGACGAGCATGAAGATAGCGACATTGTTTGGACAGCCCTTGAACTAACTGACGATTTAAATGGAATTCTAAAAGGCATTCTAGAAAAACTTAAGAAGCTGGACACCATTGAAAGCATCGTTAAAAAGATTGAAGGCAGTCTAGACAAATTAGAAGAAAGAACCACGAGGCTCGAAGGGCTAGAGAAAACGGCGAGAGAAGACATTGACAATCTAAAGATAAACCACAGTCTTATTGAGAAGAATCTAGACGACGCAAATAAGGCATTAGATAAGAAGATCCAAATCCTTGATGGAAAAGTTGCTGATTTACAAGACAAGGAGAAGAAAATCAACCAAGTTTTAGAAGACCGAACGACACGAAAGATTTATACTTAGAAGCCTACTCGAGGCGCGAGAATATAAAATTTAATAACATTGCCGAATCACCTTCGCCGAGAAATGGAGTAGAAGACACCGAAGTGCTTAGAACCTTCCTGGATCAGCAACTAGGTTACCGGGACGCAAGATCTGTAGAAATTCAACGAGTTCACCGACTGGGGGAAAGGAAAGAAGATGGGGGAGCGCGACCAATTCTCGCAAGATTCCTGCGCTACAATGCGAGCAAATACTCGCTCTGGGCTCTCGTCTCAGAGGTACTAACTTTCAGATGTTTAGGGACCTTCCTCAAGAATTGGTCACAAGAAGAAGCATTCAATTTGGACACCTTTAAGAAGGCCAAAAGGAACAACATACCCGTATCCTTTAGCAAGTCACAACCTGACAAACGTTTTATAAGGGGTAAATTCTGGCCAGTGGGCCAGGTACTGGACATATAATCAGGGAGCAAAAACCCCTGTAACCATTTATTTATCATTTTAGTCTTCTCTGTACTACCTTCGATATTTGTTTGTTTGTTTGTTTGTTTTTTCCCGCCATCTCATAATTGATACTAAAGAGTTAGCAAGTGGAGAGAGATTGTAAACAAAACCGCGGTACTGGAAGCTCATCTTAGTTAGACCACTTTCAAAATTTTCCTTGCTGTTGCTGTTGTTGTTAGTGAAGTTATTAATTTTTTTTCTGCCACTAACGCTATTCGTTTTGTCTGTATTCTATGTGTCCTGCCTTAGTTTTTTTCTTTTTTCTCTTACGAGGTATTTTGTTAGTATTTATTTTCTGGAGCAATCAGAATTTCTGCATGTTATTTGATTTTTTTATATGCTAATGTAAAACGATGGATCTTAAAATCGCCTCGCTAAACGTCAGGGGAATTGGAAATAACACCAAAAGAAAGGAGGTGTTTAATTGGTTGAGATCTAAAAACTTTTCAATATACATGTTGCAAGAAGTCCATTGTTCCAAAAATACCACAGTCATAAGGAAGTGTGAATGGGGCTACAAAGCGCTCTTCAGCTGCGGATCGAGCACCAAAGCAGGGGACAGTATTCTCTTCAACAATAATTTTAATTTAAACATTATTAAATTTCTCCTAGACCCTAATGGTCGATTTATCATTTGCGATATCGAAGCAGACGGCAAATTATTGACCTTGGCTAGTATCTACGCTCCTAATAAGGATGATCCCGATTTCTTTAGCGTCTTCTTCGATCACCTTTCTGCGTTCAAATGCAATGAAGTTATTATTGGCGGTGACTTCAATTTAGTATTAGATATTGAAAAAGACAAAAAGAACGGAATTGCCAGAACTCACCATAACGCTTTGAGAGTGACACAAGATGCGGCGGAAGATCTGGAGTTATGCGATGTTTGGAGAATCTTTAATCCAGAAACAAAAGGTTTACCTGGCGACAGAGACAGCCAGATGTTCAATGCAGACTCGATTTTTTCCTAGTAAGTCAGACTTCGTTGTGTAACTGTACTCAAACAGATATCATTCCAGGTTTCAAAAGTGATCACTCCATGATAACGCTTAACCTATCTTTACACTCTAACCCAAGGGGAAACGGTTTCTGGAAGTTAAACACATCCCTCCTTGCCGGTACTATTTTTATTGAAAAAATAAAGGCAACGATACAAAAGACGGCTAGCGAATACAAAGAGGACAACCTCGTCAACCCCTTGCTACTATGGGACATGATAAAATTGAAAGTGCGTCAAGAATCCATCTCTTACTCAGCGTCCTTAAAAAGAGCGCAAATAAAGAAAGAAGACGAGTTGGAAAAAGAAATCACAGCTTTAGAGAAACAGCTAGATAGCGCAGACTGCTGTGATTCCTCGTACCAAATTGCAACTGAAAGAATTAAGGTCTTAAAAGAGGAACTCGAAAAAATTTTTGAATACCGAACCAAAGGAGCTATTATTCGGTCAAAGTCAAAGTGGTATAATGAAGGTGAAAAGAACACTAAATACTTCCTTAGTCTTGAAAAGCGACAATATAAACAAGGCACAATAAGCCAATTAAAACTCAAAGACAATACCCTTGTCACATCTGACAAGGACACTTTAGCCGAATGCGAATCTTTCTATGAAGACCTCTATGCCTCGAAAATAGAAAACTCCCCCAATTTTAATTTTTTCCCGCAAACAAATCAAACTTTTCTAAGCCCTGAGGATCATCAGGCGTGCGACGGTATCTTAACCGAAACAGAATGCGCAGAAGCCTTAAAGTCTATGGATTCGGGTAAAACGTCCGGCACAGACGGCCTTCCAGCTGAACTTTACAAATTGTTTTGGAATGATATCTCAACCTACCTTCTTTCAGCTCTTAACTTTGCGTACGAGTCGGGTTGCTTATCTATCACCCAAAGACGTGGAATCATTCAACTTATTCCAAAAAAAGACAGAGAGCCTTTTTATGTAAAAAATTTGGCGTCCTATAACCCTCCTCAACACGGATTATAAAATCGCAGCTAAAGCTATTGCAAATCCTATTAAGTCCGTGATTCCAAGGCTTATAAACAACGGTCAGACAGGTTTTATTAGAGGACGGTTCATCGGCGAAAATATACGACTTATTGATGGCATCATCCAATATGCTGCACAGCATAATATCCCAGGTCTACTACTCTTCATAGATTTTGAAAAAGCTTTCGATTCACTTGAATGGCCTTTCACTTTTCATACTCTACGCTTCTTTGGCTTTGGTCGATCAACTATTAATTGGGTAAGGACTTTTTATTGCAGAATTGAAAGCTGTATTCTCAACAATGGTTGGTCAAGCAAATTTTTTCAGCCTCAAAGAGGTGTTAGGCAAGGCTGCCTCCTTTCACCATATTTATTTATTCTGGCAGTGGAGATACTGGCCAAGTCAATCCGAAACAATAGGAGTATAAAGGTTTTCTCTCTAGACAACAAGGAAATTAAGATAAGTCAATATGCTGATGATACTACTCTTATCTTAAACGGGTCTAAGGACTCCCTTGTTTCAGCCCTGCAATTATTAGATGATTTCGGTAAGATATCCGGCCTCAGGCTCAATGATAGCAAAACGGAAGCTCTTTGGATTGGCTCATGACTGGTCATGAGAAAATCCTCGTGCCAGGAAAGAACTTCAAATGGCCAAGATGCAAGGTCAAAACGCTAGGCTTATGGCTTTCAACTGATCCAGATCTGGCGATAACCTTGAACTATAAAGAAAAAATTGAAAAAATTAGGAAATTATTAAGCTGCTGGAAATACCGGAGGCTCACACTGTTAGGGAAAATTACCGTGCTAAAATCGCTAGCCGCATCACTGATCGTTTACCTACTTGCCTCGTTGCGGTCAAACCATTGTGCTCTAAAAGAAATAAACGACATGTTTTATCAGTTCTTATGGAATGGAAAAGGCGACAAAATAAAGAGGAAAGTCATGATTTACGAACCCCGAAATGGCGGTCTAAAAATGATTGATCTCTTTTCTTTCAACAAATCTCTCAAAACAACGTGGGTAAAAAAGTACTTGGACACAACTAACAACGGGAAATGGAAGTTCCTGTTTGATGTGGAACTTAAGAACTATGGAGGCGAAAGTTTTTTCCACTGTAACCTAAATGTTAGGGATACAAAGGAAATGACCAGGGTCACCGACCCTTTCCTTAAGGAAATATTAGAATATTGGGCCGAAATAAACTTTGAGCGCCAAATATCTTCTGAATTCAATTTTGGAGAACAGGCATTATGGTTCAATTCACTACTGAGAATAGAAAATAAGCCAGTTTTCTTTAAGGATTGGTTTGAAAATGGGATAACTAAAGTAAAACACCTTCAAACAACAGGAAAAATGGATTTCTGACTCTGAATGCTTTTGTCGCAAAACATGACCTAAAAGTACGCCCTCTTGGTTTTTACGGTCTCTTGTCAGCTATAAAATCCCTTCGTAAAACGGTCTCCGGAGCTGCCGAGCTTAGGGAACACAACTCGGAAACTTTTTGTGATAAGATTATGAAAAGCAAAAAGCCAGGTCCGTTAATTTACAAACAGCTAGTTAATGCCAAAGGTATAATCCCAAGCAATAGCCAAAATAAATGGCTTCAGAACTGTAACTATTTTGATGAAGGTAACAATTTTAACTGGGAACTTGCTTACCTCCTGACACCAAGATGCACCAAAAGCACTAAACTGATCGAGTTCCAGTTTAAACTTTTGCATAGGCGTATACCAACCAATGACCTTTTATTTAAAATAGGAAGAAAAGAAAACAAGGAATGCACGTTTTGCCATTCCTCGGAGACATTAATCCACCTATTTTGGTCATGTCATGTTACTTCCACCTTTTGGAAAAGAGTGACCGATTGGCTTCACGACATCCTCCCGTTAATTGGCGAATACATTCTATTGAATATTACAGCACTGGGCTTGAGGCCGGAATCTCATGCAAAATATGCGCTTCAATTAAACTATTGTTTCCTGTTAGCGCGTTATCATATATGGCAAGCCAAATTGGACGAAACGTCACCAAATTTTGCCTCCTTTTTACGTCTTGTCAAATCTAGACTTACAATAGAGAGAAAAGCGGGAAACACCTCAAAATGGACTCCTTTTGTTGACTGCCTTTAATTTGTCTTTTTTTCCTATTCCCCTGACGGACAATCTATTGGAAAATATGCGACAATTTCGTAATTATCTAAAAATAAATTCTATAAGGATATTACTAAATTGCTCCACTCTTCAATTTTTTTTTCGTGTAAAGTGCTCTTGTAATTGGTTTGTACATGTAATTTGTTTCTGTTACATGGCTGTTACATTAAAAGTTCTCCTCATTAAAAAAAAAAGTCGAATTAATTCAGGGATATTGAAGCGATACAAAAATATTTGTGTAGGCCAGAGACGATTCATTTTCGTTAGTTCGAAATAGCGAATCACACGTTTCAGTACTGGTAAATAAATCGCTTCTAAGTAAAACAAAAGGAGCATAGAACACCCGAATTTTCCCTTGAAGCATCCTCGATACTCCCTGATCATGACAGCTAAATAAACGCAATGCATGCCAACAACAAGTCTGTATTGTTGTAAACTGTTCCCCGTTTCAGCTTTGTTTAGCCCAAATCAAGTTCAGATTTAGGTGGTCAGAACTAATTCCACGTTCCAGTGAAACAATTCTCAAGGAAACTATATTAGATCAAATTGTACTCAGTTTGCTCAGGTTTGCTCAAGAATGCTTCAAAGTTATCTCAAAGTAACACAATCGTGTGATCACTAGGAGATACGGGCTCGCGATCAAAATCAACTATATTTTTCTGACTATCGATCCCCGCTCTCACGCAGCGTGTTTGTAGGTGTATACAAATTAAAAAGAAGAAGAAATACTGACCTTTTGTTCTGTAAACAACCACATCTCAACTTAACATGTCGCTTGAAACCAACTACGCAACAACTTGACACGCCACATTGTTTGGGGGCCACTATTGAGCTTTCAGGGATTGACGAGGGGAGGGTGGGTGATTTGAGTTGAGCTTGAATTACGTAAATTTTTATTTAATTTTGGATCCAGAACGATCAAGATATATCTTTCTCAATCCTGTATAATCTTCTCCTTTAGATATGTTAGTATGTATTTTTTTTGTCTAAAAGCAGCTTGGATTATTTTTTTTTTCGTCACAATTACCCACCCCACTCCCCTCAGTAGAAAAGTTTGCATAGCTTGAACAGCCTGCCAGCCTGCTACCTGCCTGAGGACCACTTCGCTTTCAGTTACATAGGTCGGACATTAGCATGTCCTCCCAAAAATGAGTTCCTTCCGTGAAAAAAAGGTTGCGTTCTTTGTCTAAACCCTTTTCACATAAATTATGATACTACTCACAACGACCAGGATAAATACACTGACTGAACGTCACACAGAAAACGCAGGGATAAGAGTGTAGACATAACATGCAGACCAGGGATATTTTGGGGGTGAACAAGGACCAAGTATTTTCGCGAAAGCGATCCTAGGCTATGAAAAAGGAAGTTTTTTTTTTGCAACTGAAACAGTTGCAAATATCCATTGAAATATATTGAAATATATTGAGCCGGAGCAACGGTCATTTGCGGGAAATACTTGCTTGGGGACATAGTGTTGACACATTTGAGCAAACTACATGTTTTGTGTTAAATATGGAGTAGCTGTAGTCAGGAGATGACATCGTTGAAAATAGTTAATGTTTAGAACTCACTGACTTGTAATCTTTAGGCGGTTCTTTAAAGCCTACGACACACTAGGCCATTTTATACGCCGATCGTGGCGAATTTGATCGCCAGCGAATTTCGCTGGCGATTGATGCGGGCACACTAGGCGAATTTTTTCCCCGATCGCGGCGATTTGCCTCGATTTGCCACACCAGTTTTGTTCCCATCCCCATTGTTGTCGGCCATTTTGAAAAGTCATGTGATAATATCGCCCAATCTGATTAGCTGACTTTACTGGCGATTCGCAGCGATGAGCGTCCAAAATCACGGGAACGGGCACACTAGGCGAATGCCGGCTAATTTAATCGCCGATATCTGACTTGCCAGATACCGGCGATTTTATACGCCGATCGCCGCGATCGGCGTTTAAAATCGCCTAGTGTGTCACCCCCTATCGTCATTCCCATATCGTCATCCCAGAAGTCTATAAATGTTTGACACCCCTTTTAACTTAAAACTCTCGCGCAGATACATTCTCTATAGTCACGCGCACGCGGAACGTTATTTTAATTAATTTTAAATCATGCATTACAACATCAAGCGTCCTTATAACTGATGAAGACTTAAGAGTTAGCCGAAACGTCCCAAAGAACCGCCTAAAGATTACAAGTCAGTAACAAACATTAACTATTTTCAACGCTAAATGCTTTCTATCGGCGTCCTTTTGTAATTGAAGAAACCTCTTTTTTGTTGATAGCCACCGCTACCCCCTCTCCCCTTTTTCAATGTTGAAATACGCTCCGTGGACACTGTCACGTGGTTACAACATTGAAGATAGGGGAGGGAGTCGAAATATGAGAATTGCAGATTGGAAACTAACGCGTTTAATGAAAAAGGTGTTTATGAGTGGGACTGTCTCAACTACTTTTATCCATGATTGTAGACTAAGCACTGCAAGCTGCTTGTAGTACAAAGGAATTTAAATCATTTACGAAGACTTTCGCGGGCACGAATCCAGTCGCTCAGTCTCAATATTTATCTTTAGTTTGCAATTCACAAAAAGTTCCGCAACTTTTTTATTTCATAATTCAGCTACCTATTGGAGTTCCTTCCATCGTTCAACACTAACTTACCTATCCTGATTTCAAATGTACTCAAACGTGATCCACATTCACCATCACAACCTCTGTTAACAATAACGACTTCAGTCACAGCAACAGATGATCCCAGGTCCACTCTCCACCAAGGATCATTTCTACGTGTAGTATGTGTACAGCTGTTATCATCCCAGTTTGTTGAAGTTGTTCCATCCACCGCTCGTGATGCCGCTCCACCCCCAGAATAAGTACTAATCTGTTCAGCAGGCTGATTGAGGGCCAAATCTGAAAAGACGCGTTAAAACATGATGGAAGGTTTTTGTGTTAACATCTTTGGGTAAAATTAAGCAGTGGAGCCCTTTTTTAAATTAAACAGTTCATACGCCAATTCAGAAAATATTCATATTCCAATGACAGAGCAGCAAATCTGCGAACTCTTTTTAAATTGTTTTCACTGTGTTCCTAGTGTCCTTTGTGAGTGCGTTCTCCGGGTGTCAAGTAAACTAAGATAGTAACGCAAATGTGTGCAACTAAATTGACAAACTAATTAAAATCATTTTGAAAGCAAAAGCAAAATCCTTATTGTTTCGGAGAAAGACCAAACCTGACGTGGCGACGTTCTGCGGGAAATAAAGACACGGGATGGGTTTTAAGTTTTGGAGCGAGGCGACAGTGGTTGCACGTGACAGAGTAGCATGGCAGTGGAGAACTAGAGCAGCAATTCACTCAATCGGGAATGAAGTGCCCATAACCGTTTTTTGTTTTTTGTTTTTTGTTTTTTTTTTCAGTTTGTCAAGGTAATCTACAGGTTCCCTAAAGACGTTCTGGCAAAAATTTTGAGATTTGCTTAAAACCCGATTTTTGAAAGTTATATATTTTTGCGGTACACCTTCGCCGCTGAACAAGAAGGCCAACAGGCTCACAAGTCACAACCAGACAACCTCGAACTCAAGGATACCTCACAAATTAATGTGATTTGGTAAGCTGAAGCCACTCTAAAGGCACTAAGGCCACATGGTAGCGGGCATTACCCCTTAAATCTATCAAGGCAAAGATTGAGCCCAAGCGTTAGCAGCCATGGACAGCTGTTTCGGCCTTGTTAGGCCTCATCAGCATGGCATAGCTAATATAATAGCTAATGCTAAGGCTCAAGTACCCACATATCCATAAAACAAGCAGTAAAAACGTAAAGCTTGTGAGATGTGGCTGGAGTGACAACGATACCTCACAAATTAATCTGATTTGGCAAGCTGAAGCCACTAGTGGCTTCAGCTTACCAAATCACATTAATTTGTGAGGTATCCTTGTCACTCCAGCCACATCCCACAAGCTTTACGTTTTCAAACCTCGAACTCAGACTCTCTCTCTTTTGCTCCCTTGTCTTCAAGAGAGAGATCCTGGTTGGACCTGATCACGTGACCAGTAAAAACAACAAAGCCACAGGGAGGGTGGGTCAATTGTTACAGTCACAGTTTCTTGCCTTTGCCACCCCTCGCCTCCATCATATTTTTTTACCACCCAGATTTTGGGTGATCACGTGATCAGGTCTAACCAGGGTCTCTCTCTGGACAACAAGGGAGGCAATGAGAGAGAGGGTTCGAGGTTGACAACCAGAGGGATGTGACGTCATGTTTTAGAGTTTGCAAAGGGAATCTTCTGCATATTTATTCCCCTCTCGGGATTAGAAGTGTTGCTGCATCTCACCGCAACGTATCTTTCAGGCATTTTGCGGAGTAAAGGTGGTGCTCTCACTAGTGAAAACTGAAGTCAAAACCACGTGTTCCTCAACCTATGTCACAGCACTATTGTGACCGAGAAGAATCGATAAAAAGACTAAGGCGAATGGTCAGCAAAAAAAGCGACAAATTTGAATGTTTTCTTATTGCATTTTTAAATCGTGTAAAGGATAGATCGCTTAATTTTCTGTGAAACGTCTTTGTGAGATGTATAGATTCAGGCGAGAAAGAAAAAAAAAAAAGGATATGGGCACTTTAAGTCAGTGAAGTATAGCAAATATCACTACAACCAATAAGGACAATGAGGATATTTGGCCCCATAGTAACACAGTATAACATTGGGTTGCATAAATAAATGTGAATCAAATATAAACTAACTCCCTTCACCAGCTATAGCCAGGATACTTAAAGATCGATCACGAGATGGAATTTTTTAATTCATTTTGTGTTATTGTAGAACATGTTTTGTTGGCTAGGACACTTTCAGACTTTACTGGGTAAAGAACCACCTACATGCACTACAGACAGGCTTGAAAGTCCATTAAAAATATTATTCTCCCTAAATTCTGCAACATCTCTGAAATGCGACTTGCAAAATGCTATTGCTATAAAATTATGATTTACGACATAATTTCACTCCAATGTTTCTTGTTAATTCAGTATTGCATGTAACTGGAAAATGAATTCTAAAAGACTCAATTACCTGGTATGAAATTTCATACTAACAGCACGTAATATCAACAGAAAACGTTTACCAAGTGGTGATAACATCCAGTACTTAAATTAACAAAAAATGTTTATTACAAGCAAGCACTTACTAGTTTTAGATATGTAAGTAGAATAAACTTCAACCTCACAAAGCGTTAAGATTTTGTTGTCGCCAGGTATTCTGACAGAGACATATCTGCCATATGCTCGCGGTATGCAGAAAAAGGCTTTTTCCTGTCCACTTGCAATCTGTGTGATACCAGCACAACGACGGTTAGTTGCTCCTCCATCTGCAGTTGAATTTCCTTGATGAGTGGACAAAAAAGGGCAAGCAGTAAGGACAACACTTCCCAATATTCCTTTTTATTAAAACATTTCTTGCATTTTCATTGGCTAGCAAGTCACAGGCTAATCAGCCTTATCTATTCAATACATTGTGACAATGTCCAAATATGGTCATAGCGCGCTCAATATTCGCCGTGCGTACTCAACAGATATCTTGCGATATACGTACTTTTGTGTGTCGCGGACAAAAATGGTGGCCCTTTTTTGGCAGTAAGCACAGATAATTGTGCTTTAATAATAAAACAGTTATCCTACTCAATCTTGCGAAATATCGCATGGTTTTAGCCAACTCTGTCTACAGCCTCGTTGACTAAGTATCAAGCGATATTCTGCGCGATTTCGCAAGATAATTGCGTTCGACGTTAGGAGAACGCATCCTAATCTTGGGTGAAAACGTAAAGCTTGTGGGATGTGGCTGGAGTGACAAGGGCACCTCACAAATTAATGTGAACTATAAGCTGAAGCCACTCTTAAGGCACTAAGGCCTCATGGTAGCGGGCATTACCCCTTAAATCTACCAAAGCAAAGATTGAGCCCAAGCATTATCAGCCATGGACAGCTGTTTCGGCCTTGTTAGGACTCACCAGCATGGCATAGCTAATGCTCAGGCTCAAGTACCCACATATCCATAAAACAAGCAGTGAAAACGTAATCTTGGGTGCCCTGTGATACTAAGTGGCGAGATGTGTCGTCGTTCGTGTACCTTTTCTGGGCCATCTTGAATTACGTTACAAATGATATCGTGAGTTCAGCCTCACCTCATTTATTTACGGGCGGTTTAGTGAAGTTCCACGTTTGACTCAACCGGCTGGTCGACCTAAACTGTAAAGTACAGCTCGTGTAGAGTACAGTGCTTGACACGGACTTTGCAGACCGACAACATATATTTAAAAAAAAATTGATTTTCAAGTGAAATCAACTACATGTACGGTAAGCATCCAGACTCCGTGGTGTCACACATCTTGTATCGAACACGCTGGTTGAGTCTGAAGATTTTAATATTTGCTACAAAGAAGAACCAAATCCTTGTTTACACTTTAATATCGTTTTCTCGTCGCAAGATCAGAAATATTACCGAATCACAGCTAATTCTCTGTATATACCCTTTTGGCCTACGTATTTGCGCTTAAAAGTATACAATCAACCCAGAAACTTAAGATCCACTTGTGGTACTCAGGTAGAGATCCCGTTAATAGCAAACACCTTCCAAGATCACGCTGCTGCTCTTTTTAATAAGCTCCCGAAAAACCTTAGAAATACTGTTGACCATAACATTTTTAGCAGGGAAGTTACGCGCTTGCTACTTACTTAAGCTAAGACCATTAGATCATGTTAACAGTAAGCATTTTTTTTTAGTTCGTTTTAATAATAGTAGTAGTAGTAGTAGTACTAATACTAATAGTAGTTGGTAAATGAAGAGCTACCATGTAGAGATGTTGCCAATAAAGTCATTATTATTATTGTTATTATTATTATTATTATTATTATTATTATTATTATTATTATTATTATTAAATACCAGCCGACAAAGAAGCACACAATCGATCAAAACCCTGTCATATCACCTTATATTAAAACCTGTAATCGATTTCATTGTTATCACATTAGACTACCGCAGAATAGATATTCCAACGCATTCCTGATCTACGATTACAACTAGTTAATATACCTCCTACGACAAACATGGTCAATGATGACGTCAGCCATCAAAAAAAGCCGACAGCCATCAAAAAATTGTCTCGCAGCGGAATTAACTAATAGAAATTCAGACAATGCAAGCAAAATAAATACCTCTTACTAACCGAGTTCGAGGTCCGCACTGTAAGTTACGGACCGAGTTTTTTCCCGTTGATTTATGGCCCAAGCGCGATACGTGTGGGCCATAAATTAATGGGAAAAAACGAGGATCTGTAACTTACAGTACGGACCGAGAAAACGAGGTTAGCAAGGTATTTATTATATGTCTGAGGTTAATCTGGCGCGGGGGAAGAAACTAGTTGAAGTCAAGCGGGCCTTACTGTAGAATATGGCCCGCAAAATTGACCAATCACAACGCGCGTACTAAGTGAGAGATATAATAAAAATGGAAATTGAACTTTTCATTGCTGAATGTTTTGGAAGGACAACGACATGTGCTGGTGTCCTGTTTAAAACTTTTCTTACAACATATGTTCATGCTACACCAAAACAAGAGCTCACGAGCTAAACAACACAATGGGGGAAACAATTTCAATAACAAGTGTCACAAGCCTGTAGAGTGTCATACACTAGCTTTAAGACTCTGACTACTCCTATGGTTTACTGGATATGAAATGACCAACTCCTTGGTTATTTATGATTTCTTGTAAAACCAATAATAATTCATAAGAGTTATGACCAATCTACGGGTAGTATGAGTAGTAATAGTAATCTACCGGAAGTAGTTGTAGTATATAGCCACATGAACACCTCTCTAAACCCCAATACAAATCAACTGCTACATTAACTTTCATAAAAGAGTCCTGCTCAGCTAATTAGTACATGTATGCATTGACTTTCATACAGATCTCTACTGATTAACATGACAAACACAATCGATTGTTTCATTTCACAAGTAACTTAAGATAAAATATTCGCATCCGACCTTTATAGGCTTCAAAATGGTGAGCCACTATACATGTAGCAGTAGATTGGTCATAACTCTTATGAATTATTAATGTTTTACAAAACATAGAATATTGTCATTAATGAATCATGCCAAGTGGTCATTCCATTTTCTGTTTAAAACGTAATTACAACGTATACAAGTTCAAATCTTACCTTACATGCACAGTGTACGACAATTGTAAGAAAGAACAACGTTACAACACTCGCGTAATAACAATCATAACCAGTAATTTTACTACGGTTCCGGTTTGACTTTACCACTGAAACAGATACATGCGGTGCCCGTGTACTGACTATCAAGGTTTTCTTGCAAAAACAAGTAAACTACACTGTATGAGTACAGTATATTTTCCCACCGACAAATAAAAATAATAATAATTATAATAATAATAGCATTTATTCACTCACGATGGGTTATACAGCTTAATACTGATGGGGTCATGAGCTTAAATATAAAATTAAGAAACTATATTAAACTACTAAACAAGTTATAAAGGTCTATGTACAATTTACAAATTATAAACGAAAGTACATTAAACAGGTCTATTTGATAATGCCACAATTTTTTAAAGAATTTCGGAATTTCCCTAGGTCACAGATCAAACTCGTATTGTTACTTTATGAGTTCCACAAAGTTATAGCTTTATAAGCTGTATAGTTTTTTACTATGTCAGTCTTAGGTTTAGGGAGCGATAAAGTCAGTTTTCATCGTAGGTTATATGAAGAAAATATAACAAAATAACCACTCTGAAAAACATCATTCTAACTTAAAATATAAGTATAAACAAGAAAGGCAACAACAAACGTAATATTTCGGTTCTTATTACAAGACCATTATCAAACGTATGACAAAGATGGTACAGCGTTAAACTTATAGGGAGAGCCAGCTACGAAGGTGTGAGACGCATTACTTATTGCAACAAGAAGGCAAGAATGCAACTACTTCTGTTAGAGGTCAAAATAATCTATATTTGGTGTTACTTTTTTTGGAAAGGCTGCAATTTGGCGATCTTGAAGTGCTGTACAGCATGCACAGCTGTAAGTTACAAAGAGCCCCAAAGAGCTTTTCAAGGTTGTTTCCAAAATTTGGGTATTGGTGTTGAGAAAGTGTCGAAAAGCAAAACACAAGGCAATTCATCATTTAGATGACAGTACAATGAACCATAAAAATTTGTCAGTGGGAAAATAATTATTCCCAGGGCATACATGTATTGAGCAGATAAAAATAATCGACATAAAAATAATTATACAAATGCAAGGGGAAATAACAATCTCTTTCATGGTCAAAGGAAATATATTGTTTGCACAGGTTCTATTCTCCATTCAAATGTCAAATAAATTTATATCCTACAAATAAATACCAAGAGGATCGCTTACCCACTCTAATCTCAGCTCCATTCAGTCTTGCTGCACAGCAGCCACCTCCTCTGTTGAGAATGCGCACTTCAGCCACAGGCTCTTCTCGTCCCAAGTCCACTCTCCACCAGGGGTTGGTTGTTCCTGCTCCATCAGTAGTGTGTGTGCAGTATGTGTGAACAGTATTCCTTCCACCATCAACTGCATTGCTTGAGATATGTGAGGTAGATTGTGTGCTTGACTGACTTGTAGGCTTCAAAAGAGCAACATTTCCTTGGATAAAAAAACAATAATAATAATTAAAATTATATATTAATGACAAAAAGATCAAATTATATTTCTGATTTGTTTTGTTTTGTTTGATCGCACACGATCTGTTTATGTAACCGTTTGTAATTCTTATAGTAAAATAAAAAATGTACAGTGTATGAAATTTACTGTACATTTCATATGATAGTGACATATCACTAAATAATATATGTATGGAGCAGTGCTAAATAGAAGTTAAACTAGAGGCTATATTGGCCTTCATTTGGGCTTCAAAGACGCAAATGGAGGCTTCAACATAGGATTCCCAGGCGGCTAAAATCGAAAGATCTGACTAAATGGAATTTCGCATGAACATGTAGCTTGAAACCAGGAAGTGAATGTCCTAACTTTCCCTAGCAGACTTTTTCATTCACTTTCTAGAGTAAAACTAAAATTTCATACAAATAGTTACATTTCACCACAAAGTGGATTAGTTTTAAAAGACCCTGTTTACCCAGTTGCTGAAATTACAACTCTGTAACAGCTGACTGCCCCTTCACTGTGCCCCTTCACTGTGGTTTAAGTGTATACTCAAAATTTTGAGGTCATTATTTATTCACACAATGATACTCAAACTATTGCTAAGTGTTGTTACTGACATTACTACATGGAACTTATAATAATAATACTAATACTAATAATAATAATAATAATAATAATAATAATAATAATAATATATCACATTTATATTGCACATTTTCTATGCATATTCAAATGCGCTTTACAACACTGGCCGGGGGATTTTGCCAGACTGCTTATGACGCAGTTTACAATTAATGAAGTTGAGTTATGAGTGCCCCCGTAATGTCAATATCAAATTAAGACAGATAATAGGGGTGGTCACTGCCAGAGTTTTGTTACCTCCCTAGTGGTTCTAATACGTCCCACAGAATCAGAGAATTATGAAGAGTTGTGTTATGGGGCCTACAGTTTATCGTCCTTATCCGAGAAGACTAGAAAGTCTAACCGTTAGTAGCTGTCATTACAAAGGCAGCACTTTCTCATCAATTATTTAAAGACCCTGAGTGTTGGTCCGGCTGAGGTTTGAACCCGCGACCTCCCGCACGGTAGTCCGGTACTCTACCACTGAGCTAACCGGTCGGCGACCGGTCGACTTATGGCAACGATAACCCAGCTGCCAAAGTTGCAGCAAAGTTCTGTTGAACACAAAGTCCTTTGTGGAAGTGAGCTTTGTTTCTTACGTCTCACATTTGTTGCCTGATTACAAACCTTACAAGCTTTTTTGTCACCCTGATCTGCATTACTTTTATCAAAAGTATTTAGTTACATTTCCGTGCAAATGTAAGTCGACAGTCTCGCCTCGAAACTCGATCCTCGAAGCTACCGAGAATCGAGTATCGAGATCGACGCTTGAGTTTCGAGTGCTCGAAGACTTTTTTGAGGATCTTGCTAATGGATTTTGAGGAAATGATTAAATTTTCTAACCTCAAACAGTAAGAGTAAAAGCAATTCACACGCTAGGAATTTCACACGATCGCTTCTAAAATGTCCTCGCTTGAAGACAGTGCGCTGTGTATGATTTTAATATACTTGATTGTACGTGAACTTTAATAGGTACAGTATACTCCTAAAACGGTATACACTATTACTACTTTCGCATTGATTTCAACCGTCGTGCTTAAGTCGAAATTTAATTCGATTAATTAAGTTCAACACGGTAGTAGCACAACGTTTTAATGTGTATTATTAGATTAGTAAGTTGATATGATAAACTCCGTGCGCGTGTCCGGGTTTTTAGTCCAAATATTACAATTGCGCATGAGAAGATTGGGGAGAGAAATAAAGTTG
The DNA here is from genome assembly GCA_016490735.1 of Pachyseris speciosa. NCBI lineage: Eukaryota > Metazoa > Cnidaria > Anthozoa > Scleractinia > Pachyseridae > Pachyseris > Pachyseris speciosa. The sequence goes on from JAEMWC010000888.1 coordinate 127,958, forward strand.
AGACAAATTCTCGATCTGCTGCTGCTGCTGCTTGGCTCAAGGTAGGCTCTATACTTCGTTTCAAGACCATGTCCGTTGTGGAACGAAACAACTTTTGAATGGAACTAAACAACTGTTTCATAGAACGAAACTAGTTTGACTTGGAACAAACCGACATGGAACGAAGCGACCATGGAATGAAACGACCGGATACCTTGATTTCGCATCAGAACTTCGAAACATCATTTCCTTAATTGAAAACGCACAATAGTAATCCTAGGGAACCGAAGAAGCACAACACCCATTCCAGTTCAGCATTGCTCATCTACCGTTAGCGTGCTAATATTCCTTTTTTCGTAAGAACTGTCCCCGTTTGCGATATACTGCCTCCTGCCTCTGTATGTGCTGACTATGCCGTTGTATTCCATTAAGTATTTGTAATTATTTCTTGTATTGACAATTGATTCACATGACCAGTAACTTATTTATGTCTATTTAGTTAAATTTTCTTTTCTTTGTTTATTTATTTATTTATTGCTCGAACCTTCTCTTTCAAATGAGCTTCCGTGTACTAACCATCCATTATTGCCAAATACGCTTGCTAGAGGCAATTGTGTTACGATTAAAGCTTGAACGTGAAGGTTCACTTGAACTCCTGACAGCCAATGGTCACGTTTCACGGGCAGTGGTCACGTTTTAAACAAGTTTTTGTCAACTTATGTCGAATTGTAACCGTGTATTCTTCTGAGAGATGACTGGATTACTTTTCCACTAAATCCACCTTAAAAGACGAAGGGAACTTCAAGGTTGCCACTTTATCGGTGCTGCTTCACGAGCTGAGAATGTAAACACGATAGCCGCTGAAACGATCGTCGCAGAAGCAGTACAATCTTTCAAATCATTCTTTCATTAAAAACGTACAACATTTTCAGTATTAATCAGAACTTCAAAGCCGCCGTTCGCTAAAGAGCCGGATTAACTCTTTCTTCGGGCACACCAGTTTGACAGCCGTCGCGAATCAGTGAATGTTTACATAAAATTATCACTCTCTGTTATTTTCTTTCAGCAAATGATTTGAACAAATACTTATCGCTCCCCTGGCATTTTCCAGACACAACAATAACAAACACAATTAATTTAACCCTTTCACTACTACACCTGCCAAAACCGCCCATGCAGATCCACGTCCCTTATACCGCTTGTGCCGTCATCAGTTTTAACTTTGACATAATGTAACATGTGCAGGGGGAAGCGATCTTTCAAACAATACCCGAATGAGCACGATTTGGTCAAACAGCCGGAGAAAACGCGTGAAAACCAAGTGACGTTGGCCCGAAAATTGGAATGAAAAAAAATTCCCAGAAAGAGAAAAAGAAAGCCAGGCAAGAAAAGCGAAAGAAAAGGGGAGGAGGGAAAGCGAAAGGTAGAAGGCGAGGAAGGCTTGTTTTCTGCGCATGCCCCAAGTTGGAAAGCTAATATTTTAATAGCATCAGGAACAGAAGGGCGCGAGGTGCCCCACCAGGGGCTTCCTTATGGGCAGTTTTGGTTCTTTTTGGCAAGGTGTTTTTCGGCAAAACGCTCAGGAGTTTAAGGGTTAAGCAAAGAATATTTGTTTAATTAATCTTACAGTATTACCGTTTACATGTTTCTACAGTTTTAGATACAACTTACCCTGCATGCCTTACAATAATTGTAACCGTTAACATTTTGTTTCTCTTTTTTTATTTGAATATCACCCGTACGAAATCTTATGGCCTGACTGAACCAAAGTAAGGCCTTAAAAAGGCCTTAAATGGAAACATAGGGCAAAAGACCAACCAAAACTGACCCTAACAGCCTGAGCCAAAAAAATTTTGTTTGCTATTTTGTTTGCCGTGAACCAAAAACGACCAAAAGCAGGCAAAATATTTTAGGTCATAAATTTGGTTGACAGTAAATGAGCCAAATGTGAACCAAAATCACTTTGGGCTGTTATTTAGGCTCTCACATTGAGCTCGCTACGACCTTAAAGCAGGCAAAAAATTTTAAGTCGTAGATTAAGGTCGCTTTAGAAGTGTGAGTCGTTCGATCGATCGTTGATGCCCAGCCACCAGCCACCTGCCTGTTTCTCCGTACGAAAATGTCTCACTGATGTCTCGCCTGATAAAGTCTTATTCAGGCCTAAATCAAGCTGTCGCCTTACACAAACCAAACGAAAGCCTAACATCGAACTTGTTTGGTTAAAAACGTTAAACCGTAAAAAAAATAAGGTTTCGTTAGGTTTAAAGTAACATAATAGAGTAATTTTTTCAGTGGGATTGAGTGCTGTTTAGCTGTGTCTCGGTAGCCTAATTATCGGCCTTACTGAAAGTTTGACATTTGTTCGGTCCTCAAAATAACTGGGATCAACCAAATTATAACCTAACTGGAAGCTAACGAAAGCTAAGTATTTTTTTATAATACAAAGATCTCATTCTGTCAACTTAGCAGACGTAGCACGCCATCATAAAACACAACTAATGACCTATCACATACGGTACATGGATTCCTTTAGTTTGTCATTTAGCCCAAGTAAAGTCCATCCAACATCATGAGGATAAGTCCACTGCAAGGTCAACTTCATGTTTGAAGTTAATTTCATGCGGCAGTTCTCTGGAATGCATATGTCGTTCATCAAGATAAAAGATAACAAAAGCAAGCTCCACGTGTTGAGCAACAAACTGAATCTTTCACGTTCCAAAAACACGAGGAATCCTAATTCAATCCGCAATAAATATTCTTTATCGAGAAAAAGAAAATAGTAGACACAATTCTTTAGAAAGAAAATTACGATTGCAAATGGATAAAAGTTTCAATTTCTCGTAGCACGGAGTTGGAACGTGATGGTCCCAGTCCCATGGGACATTTGAGACGAGATCTGTATTGTTGCCGTTTTGTGACCATCTCGTGTTACAACCAGTGATTCAGTCGAACTTACTGTTGCTCAGTTTAAACTAAAAGCGCGCAAATTTTAAGTGGAGTGTCTTCATTTTGGGATGAAAGTGTGGAAATATACCTTGGATTTTGCCAGGACATTAATTAATACCATACGATTTGAAAGGAGCGATTTTCACGGCATCTTTGTCGGGGTTTCTCCGTGGAAGCAAGCAGCGTTCTGCATTGTTTTCGGCGGGAACTGCAAAATGTGAAAGATGCTTTTGGATGTCCCACTGTTTGCTGTAAAAGTGAACTGGTAACCTCCAGGAAACTCGCACCCATCTAATTTTATGGATTCCAAAGAAAGGGAAGTAGCAGACCGATCGAGACTGATCTACATGTAGGTGAGCAAATTTCACCGCTCTCTTTGTTGTAGAAATAGCGGCAAACCTAGCCTAGCTGGCAAACAAGCTAAGATTCAACCATGAAGCAAACTGTTCCGTGTTTCTTTGGTATTAATTCTGTAATTTGGCAGCTGGTGGCAATCAATTCTCTTACTTTAGATGATTGTCGTTGGTGCAATTCACTGGATTGTAATAGGTTGAAAATTTTTTGCGTGGTCATCAGCAAACTTGCATTCTCGGAGCTGAACAAAATTAAGCTTAACTTCTTAGCGATTAATACAAATGTATTTACCTTAACAGTTGAGCGTTATAATTTTATAATAGCTGTATCAATAAGCTGACAATATTAAAGAAAAAAACTTCCCTTACATTGCGTATATTGGTGTTTTATGTTATGATTTTATACAGACGTTAGCCTTTCAGATTATTTTTGGCGCCTTGGTGGTCATCAACAACCGACCCATCTCGAGTAAAGGCCAGTGTCGAGTTACTGTTGAGCGTAATCTTGACCCCAAAATGGCTGGATATCAGCCTCAACTACAGCGTAATTTTGGCCCAAATGTGGCCAAAGTTAGGTCGAACAGGATTAAAGAAATATGCAGCATGTCGACACATATCAGTATCGCGTTACCATTCAGCCAAAATGATGGCGTAGTTTAAGCCCAATTTTGGCCCAGTTTTGCATCACTCGAGTAAGGTTGCCATTTGGGTTCTATTTTGGTTTATTTTGTGGCTCAAACATTTACGTTTCAGTGAGGCTCGTTTTCGTTCACTTTTGGTTGAACTTTTTAGGCCTTATTTTGGTTGATTTCGGCCCAGTTTGGGCTGAAAAATTATGGCCCGATTTGTTTTCTGTTTACAGTGTTAATTTTCGTACGGGCATACCTTATTACAATACGTACATAACTTATTAATTGACAGATATTTAACAGTAAAATTGATTAACATAATTTACAATACGCAAATAAAAATAACAATACAGCTATTAAATACTTACGATACTCGAGAGCAAAACACAGAGAAAAGGCAGAAACAGAAACACACATGTGTACGAGTTATGTAGTACCGTGAAAAAGTTGTATTTACAAATTAATTTGCGATTTGCATTTGCTCTTCTCTATAGATAATTTGCTTTTAAGGTATGCAAGGAAGGCTTCGAAGTAGTAATTTTCTGCCACCAATTACAATGCAGTACTTATCTTACATGGAATTTGCAAAGTTTACAACAATCAAAATATATAACAAACTTTACAAGAAAAAACACAGTGCAAAACATAGTACAAAAATGCATTTATTTAGAGAAAGCTATACTTCATGGTTACGCAGTATGAAAAAACAAAGAAACAAACAAACTTCATAGCAGGTTGAAAAAAGAAGAAATAACAGACCATTTTGCTTTAAATTCTTTTTCACAACCAGAAGATTAAAAAAGATCTATTTTAGTAGTAGTGCTGGCCCTTGCACCGCTTCTACGTCCTCGGCACTTCGCGCCTCGTCCTTGACGCGGTGCAAGGTGAGGATTTGTTTAGTTCCAGCACTACTACTTATATATACAAAGAAGAAAGAATAGTGGTAGCCATATACAGACAAAGGCAGATAAGACTGACGTTGTCAGCAAGTACTCTACCTACACTACCCAATTGCTACCCCAATGCTACAGCCAAACGCAGCCAGGGCAGCAACACACAATCAAAAAGTTTTAAAACTTTTTTTGCAAATATATAGCAATGGCCGCGAAGCACCCGCATCACCTCGCAGCCCCGCAAGGGGTACGCCCTATTAGAGAAGGCAACCACCAAAGCCCCCCAATGGCAACCAACCACACCGCTGTCGTGCCGGCCCGCCGTATTAGAGAACTGCCCCCAAAGGTTACAAGGCAGGAGATGGAGAAGCCGCGCAGGAGCCGCAAACCAAACCAGCAAAGGACAAACGAAACAAACTCATTGTCTGCAATGAACCAAGTTGACGAGAAAAAAGAAGGATACAACGAAGCGGCAATATTAGCGTATCTAGAAGAGGTATTCAGAGAAGAAAAGCCAGTGGCGGCAGCGAGAACCAAAAAGCAAAGGCCAGTAGCGGCGCCATGCAAAAAGAAGCCAGCGGGTGGGAAGAGGATACTGAAGATTGGAGATTTCCTCGTTGTTTGAAATGTAATGAGTGTAACGAAAACTTATTTTGCTATAGAACTGGAGCTCTCCCCCCTTCTTGGGTGGGAAAAGAAGCTTCTCCCGCGTGTGTTTGGGATGAGTGGTTACACAAGGTAACGTTTTCAACATATTAAAACAACCATTTGCATTCGAAACAAGAACAATTTTCAGTTGCGTTACGAAATTTTAATGCTTTTTTTTTTTTGGTTCCGGTTTCACAAATATCTCGCAAATGTTCCTCATTCCACCCAAGTTCTTCCCGTTCTAACAATTTGTAACCAATAAAAAAATTTAAAAAATTCTGTTATTTCCCAAGGCAACACCCGCACAAAATCCATGATTTTTTTGTGTCATTTATTTAACTGCACCAGCTTAACAAGTGCCCCCCTTTCTGAAGAAGTGGTATACCAAAGTACATGGATTTCACTGAAAACATCCAAGCTCTTCCGCTTGAGCTTCGTGAAAAATTTTGAAGGAGGTTATTGCTGTAAAAACTGAAGAGCGTACAGCAATGGGTTGGGATGATATTTTATATTCAATCAAGGGTAAGAGTTTTTATGAATTTAAGGGCATTCCCTTTTGTGAATTAAGGAAATGTGCAACGAAAATTACAATTTGTCAAAAATGTCGTTTTTGTTTCAGAAATGACATGTGTTATTTATGTTGGAAAGAAGGAAGGGTTCACACCATCAAACCCACCAAAAAAATGAATTACATTGAATGTTTTCCACTCATTTAAAGGGTTGGGTGTAACAATTATCATGGCGGTCACACCCGTTTCCCGAGTGGTCAGAGAAGCACTTCTTCAAGAGATTGAAGAATGGATGAAAATTGAAAGTAAATATTCAATTGATTACAAACCAATGGAGCTTGTTCATGTATCGGTTTATAACTGGGCAAACCCTAGGAGATATGTTTTAAAAACGAAAGATAGCACATTTATTGATCTTTTTTGTAAATTGTTGAGCAGGTGAAAATGAAAACTAGATGTCAGGACCCCCTTCCAGGAATGAGCCGTTGGGAAAACATCACTTAAACATTTATGTAATGAATATATTTCCTGATGGCAAGGAACCAACCGGAAGTTAAAACCACTCGTGTGATTTTTGAGGAATCTACTGCCCATTTCAATTCCTTTCACGCAAGGTTTGAGGCACAGAGAAAAAATGAAGATTTTTGGAGCCTTTTATCTTTATTAAATGGAACAATCAAATTTTTGTTGAAGAACTTGATGAAAAAGTTTTTTTGCATTTTGAACTTAACCTTGTTACTGAACTTGTAAAAGAATTCAACGCTTTTTTCTCGAAGAATCCAGAATTTAAATCAGGTGAATTGGATCGAGAACTTGTAAAACTTTCAAAAAACTTGATTCTGCCATTCTGAGAGCATCTCAGGAATTCAAATGAGTGTCGGCCTCTTAAATAAATATTTTCTCTTTGAAGGGATGATTGCTAAATTGGTAATCTTGTTTCATTTCGTGCAAAACAAAATTGCACATTCAATTATTCAAGAAGTCAAAACAGAAACAAAGCATGTTATTGATGAGTTTGAAATGGTTATTTGACTTTTCGTTTGACTGGTATCACCTTTTTAACAAGGGCGTCTCAAGAGTATGTACAGAGATGGCTGGTTGGAAAGAGGCACAACCACAGCAGCTCCCCAAAGAAATACCTGTGAGTAATTCTATTGAGAGTTTTAAAAGGCTTCTCTCAGAGATTGACAAATTTCAGCGGGAAAAAAAAGAAGCCTTTCCTTACTTCCAGCAAAACAAAAAAATTAGTCGGTGAGTTTTCAAGAAGTGTGAAAAAATTTTGCAAAAAAAATCAGGGCAGACCCCCTTTACAGTGACACAAGAGATATTGTACTCGATTTTATGGAGTAGCAAAACCATTTTGAAAATTTTCCTGAACAAAATATCCCACAGGTTGAAAGCAGAATCACAGAGTGTATGCTGGAACTCAGGAACGAACTCCAAGACCTAGGTTTTGCTTTACATTGATTGCGTTTCTTCCTAAAGAGTGGCCCCACTGTCTGTCTTTCCATGGGATTGCATCAAGCGCTTTTACCATTTTTCGATCAGCGGCATGTTTACACTTTTTTTCATTCATCCCATATTTTTTGCCCAGTGCCCACAGCTGCCGTAATCAACATCATGTTGCATTGCGATAGCATCAGTTGTCCCTGTGGAGTGTTGGTGAATTCGAAGAATTTCACTTGTTTCTGGATCGTAGTCCAGCTGTTGATGGAGGGGGTTGTATGGGCCAGTATAATTGAAGGGCTGAGAGCATAAACTGCCTATGTGTAATTTTCGGCCGTTTTTTTAGTTCGCTTGGATTTGTCCAAATTTTTGCATGTGAACTGTATTTTGATTCAAAAACATTGTCCCGTATTTTTTTTCACCGATTTCTTTTTCGTTTTCGAGAAATAACGTATGCAAAAAAAACACCTAAAACTCCACATAGGCAGTTTATGCCCCCAGCCCTTCATATGTCTGCCTTATTAACATGCATGAAGCAATGCCCAAGGGTATTCTTTATGCGCAATGTGCCTTTTTGACTCATAAACAGCCCACAAGATGCCCATCCGACTTGGAAATGGTCGACGTTTTTAAATGCAGCACTTATTACCAGTGTTTTGCTTACTGATAGTGCTCAAGAAGCTTCCTTAGCTGGAAAACAGTGCGCAACATTCTGGGTTGACTTAAAAACAGCACACAGCAACCTTGGTTAACCTTAAGCCAGCGCGCGTAGATTTTGTCCGACTTAAAAACAGCACTCAAAAGATTTAGGGTTATTGTTAAGTTGAGAGTTAGGGTTAAAATTAGGGCTAGGGTTACAGTTAGGGTTAGGGTTAGAGCTAGGGTTAGGGTTAGGGTTAGAGCTAGGGATAGGGTTCGGCCTAGGGCATTGCAAACGTTAACGTTAAAGTAAGCGGCGTATTTTGAGTCTCGCACAGGTTTCTTGGTTTCTTGGTTCCTCCGAAATGAAAAGAGCGCACAGGTTTCTTGGTTGATTCTTAATTCTTTCGGGAAGGCTTTGGCCGATGAAAGTAAAGTGTTGAAGAGGGTGTTTTGGTTGAAAACGGCATACAGCAGGATCGGATTTGATTCTAACTCAGTGCTTAAAAAGCTTGCTGTCGGCTGAGAAATAGAATAAAATATTAAAGAAGGCTGTTTTTATTTGAAGATAGCTTTTGTCCACTACCAACAACTTCTGTTCGTGAGCAACACCGAAAATTTAAGTTAACGATGTTCAAGGGCAAAATTAAGAGTTAAAAGAGTAAGCTGTTTCCCGTCGGTTTCCGCTTCGAAACAGAGATTTGACTGGCGCTTCGCGTGCTTTGGTCATTATTGAAACGATTTTGAAGGGTTCATTTTCGTCGTCAAATGGAACCAGTGGAATGAAAATCGTATCACAAATCAACGTAAATGACGACAGTGAAAAAACTGGAACAAAATACTTAACTAGTTTTGTTGGCTTCAAGACGTAATTATTTGCATAAGATGTGAAATTTAATCCGTATCGTCTGATGCGTAACACAACGACTTGTTAAAATGTGTCGCATGCAAATACGTTTTTGTTGGTGTTTATCTCGCTTGAAAATACGTTTTGCTGATGTTTACAAGCCTCCATAAAATCAAAATAACCGAGTTGATCGACGCAAAACTTATTTATATGTTGAAATTCGGCAGCATGTCTCCCTGTGTTTACAAAACAACTCGACGACCGACCACGAGTAATATTTTCCACGCGCGCCCATGCAACTTTTCCCTGGATTGTTTTCAAGATAGTCATCGAAAACGGACGGACTTCTCGTCATGCTCATGTTTCCGAATTTTGACGAACTGTTTCACGGTTTCGATGGCCCGCGAGACAGCGCCCACTTCGGCCGCAATGAATTGTGGGAATGTTATGCCCTCCGCGAGCGAAAGACACTCTGCAAACATCACTGACTTTTTTGCCCTAAAACTCTAAAAACACCTCTCCTTTTCACAAATTCTAGCACCGTAACCTTTCAGAAATGGACCAAGACTAGCAAAACCGAGCCGCTTTTGAGACGAGAGATGTTTTCAGAGTTTTTTTTCTGCCCGACTCTTAATCTCTACTCCCAAACCGGAGAGTCAAATTCATCTCTCTCTTCATGGTTTGGCAAGCAGAGAAAACACGACTGGCTTCTTTCAGCCATGTTAGACTTGTGGATCTAAAGACTTCGTGATGTCCTAAGATCACCGAGCGAACAGGCAAATTGACATAATTCGATTAAACCAAACAAGCTAGCGCGGATCGAGTCGGGAGCTTCGGCAGACATGTTGCGTAAGTACCAATCTTTTAACCGCCAAAACTTTTAGTCTACGTCACACTATGGAACAATCCTTTCTACCTGTCAATCATTTCATGTCCAGTTTCAGTTTTACCCTTCAGTTACGAGCATTTGGCGCTAAGTTTTCAAATAAAGAATACCCTTGGGCATTGCTTCATGCATGTTAATAAGCAGACATATGAAGGGCTGAGAGCATTAACTGCCTATGTGTAATTTTCGGCCGTTTTTTTAGTTCGCTTGGATTTGTCCAAATTTTTGCATGTGAACTGCATTTTGATTCAAAAACACTGTCCCGTATTTTTTCTCACCGATTTCTTTTTCGTTTTCGAGAAATAACGTATGCAAAAAAAAAAAACACCTCAAACTACACATAGGCAGTTTATGCCCCCAGCCCTTCAATTATGCCAAGGGAGAGTCCAACCTTTTTTCGGTTTTGGAAGTTTTCCGATTGCCGCGTGAAGGTCGGGTAGCCCACGCCCATCAAGATCACGTCTGTCAGTTTTGTAGCAAATCTTGGGTCTAACTTTCGTGGAAAGCTGGTTCCAACCTTTCGTACCACAGGTTTTCCTTTCTCCAAAACCCAATCGATTGCCTTTCTTTGAAGCGCAGGGTTTCTCATTGCTTCAGAAGCGTAATATCGACCCATTTCCACTCCTTTTTTGCGAGATATGGAACGCCGTGGTGAAGAAAAAGATCCATGGCTGTTTCAGCAATGTCCATACCAATTCGTTTTCCCTCAATTTCTTTTTGCAAACAGAACATTTAACTGACCACCTGATTCTTCCATTTTTCGTTTTTACCACACGTTCGGACCCAGAAACATTGGGGGTTTTCTGACGCTCTTTCACACAGTAAACCTACATTTGCAACTATATTTTCATTGAATTTTGTCTCCCAAGGTTGGGGAATGTGATCGTAATGCCCTGTTGCCCCCAAAGCCCCCATTCTTTTATATCTTGGATCTTTTCCAAGTTTGAAACCAATTGAAGCAGCCTTTCCCAAAGTGTCAAGAATGCCTTTTCCAGAAGTTTTTGGAAGAAATCTGGTTTTTGTGATACCACAGATTGCACATTTCGCTTTCAGCATTTTCCGCCCGTTTCTTGTCATCACCTCACACATCGAGCCAGGAAGATTCTGAGTTTTCCGTTTCTCTCTCACACAGTAAATTTCCACCATCACGCTATATTTTCGAAGTAGTTTTTCACCACTTTCTCGTTTGCACGCACATCGTCAGAAAACATTCAAAGAATGTCGGTGAAACTAACACCCTTGTTTCGTTCATTCAGAAAGATCAAACAATAATATCCACATCGAACACTGTAAAGTTGAAGTTGTGAGCTGTTGAAGTTTGTGAGCTTGAAGTTGTGAGCTGTTTCGTAAAAACATTTTTTCCCCAATTCGCATCATTTCTTCTTCCCATTCCAGCGGAGGAGGTTGACCAAAAGAATTGAAATACTCATTGCCTTTTTTTCCTCTCCAACAGCAAACCCAATATGTCCCCAAACTCCGAAATCATCCATGTTAATGATGCAGGGGGAATGGTGTAAAGGTTTCACCTCATTTATCGGCAAAAAATTTCTTTTATCGGGATGTCAAGATATTCGCACCAATTCATTAGATTAATGTTGGAAAAGGGAATGTCCCGAAATTTCAGGGGTTTTTTCTCCCAATCTCTCCAAGATCCCACAACTGGTGGGGGCGATACCAGGGAGGGTTGATCTGCATTCTGTTGCCCTGTGAAGGAGGAGTAGGAGGGAGGCAGGGCAGCGAGCGACGAGCGCGGGGGTTTCTCATTTGCATTCCTTTCCCAGTAAGGCTCTTCACAAGGTTAATCGCAAGGGGAACCCCAATGGAAGCCAACATCCCAAGAGACCCACCATATTGTGCAGTACCACCTCCATGAACCATTCCCCTTCCCACCAACATTCTTTCTACCACCTTTTTCTGGTCTGGGGACAACCGTTGAGAGAGCTTGTAAAGCTCAATTTCCCTTGGCCCATAACCCTTTCTGAAAATCTTTTTCAATAATTTATCTGCAGCAAAACTCAATCCCGCAGTTAAGTTGCTAAAGCTTTTCCAGCCAATTTGGCTGCTGGACAAGAAAGGGTCGAGCCAGACTGAGCACTGTGGAAAAGAGGTTGCCGCTGCTTTGTGCTATTTTTGTGATTTGTGTTTGGCTCATCTTGAGATCAGCACCACGGCCTTCACTAGCAGTTTTTTTCAAGTGGTTGATCTGGGTGGCGGTCAAAAGGAGGGTGTCGCCGTGCCCAATTTGTGAAGGGTTGACCCGCAGAGTCGCAGCTGTTCTCGTGGCAACAGCTTTTTGCAGGCTTTGTTTCTGCCCGTCTGTCAGCGCAATCTGGAATGGATGGAACTTCGCCATCTTATACCAAAGAAAGGAAAAATTCTTACACTTCCTTTATGTTGAAACCAACTCATTGCCAACTTTCTTGATCATGAATTCTTCCTCATTCTGGACTGTGGCAAAGATAGTGTAATTGTGAGTATTACTGGCGGCTTCATTCAACCGATAGTGCAAAATCAGCTTCTTTGAATTGCCTGTGATCCTTTCTTTGGTCGCGCGAAGGTCGAAGTAGATGATTGGGTAAAGGTCTTCGTAGTTGTCCACACTGATTTAGGTCCCCGAGTTCGGATTGTTTTTTCTGTATCTGAACTCAATAAATTGCGGCAGATGTGGGTTTGATCCTGTCCATCATACTCAAGCTCGGGGTAATAAGTTGCGCCATATTGAAGTCAGCAAGTGCTCAATTTTGCTGAGTTGTCACTATCAAGGTCGAAGGTGTCAAATTTTTAAGGGTTGGAGATCAGGGAGTTGTGTCTTCATGTTTGTTGGAAGAGAATGAAAATGTGTTTGGCATTTTTGACACCAGGGGAAAATTTGCCACTGCCTGCCAGTATCTCGGCTGCTGCTGCTGAGGATTAAGTTTCTTACAAGAAAGACCATTTTGTTCGTTTCAGAAAATTTTCGAGGATCATTTTTTGCCCCTCAGGCGTCATTTGCAATTTTAATTTGGAACCCACAATTCGAACTTTTTGACCACAATCCACCGCCCAGTGTCGTCGTCTTGAAATATCAGTTCATCGTCTGGTTGCAGCTCAATTTCAAACTCAAGCATCATTGGGGTAAGAAGCTTGTCTGCCAGCTCCTCGAAAAACGAAAAGTGTTTGAGAGGAATCATGGTTTTCAGTTCCTGCTCCTCGGGAAAGTTCGTGTCATGCCGCGATACCCTTGTTGGTGGCTGGGGTAGCGGGATTTGTAACGGTGGTGTTGTCAGTGTCCAGATACCAAAACTCATCTTTTGCCACACTCCTCGAATAATCGTCAGAATACTCCAACAAAGTTTTGATGAATATCACTTTGTGGACGTTGTTTGCGGTGTAGATTGTTTTTCCTGCTGATCTCACAATCAGGTTTTTTATCAGTGAAAAAGAGCCATTAATTGGCGCTGTTTGGGCATTATTGGTAATGTTGGCACCATCTGCAAGAGCTTCAAACCTGTACTCGACATTGAGATAAGTATTGTACCAATCATAAATTGTCCCAGTCTTTCACAGAAAATTTCAGTCTGGTTTTTGTTTGGTGTTGGGCGTCGCCTGGCAATGTGAGCGGAGTGTCAAGATTGATACGCTCGTAATCAACCTTCTCAAGAAAGCACGGCAACCTGAACAACATATCGCATACATTTTTAAAAAAAATCAAATGCGGTTGGCTAAAATTTGGGTTAATTTCCACATGCTATCTTTGAGGGGGGGAGGTGAAGGCGTGGGTCTGGTAACTTTTTGGCCAATGTCCATGAGGTTATCTCTGATCACCCCGGTCCCTTTGTGTTTGAAGCGATACATGTATTGCCCGGCGTGCGGGTTGAAAATTTTCATCCACTCACTTGGGTTGTTCATTCAGAAACCGCGTATACTTTTCAAGAAATTTTAATTTCCCTACGGGATTTTCGCTTATCACAAGATCCAAAGCCACATCAGCCCCATTGAGGTTCAAACTCTTGTTCCGCCCGTCTGTGATCCGGATTCGGATGTTGTCGTTGCGCGTTTTATTGACTGGATGGAACTTGAGGCGCTTGGGCTCTTTGGTAAAAGGAAAACTGACCGGAAGTCCAACGGTGGAAAGATTGAACAGAATGTCGCTCAGCACATCGTTCACCCAACGTGTGATCAAGTCACAATGAATGAAAACCCAGTCGACCCCCCTTGTGATGTCAGGGATTTTGTCACCGACAAAACTCGTCGCATCTTTCAGAATCTTTTTGTCAAACCCAAGCAAATCTGCAAACTTACCACCCAACAGGTCGAGCTCGAAGTCTTTGGTGACACCAATCACGGCGCAGTAAATGGTCAGATCGAAGTACAGATTGAAAATGTGTTTTTTGTCTGCCATGGAGGGGGTTGACATACCCCATGTGTCCCTGCAGGATAGAAGCGAGGTTTGTGTAATCATACATTCCATCAGGGAACGTCAAAGTTTTCCAAGCTTCGCCTTTTTTTCGCCACTTCAGTTGGTTGCTGTCGTACTCCCCTGCCACGTTGTGCCAAGAGTATGTCATCGTGATCAACTCATTGAGAGCGGCTTCACTGTCCACCCCTGGGTCGAGCTGTATGGGAGGATTGAAATAAATTTCAAAATTATGGATCTTCTGGTTGAATCACCCCAGTTGTAGCTGCGCAAGCTTGGAGTCAATCCAGAGGTGGTAATTCATGTTATAATCTCGGAGAATTTTTCGTGCTTGTGTTTTCGTCAACAAACTGGCACCAACAAGGTGCGAAAGAAGCTGCTGAACTTCATCTCTGATTTTCTACAAAGAATTCCCCGCCTTGATTCAACCCAGCTTCACATCCAAATTCTCAAGCATATCATCGAAGTTTGGGCCAACCCCACTCCCTTCCATCCATCCTTCTTCCATATCTTCATCTTCATTGTCAACAACAGCAGGTCTGTGAGCTGTGATTTCTTCGAAAGCTTGTTCCAGGGATGATGTGGGTTTGGCCCTCCCCAGTTTCGGGATTATTTTGTCAATTTTTTCTTTCCTTCCTGAAGCTGGTTCGCCAACGGGGTGGGTGGAATAAAGGTCGGCTGCCTTCTCTCCCATTGAGAATTGTCTCTCTGCACTGTTTGATGGCCCCCAAAGACCAACCTTTGTATTTTCCACTCTTGACCATTTGTTGGTTGTTTTGTTCCATTTTCGTGACCATGCTGCTGAGTGAGCGCAAATCATTTGATTCATTGTAGCCTTCAAGGAACTCTGTTGGTGCTGGTTTTTCCTAAGGCTGGCATGGAGGAGATGCCTCTTCCACCAGAGGTGGTGGGGGTGGAGGCAACTCGAATTCTTCATCACTGGCGGGCGAAGGAGGTGGTGTTGGAGCCTCCGGCTGAAAACCTTCCTGCCAGTTGAACGGGTCAATCTGATCGAGCTCATCCATCGCATAGTCGGGGCCCACCTTGGATTGTGGCTCAATCTGCTGGCAGGCGTCGTCTAACCTTTTTGTGATTGGTTGAAAAAGCTCTTCCACGGCCATTTGTCCCACCTGTTTTTCAATTCAAGTTTTTTTGAATTCATTTCAGACTTCTTCTTCCTGTTGTTCAAGGGCGGCCTCTTTTGCAGCCTGCTCACGCCATTTTTTCACAGCCATGTCAGTGAAAGCGGTTTCCAACAGGAGGGTATACAGAGAATGAAAATTCCAAACTATGACCCAGGAATGGCGACGATGAATTGGAAACAGGGGCATCCATCCATGCCCGAAGACATTTTCCGGATGCTTTTATGCAGCCCCAGTAATTCCAGTAAAACAAACATTTTGCTACACATGCTTTACAAACTGTTGGAGTTCAACAAGATTTTCCCTTTCTCAAAGAACATCCACCAGAATAAGTACCATGCGCTTCTGCAAGATTTCGCTGAGAACATCAATCCCACATTGGATACGAGGTCATCGAAGCGTTCGGGGACAACATTGTTCCGCACGAGGAGCTTCCCCCTGACAACCAGAAAATTGTTGTGTTTGATGACTTGGTTTGCTAAAAAAACCAAAACGATATTATCAACCCTTTCATCAACAGCCGCTACCGGAACTGCACTGTTTGTCCCAAACCTTTTACAAAGTTCCCAAAAACATCCATGACAACTGCAGCCACTTCTGCCTCTTCTGTTTTCTCCCGAGAGAGAACAAACGGATCGCTGATGAGTTGGGGGTGGATTCCAGCCTGCTGGACCGTGCCACCGACAAAAAATTCTCCTTCTTTTATTGCGACAAACCCAAGAAAGAGATGAAAAAGAATTTCAATGAGAGAATATAAGGAGAAAAAAAACGACATAGGGTGGCTGAACGAACTTCCGGGAATGTTTTTTCAGAAGAGCGGGGGAGGGGGAACCCAGACCCCCTGGCCCCCCTGCTCCGCGAGACCAACATGGGGAGAAAGGCGATCCCGGTCCTGCCGGCCTGACAGGGGTGCAAGGTGCGACGGGCCCACATGGTCCTCAACGCCCTGCAGGCCAGCAAGGTCCACATGAAAAGAAGAAGTGAAAGAAGACAAAGGCGATTCTGGCCCCCGTGGACCCACTGGCCCACAAGGTTTGCAAGGTCTTCGAGGGCCCCTGTCAGTTTCAGGGAACAAAGGTCCGCTATCTTTACCTTCCTGGTGAGTTGGAAGGAGGTGCGCACAGGGATACTGACCCTGTTTGGTCAATGGATGTGTTTAAAATCGGGTTCGTTATGACCAAAGTGCACCAACCCGCTCTGTACTGGCTCAGCAGTGGTCCATGGTGCAACTTTGTGCGAGAGGAGTTCATGGTTGTTCCACCTGACACCAAATAACCCCTGTCGACCCCACCTGATTCTTTGAGATTTTTCACCCATTTTTTCCATTCTTAATAACTTGTGGGAACCATGTCATGAAAAATACTGTGAAAGGTTTCCAAAGGTGCATCGAATTTATGGAATTTTCCTTCCCACAATCAAGAAAAACAGGTTTCATGAAATATACACCTGCCATTTTTACAAACAACGATTTTTGTGTTCATCTGTTTTCGTAAACAGAAAGGAACCCGTTGGGTCTCCATATTCCTTTGGAATCATTTTTCCAAAAGGTGATACTCACTCGGTTCTGTGTGAATCTCATCTGGCAGCATGTACCACTTGTCGTTAAACGCAGAAAGCCCCAGCTTCTGTTGGTGGTACGTTACCATGCAACCTGCTTTCATGCGGAAACCTCGATTCGCTGCTACGTCTTTGTGCTCCTCGAGTGCTGTTTTGAAACGCTCCCATGAAACTTTGTTCTGCCTTTTCGACATCCCCTTTGTCGAAAACTTTGCTCGTGTTTCATTGAGATCCACGTAATAACATTTCGAACAGAGTGCAATTGCTCCCCTTCCTTCACACTCAAGTTTGAACAATCCAGGGGTGCGCCCACTCCACTTGTCCCATGCCAACCAGTTCTTTTTGTTGGCCTCAAATTCCTCTCGCAGATGTGGTTTCACGACGTCTTCCAACTTTTCTCCGCTGATCACTAGATAGTTGCTATCTGTGTCCATCTGGATCAACTCGAAATCTTTACGGTCGATGTATTTATCTAGAAAGTCAAAGTAAACACCGCAATTCCAACTTGGAACAGCCGCCGTATCACGATCCTTGGCTTTCGGCTGTCCAATTCGTACACATCTCTGATTTCGTTGAGATCTTCGAAGAATGGGCTCTGTGTAAATGGTGTTCGTTTGCCTCTCCAGCGCTTCAATCATTTTACCATATGCGCTGTTTCCGAGCAGTTTAAACATATCAGCAAGAATTGATTTGCTTTTATCTGTGTCGCCGGTCTGCCAGGCGGTGGTAACCTCTTCCACGAACCAGGTGAATGGTTTGCCGGCTTTGTAGTCAATCCTGCAGTGCACGGCTGTGATTTTCGCTCTGTGGTCAATCTACCACTTTAACAGAGGAGCGAAGACCAACATTTTTTCCACCAACAGCGTACCCACCAGCTTCCTCCTGTCTCCCCGGGCTCTACCGGTTTGTTGGAGGTAAAATCGTAAATGGTTTGAACCCAGGAGTCATCCCTACTTCACACAAAGCAACGACAATACGGACCTTAACGAGACAAGCGCAACTAGTTTGCGACTTGAGCGACAGTTTAGCAGATGAACGCAAATACTTAGACAACTGTTTCAGTAAGAACAACTACAACCGCGACTTTGTTAGACGCAACACTTACAGGACAGAACCGAATGCTACAAACACTAACCCGACACCAGTCACTACAGTGACTATATGAGGGGGTGAATAGGTTCACGGATCGGCGGATTTGGATAAAAAAAACTACTCGGATTTCGGATTTTGAGGATACATTTTGCGGATTGGCGGATTTTGAACGCTCTGCGGATCACGGATTTCTTCAATATTTCAGCGTGGATTATGGATTTTGTTTGTTTGAAGTGCGGATCGTGGAACTTAACTTGGCTGTCTGTTTCAATTTTTTCTACCTGACCTTAGAACTAGACTAGATTAAGCGAAGGACACAATTTTCTGAAAAAAATCCACCTTTGAACATAAAACAACCCAATTTGCCCATAAGGTGCTAAATCGAGTACCACTGACTACCACACCGGCCAAAACCGGCCGCACAGAACCACGCGGTCCCTTGTACCACTCGTGCCGTTATCAGTTTTAATGCTCATGGACAACTTTTACATGTAGCATGTGTAGGGGGAAGAGGTCCATACCTGAATGAGCACGATTCCGTCAAACAGGCCGGAGAAAACGCGAAAAAACCAAGTGACGTTGAGCCGAAAATTTGAATGAAAATCTTGTCCCACTACCCACCTGCACTTCCTTCCATCTAATCCTATGATCCTAAAAGTTTTCCACAAATCCTTTCCCACCGAAAGAAAATGCCCAGCAAGAGATAAAGAAAGCGAGGCAAGAAAAGCTAAAGGTAGAAGGAGAGGGGGTGGTGAAACTTTTCAACCCTGTGCATGGCCGAACTTGAAAAGCTAATATAAAGCATCAGGGACAGAAGGAAGCGAGGAGCTCCACCAGCAAACAGAGTTTTGGGCAGTTTTGGTTCTTTTTGGCTAGATTCTGGCTAGAAAATGACTCCACGAGCTTCAAAAGGTGTTTTTGCGGCAAAATGCTTGGTAGTTAACGGGCTAACACACCTTTGACCTACAATGTAATAGGACTCCAGAAAACTCTAGGACCCCAGGATCTCGGCTTCAGCCATTGTCCTCACTAGACCACCACGTGTACCATCGGCACGGTCAACATGGAGGGTCAGGTCATTGAGACAAAGACCATCGATTGCGTCGCACTTTTTTACCGAGAAGGTGCCAAAGGCGATGACTTCTTTCATAAAAAACATGTTTCGGTGCTGCGTCGATTCCAGCAATTGGAAAAGCGAGCATATGAGTTTAAAACGGATTGCTATGTTTTGTACTACGAGACTTAAGCCGCGGCTACACGAGCGATTTTTCGCTCGCACCAGTGATGCGATTTTTTCAATTTTGTCACGTTGCCAGCACGCGATGAAAATCGTAAGTGTAGCCACCCTTGAACTGGCAACACAACAGGTAAAAAGTCGCAAGAAAAAAATCGCGATTCTTTTTCTGCGATTTTTTGAGCTGTCGCATCACCTGTACGAGGGTGGCTACACGGGTGATTTTCACTGCGCGCTGGTGACGCGACAATTTAAAAAAAAAATCGCGTCACCATCGCAAGCAAGAAATTGCTCGTGTAGCCGCGGCTTTACAAAACAGTGGTCATGGTGGGGATTAAACCTTAGATTTCGCTACACTCTTTTAAACATGGTAACTTGACGTTTCAAAGACCTGTAGGAACCTGTCTTCTGATTGACTCGTAAAGACCTAAAACGTAGCCCAAATACAAAAATGCACGCTGTCCTAATGACATCAGGTGATGGGGACGCACGGATGTCTTTCCTTTCTCTGTTTCGCGTCTCGTGCTCGCATGTAACACTGCGCGACATGCCTCGTGGCTTTCTTGTCGCTGCGAATTCGGATTTTTGTAAAAAAAATATCTGCGGATTGGCGGATTTTGCGAAAAATTAGCACGGATCGACGGATTTGCTGAGCCCTATTCACCCCCCTCCTATACCATACATCAAAGGAACTTCTGAAACCATTGCACGGATACTACAACCTTACAATATCCGTGTCGCTCACAGACCCATCACAACTCTACGACAATTATTGACAAAGGTTAAAGACAAAGACGAACCAAAGGACAGACAGGGAGCAGTTTACAAGATCGAATGCTGCGACTGCCAGGCTTCTTATATCGGTGAGACTATCAGCAATTTGAATGTAAGACTGACTGAACACAAATGAGCGACAAGAAATGGTGACAACAACAATAACATTGCTGAGCACCATTTACTGACAAACCACACAATCGACTGGGACTCTGCTAAATGCATTACCTACTGTACTAACTACCACCACCAACGGATCGCACTGGAAAGTTGCTTTACTAACTTAGAACAGACACCACTGAACCATTGCCAACAACTTCCCGCACCTTACAAACGACTTATTGACTATATCAACAACAGACAAACAATAGACACACCGACTAATTTAACTAATAATACACCTACAAACATTTGACTAACAAAAGATGGATCGAAACGCACCAATCATGGTTTACAGTCTTCACAGCCAATAACATCACGGCTTAACTGACAGACAACCAATAACATCACGACTTCGTTGCCCAATCACATCAACGACCAGAGTACTTATACCATCTCCTGACGTTACTCCAATCACTTGACTCTGATGATGACTTCCACTCAGGTTGTCGAAACGTCAGTCAATGTCACCACAAACAGTCCTTCTCAGGACTACACTCACCCGGATGATCGTGCTTCACTTAGTTATGATTGTTGGAGGTAGTCCAACATGTGCTGGGGGACAGCTTCGATGGGGACTTCCTTATTCACAAAGAATGGACACATTTCCTCTAACTTCAGCCACAAAGCTTTGGGAATTTCGATGTCCACTTCTGCAAATCCGAACCAAGTTCCTTTTCGGAGTCTTTGGATGAAATCCCCCACCGAGCCAGTTGGATCCTTGAGGTGGGAAACAGTTTCATTGCCACAAGGCATGTCCTGGAGCATTGTCGAAAGGTAAAGCGCATTGGCATTGTAGCCCAGGATCTTCTTGCAGGAGTGGGGATTTAAGATTTGGTGGCTCCGGATGGTGGTCTTCCCCACTTCGTGGTACCGAGTGAACACAAGGCTCGGCCATCCAACAACAGCACCTTTCAGCATTCCGTAGGCCTCTTCCCCCGGCACCCACGGTCTCGCGCCCCTTTCAAAAGACCCTCGCACGAGATATTGCATGCTGACTCCAGGAATGGATACCGTGCCTTCAGCATGTCAATTCCTTTTTCACTGAAGAAGGCTCGCATTTTGTTCAATGCCTCCAAACCCGGCACCATGTCCAGGTTGTTGTAGTATTCCAACCAGTCGGTGAAAGTTTTCATTCCTTTCTCTTCGAACAATTGGACACACTGGGCATACTCTTCTTCTGTCAACACGAATTTGTTGTGAAGTTTGGAATACCAATCGAAATAGAGTGGAAGCCCAGGGAAATCGAGCTTGTTGGGTGAAACAACCCACTCGTATGGAAACCAAGATTTCTTTCCCTCGCACCCGAAGGCTTTCACCCAGCTTTCATAACTGGTTCCTGGGGCAAGATAATTGGCAACATCCAGGAAACGAAAGTGCAGTGTTGTGAGGAACATAGTCTTAATGGCTTTTTTCGCTGTTTTGACTTTCTTTGTTGAATTGGTCATGGCGTCCAAGAAGTGGTGTTTTTTTTATTAAGTTCAGATCGCAGCCGCCAGAGTTGAAACCAAGAGTTGGAACTTGGTCACACCACTCTTCAATGTGAGTGTCTGTATTGGTTTTTTCCATTTGTTGCTATCTCCAAACGCCTTGAATATCGCGTGAGGATAGCTTTTTGTGAAAGGTTTGGGAAGGAAGCATCTTGACAGGAAGCTCGCATCGCATTCCCACATCTCCATAACTTTGTAACCAGCAGCACGAAATTTTTTGGTGCATGCAATGGTTTTTCTCAGTCGAACATAAACTGAATCTCCTTCTATCTTGGGGAATGGCTTGTCTCGGTCTTCTGGACAACATCTGGGGCAACCGTGAAATGTACAACCATGATATTGGAACACAGTTTTGGAGATTGGCTCAAAACTGTCCACCGGCACTTTCTCGATCATGCCCACACAAGGCATGGTGAATATGGGTTTTGCCTTTGCGCGCCTCCTGCTCAACCCACACTATCGACGAATTGGAAAAGTTACATTGGGGGAAGAATGCTCATTCAAAAGAGTTTGAGACTTCTTTGGCGCTCTGGTTAAACATTTGATTTTAGTTTCTCCGTTTCTGCACCTTCCGTTTACGTGCTGGTGGAGGTTTGTTCTTTGCATCTTGCATTACAAACTACACAAACGTAAACATGTGCGAGTTTGGAAATGTCCCGAGTAAGAAATGCATGCCCTTCGAAATTCCCAATTGTCATTATGTTCAGCTGCTTGGTTGGGTTCCGGCGGAGAAACCATTCCACATTTCCTTACACATCTCGCGCTGGTTCGTAGACACCAATGCCCAAGCATTCTGAAGCAGAACGCAAGTAATTGAAATGCTTTTGGATCTTTTCCAAATCTTCCAAACTGGTTCAAGAACAATCGTTTGGAAGGGTGGGAAGTTTGAAATACCTTTGCACCAACTCGCAGGCTCTGTTGGTGCTTCTGTCAGGTCTTGCCCCCTAATGCACTGCCAAACAACGCCAAAAGCAGAGGTTGTCTCGATACGTGTCAAGAGAAATCATTGCGCGACTGTGGGCCAAATTTTGCAACCATGTTGGAAGTGGGCCTGTACCCAACATGGCTGTCAATCCCTTACATCTACCCGGTAGTGGCTATTGAATGCCCATCCTGTGGTTGGAGTATTAATTTACCCGCCAATAAGCCGCTTATTTTCTTGATCTGCCAACCACTCCCTGACCTCTTCAATTTTTTGGAACCAAGGAGAACCTTTGGATGGGGAATACCAAACAATCACTGAATCATCTCCAATGTTGCGTATTTTGCAACAATTTATGTATCTCAGGAAGAAAGATGTGTTAATTTTTTCACGAATTTTATTCATGAAAGGCTCTGTTTGTGTTCCAAACCATTCAAACACCTCCAAAGAATAAAACGCCTTCCTAATGTCTCCCCACCTCAATCCCTTTGAATTCTGTGTCAAACAAATCGCCAACTATTATCTGGTAATTTGCTGCTGTTCGCCGCCAGGCGATCGGGGTTTCAAACTCTCGAGCCAACTCAACCAGTGCCTCAGGAGAAAAAGATTTTGAAGGACGTGTGTCTTTGGGAAATGAAAAGTAATACTGCTTGCCGGGGAATTCAATTACAAAGGATGGATCGGGGGGGAAGCACCACATCACCACAGCCTTTTTTTCTTCCCTGCTCTTCCCACCTGCTGGCTTCTTTTTGCACAGCGCCACTACTGGCCTTTGCTTTTTGGTTCTCGCTGCCGCCACTGGCTTTTCTTCTCTGAATACCTCTTCTAGATGCGCTAATATTGCTGCTTCGTTGTATCCTTCTTTTTTCTCGTCAACTTGGTTCATTGCAGACAATGAGTTTGTTTCGTTTGTCCTTTGCTGGTTTGGTTTGCGGCTCCTGCGTGGCTTCTCCATCTCCCACCTTGTAACCTTTGGGGGCAGCTCTCTAATACGACGGGCTGGCGCAACAGCAGTGTGGTTGGTTGCCATTGGGGGGCTTTGGTGGTTGCCTTTATACACCACTTCTCTAATAGGGCATACCCTTTGTTGGGCTGCGTGGTGATGCGGGTGCTTCGCGGCCACTGGTATATATTTTTAAAAAAAGTTTTGAAACTTTTTGGTTGTGTTGCTGCCCTGGCTGTGTTTGGCTGCATTTGGCTGCAGAATTGGGGCAGCAATTGGGTAGTGTGGGCAAAGTACTTGCTGACAACGTCAGTCTTATCTGCCTTTGTCTGCATATGGCTACCACTATTCTTTCTTCTTTGTATATATAAGTAGTAGTGCTGGAACTAAACAAATACTCACCTCGCACCGCTTCAAGGACGAGGCGCGAAGTGCTGAGGACGTAGAAGTGGTGCGAGGTGGTTTTTGTTTAGTTCCAGCACTACTACTATTTTTCTATTTTAATTTTTTCATAAACGAGGGAAACAAATTCATTAAAAACATATAACTTACTATTAAGGGGATTCACATATAGAAAATACTTGCCAATAATAACTAAGTGATTGAGGGCTAAACAGAGTGTCAAATTTTTATTTATAATGTCAAACAGGATTTCATTTTTGAAAGGGAAAGTCTTAAATTAACAACGTCTGAGGACCAATCAACGAATTCCTTCCAAAACGAAATGGCTTGTGTGCATTCAGTGAATAAATGAATAATAGTGTGATCAGCTGGACAAAAAGGACAGCATGGAGAGTCTTCTTTCTTCAGTTTGAATAGTAAGCTCCTTGTACACAGAATGTTATGAATAACTTTATACTGAAACATTGATAGCTTCACTTCTTTTGTTGCTTTGAAGGGCAGAAGATACAACTCACCCAAGTCACCTTCTCAGTAACCTTGAGTTAGCAGTCTTTTTTCCCAAGTTGGAGGAGAAGAGCGTTGAAGAGACAACAGTTTGGTGTACAATTTTTTACGTCATTTCTTCCATTTTGGTTTGTGTTGTGACACTTTGGTCACCAGAACTATGAAGAAGCTTTTTCCAACTTTGCGGGATAGAGTTAACTAGACCAAAGTATTGTAAAAAATTGCAATTTACCCTTCTAAATGGTGCATGCATGCAGTGCAGGCATGATGCATGCATGCAGTGCAGGCATGCATCATGCCTGCATCATGCATGCAGTGCACGCATGAAGCATGTATGCATCATGCATGCAATTTGGCACATTTGCATGCATGTTCATGCATGCATGAAGAGGGTCAGCATGCATGCATCAAGCATGAATCATGCATGCAAGATTGCTACATACCAATATGAGGGTATTAAAGCTTTTCTACAATTAAGTACAACAAACAAGAACTCATAAAATTGAAACAAAACTAGGAAATCTTTATTTATAGTAGGTCATTATGAGTTAAAAGTACAAAATACAGCCCAGGTAAAATTATGTTGGATCCCACCTTAGTCCCAATACAGTTTGGCCTGACTAAAGTACTTGAGTTATTATAAGTCTTAAGAGTGGATGTCCAAAAAAATCGAACATGAAGTGGCCACAGCTCAAAAATCGATTTCGCTCAAATTTTGTTTAAATATAGTCTACTATGTCTCTTAATGCCCTGTATAATTTTTGAAGTCATACGCATTTTTTATTTTGAGAAATTGGCAATTTACGAATTCCTCCTCGAAATTGCCATTTTCCCCGCCTAAATTAGCGTTGACTTCACCGACAAATTTCGCTACGAAAACCAATTCGTATCGCCTCAAAACGTCCGAAACGTCGCTCTGTGTTATCTAAATATTTAGTTGTGTGATTTTCGGGAAATTTGAACCACCTTTTGAACGTTAAATAATTTTCACTTCGAGACATGTGTTTTTACTTGACTGAATGTACCCCTAAAATTGCACTGTTTTTCAACATGCGATAAAGTTCCGAATCCAACGAGGTTTACACCGTTAACTCTCCAGGCAATAAGCTTTCAAATGCTACAAAAATTTCTTTGGGCAAATGAATACGCGCTGCGTGACAGCACATCGAATCCATGAGTTTTTGAACTTTTGACATCAAATGTCCTAATTTGCATAAAAATAAAGTTAGAGAAATAAATGAATTAGCTCTCTTGTTTCGATTTTTTCACGACAAGAAACACATTTCTAAAAATAAGTCTTACCTGTTTTATGAATAAGATGTAGTCTAGAACTTCGAATATTTTCATAATGGCTTGATAAATATATAGTCGGGAGTCTGTGCAGTTCTAACTTACGATTGCCATTCAACATGTCAATGTCCCAGCGTTCACCAAACAGTGATAAAATCCTTGTTTAACAGGTAAGATTGGTTCTGCCTTTTTCCGATATCCTCGTACTGTCAACAATTGAGTATCTATACTACTGCAAACTTCACATACAGCCGAGAAGAGTATCGCATTAATCGCGTATGTCGTAAAATCAAACGGCCACGAGATTCGAGAGGTCACGTGCCAGTAGATTCAATAGCCCGTACGCTTCGAGATAAATAAATGAACAAATGATTTTCCAATAAAGCCTAGGACTGTTGTTGGTCTACAAGAAGGCAAAATTACAGCAGCAGTACTGTAAAAGCTTATCAGTGTTAAGTTGTATCTACTTCATTTAATACAACCATTCACTGGGCAGCCCTACCCACCCTCCCCATTCCAAGAATCAGCCTGCTTCCGGCTGTCGAAAAATACACCGCAGGAAATGTGACAGCGTTCGCAAACTCAAATAACACAAGCGCAGACGTTGTAAACATGGAAGCGTGTTGTACCTTCAAGTCTATTGTTTGTAGTTCTTGCGGTTTTGATGCCAAAGATCGAAAGCGCCAGACTCAAATTATTCCTTTACTGTCCTGTACGAAGAATATATCGAAGCACTTATCGTCACTTAGCTTTTCAGGGCCTGAGAATGAGATCGATCTCATTCTGTCTCGGGCAGCGTTGTTTGACAAGACGGAGGAAAGCATTAAGTCAATGACTATCTGCCCTCATCATTGTGCGACACTAGGAATAAGCTGGACAAGAGGTGGTGGTACAAGGTGTGGGGTTCCACAGGCCATTTCAGGACATGGAAAATCAACAGGAACCTGGCCAAAAGGCGATCGAGGCTTAGGCAAGGAGGAGTCCTCACTCATATTGCGTAAAACTGGAGTGTTTGTCCCTCCGGGATCAGGTAATTCTTCTGCACAGTAGAACAGAACATTTGGTCTAACGCTAACATGTATTTGCATTTTTTTTTAATGCATCTGTTAATACTTTCTCAGGTATTTGCAAAAAGTGCCGGTATTTGATCAAAGACATGGAAATTTTATCACCCGAGTCAGTTATTGAAGATGTTGGTGATAAGATGCAACATTTAGCAATGGTATGATAGTGGGTTATACGATTCGTGTGTAGTTGCAGATTCGGGGGGGGGGGGAGGGAGAACTTCCCTATACAAATGACAGGGGTGCTTGTCGTACCTTTAGGAGGTAGAATTTGTGGATTAGTCCCACGTAGGATGAACCAAAAATGTCCGCCACTAGAGTTCTCGAAGTTTTAGGAGCCTTTAGGTTATCGATCTGAAAAATGACGGGAGCCATGAGTGTATTTGTTACGCAAATAACTTTTGCTCTCGGAATTGTTGGTACCTCTTAGGAGTGGAAATGAATTTGGGCCAATTTTTGTCCACAAAACGAGATTCTGGTACCGTTTAGGCGTGTTTTCGAAATTTTCCGACGGGTACTCCTATCATTTTTATAGGGAAGTCTCCCCTCCGGGTTGCAGATACACTAAATATTTTATAAGAATCATTTCTACAAGAACCTTGAGGCTCTGGTAAAAAAAAATGCATGGGCTCAGTTGATTCGTACACCTTCGACGCCAATGCAACCACAAATGCAAGGAAATAAGCGTGTGAACTACCGCAACGAAAATGCAAACGAAAGCGCAGGCGCCGATGCAAGAAATGAAATTGCTTTTTATTTTGTTGGGTCTGTTTGCGTTTGCGCTTGCTTTTGCATTATAAACGTGTGAACTGGGGCAACGCAAGCAAGGCAAAAACATGGTCGGCGCGCTCCCCCCCTTCCAGGGGGGTACCCCTATACAAATGACTGGAGCCGTAAGTGTATTTGTTACGCAAATAACTTTTATTTTTGGAAGTGTTGGCACCTCCTAGGGTGGAAATGAAACCACATTCTGGTACCTTTTAGTTTAGGGTTGTTTTCGAAATTTTCCGACCGGCACTCCTGTCATTTTTATAGGGAGTCCCTCCGCCGGGCTCAGGCGAAGTTCAAATCAAGACGACGTCGCCTCGCCTGCGCAGGGGCGGATTTAGGCGGGGGTGGGGGGTCGAGTGGCATTGTGCATTCAGGTTTAAAAACCCTCTCAAATTTTGTGCTCCCAGCATCTCGACTAACGTTAAGTTGTGGTTGGGGTGAATGGAGTGGTGGCGGGAGGATTTTGAGGTGAGCTCTGGCGGCGATAGATTCGCCCTCTCTTCATTTTTTGAATCCGCCCCTGCCTGCGTATGTTACCTTGCCTATGTGGTAACGTTCTTTGCATTTCCACTTTCTCTTGCCTTCGCATTTTTATCGTAAGTGTGTACCAGGCTTTAAATAGACGTTCTTGTGAAAGAGTGGAAAACAGTGACATTTTTTGTTGTATTTATTGCTCGATATTTTTATGATCAGTCATTCTAAATTCGATTGGCTTTAAACACTTTAAGTGATGTTAAATCTATTTAACAGGATGACGATGACGAGGTCACCTTTAAGGCTAGTGCACAGAGTCCATCATTCCAGAGCCCGCAAACCACTGCTACATCTGACACGCCATGCTCAGTCTATATGCCCTCTGAGTGCTCGGAGTACAAATTAAGCAATCACTGTCAATGGAAGGACCTTGTCCATTATCAGACAATGGAAGCACAAAACAGTTTCAAGTGAACATTTGGACATTCACTGAGATATCAGAAAAAGTCAGAAATAATCCTGGCTGTTTATAGAGGCTGTTAACACCGCTTAAGGCTGGTTTTCATTAGCGTCGGAGTCGAAGTCGTAAGTGGAGAGCGCTTTAATATGACTTTGTGAAAATCAAAGAATGGAGGCGTAAGCGGAATCGTAAGCTCGACGTAATCGCAAGGATCAGAGCACATAGATTTTCTTCCGATTCCGCTCCCGACTCCGCCGCTTATTTGATCAAGTGAAAACTAGATTGTTGGAGTTGCAAGCAGAAGTGGAATACTGAATAAACCATCATAAAGCTCGTTCTCGTGCGACTGCCACGATATGGTTTTCATTTAATGCTGTGCTGTTCTGATTATGACTACGACTCCTACTCCGACTCCATCGCTAGAACACTGGGAGATTGAATAGTAATCAGACGTTTATCAGCGGCTGTGTCTAAATGTGGGACGGGGACGGGGATGCAGGCGGAGACACGTGGGATGTGGGGACGCGAGATGTGGGACACGTGGACGCGATATCGGGGACGTACACAACACATGCCCATGCAGTTAAAAATACACAAATAAATAAATAAATAAACAAATAAATAATAAAGCCGTCCTGAGGCACACTCTTCACATCGTTAAAGCATTTAAAGTGATGTGCTAGCCACTTGGACACCTATGGGTCGCTAATGAGACAGTACACAACTAGCACTTGGCAGATATTATTAGACAGATGATTTATCTTATTAATCTTATTTTAAGCAATTTTATTCCTATTTAATGTAAATTTGTAAATTTTGATATAATACTGGCTACGTTTACGCGCCCAGTATTTGTAAGTAAGGACCTGGCATTCAGGGGTTTTTAAACTGCCATAACAATAATGAATACTCTTTTCAATCTAACCGCTTCGGAAATTCACTGATGAGAAATTTTAAACGTTTCTCACGTCCCACGTCCCCGAAAGTGCGTCCCTGCATCCCCGTCCCCGAGTCCCCGAGTCCCCGAGTCCCCTACTCCCCAAGTCACCGAGTCCCCGTCCCAGTTGTGAACACAGCCTTTATCAACTGTAGCAAAATAGATCCAATACTGGTCTACTTTTAGGATATTGCTGGTATGCTTTTATGTTGATTAAGACCAAGTTTACTGGAAAATCATTTATTCATGTTCATGTTTCTGTCTTGAATCGTACACGGACTATTCAATCTAATGACACGTGACCTCCCTAATCTTGTGGCCGTTTATTTTTACGACACACGACATACGCGATTCATACGATACTGTTCTCGGCTGCATATGAAGTTTGCAATCACAAAGATGTTGACGGCACGAGGATATCGGAAAAAGACAGAACCAACGGGGATTTAACACTGCTTAGTGAACGCTGGAATTTTGACATGGTGAATGGCAATCGGATGTTATCTACTGCACACACTTGGCTGACTATTTATGTATCCATTATGGAAAGATTTGAAGTTCTAGCCACATCGATATCTCAGGCATAAAAGAGGTAAGACTTATTGTTACAACTGTGTTTCTTGTCGTAAAAAAGTCGAAACAAGAGAACTAATTCATTTATTTCCCTAACTTTATTTTTATGCAAATTAGGACATTGATGTCTGAAGGTCAGAAACAGATAAATTCGATGTGCTGTCACGCAGCGCGTATTTATTTGCCCAAAGAAATTTTTGTAGCATTTGAAAGTTTATTGCTTAGAGAGTTAACGGTGTAAACCTCGTTGGATTCGGAACTTTATCGCATGTTGAAAAACAGTGCAATTTTAGGGGTACATTCAGTCAAGTCAAAACGCATGTCTCGAAGTTAAAATTATTTAACGTTCAAAAGGTGGGCCAAATTTCCCGACAATCGCAAAACCGGATATTTAGATACTTTAGAATGACGTTTCGGACGTTTTGAGGCGATACGAATTGGTTTTCGTAGCGAAATTTGTCGGTGAAGTCCAAGCTCATTTAGGCGAGGAAACTGGCGATTTCTAGGAGGCATTCGTAAACTGCCAATTTCTCAAAATTAAAAATGCGTATGACTTTAAAAATTATACAGGGCATTTAGAGACATAATAGACTGCATATAATCAAAATTTGAGCGAAATCGATTTCTGAGCTGTGGCCGCGAAAATTCGAAAATGTTTGATTCTTACTGACATCCACTCTTAATAGTCTTCACACAGCATAAAAAACGTAGAACCTTATTGCCAGAAGCTTGTTGCAATCGAAAATTTCTTATCCAAAGAAATCAAAGAGAAAGAAAAAGATGTTCTGTGCTTGGCATTGACAGGTTACCATAAAATGTTACAAATGATTCAGAAGTTCGAACTGTTGCTCTTTAAAATTAAAAGCTTATGACTACAAGCTTATATATTCTCAATTCTAGAACTTTAGCCCTTCACAACTAAAGAATGATATTAAAAGCAAACATACAAAATAGGCGATAAAAAATCAGAGAATTGCAAAATTCAAACTTCTAGCTAACATTGCGATGAGATATCTGACATTCAAACAAGCATTTCAGCATCTAACCTTTCTCTGTAAACTGCCTGGGACATTTTGTTCTTGAACTATATTTCTGTCTGTTTTCTTTCCTTCAACTGATGCATTTCAGTTGCAAAAAGCTGGGGAATCGAACTATTTTAGCAGTACAGCATAGCAAACTTCATCAAACTCCTCTGTATCTGTTCAAACCACGCGGTTGAAGCTAAACTTCACACTTTGCTATTGTTTTCAAGCACGATGTGATGTTGAAGTCAACTTGCGCATGCGTCATTCTCAAAATTCAAAATGGCGGACTGAAGTATTCAAGTTCGATCGATCTGTTGGGAAAACAACAGCATCCTTCAAGAAATGCTTCGCTTGTTTCCACCTTAATATGTACTCTAAGGAGAAAGGAAACCTTTTTGTATGTTTTCATGAACTTAAAGTGGACGAGGTGAAAATAAAAGATGCTACTACAACAGTCAAATCCGAAAAATGAGCACGACACTAATCACTTGCTGGCTGCTTTGCTCTGTCACTTGATCAAAGTTGCATCTTTTGAAACAAAACAGTGAATAAAGGAGGAGCTTTTGAAGAGGATTTCATTTACAACAGGATCAACCAACGAACTGTGTAAGTTTCTTGTTTGCGAGTGGAAGCGGTGGATGAATTATTTTCCTGAAGCACTACGACATTTAGTAATTGAGGGTTTAATATGAGTTGAAGAAACAGGTTACAGTACAGTGCAAATAAATGCTTTGTTATTATCTACAAAATGTGTTTTAAATTAAATTTGACATTTTCAGATTTTCAACATTAATACATATTATCTATTTTTGCAAGCAAGACTGGGCATCATGACCATGTAAAATTTTAATATCACTTTTTAACTTACAACAAATTAGAGTAGGATAAAGAAAAGTAAAATAAATACAAATTATTACAAAAAAAATAACACACTCTACAGTTTGTCAAATTTTGTTTCCTCAGTAAATGCTTGGATATTAGAGAGAATTAACGAGTTTCAGTGTTCTCCAATCACATCTGAATCAGTAAATTAATTTGCACGTACAGAAGAATGATTTT
>JAEMWC010000888.1:165000-225000 GCA_016490735.1 Pachyseris speciosa
AGCGCCTAAACATCGGTGAACATTTTACAGTGTTCGGCCCTGATAATGCTTTGAAAAGACCTCACGGTTAGTATACAAGTATTATGTTTAATAATTTTATGTGGGACGAACTCAATTTACACTGGATTTATTTGGGAGGCGAACTATATTAGTTACGGGGCTAACTAGATGGGGCTAACTCGCAACGGGGCGAAACCACTTGCTTCCAACTCAAGTACTAAGACTAAACTGTATTTTTTGTTATATTTACATGAATATGTTGCTATTATTAATAAATTGATGGCTTAAATTCAAAACTGGTATAGTATTAATTTGCTAATGTAAACTGGGAGGAATGGAGGACAGTGACCACACTTGGAAAGTAGGATATCTCACCCGGATGATTCTGGCGGGATTGGTGGGATCACACCAATGATCTCTGGTGGGATCACACCTGGGACTAAGGTGGGATCCCACCTAGAATGTTTCATAATCTTGGGTGGGATCCCGCCAACTTGAGAAACGATCCCAGGTAGGATCCTGGTGGGATCCCATCTGGGATGTTCCATAATCTTGGGTGGGATCCCGCCTACTTGAGAAAGGATCCCAGGTGGGATCCTTGTAGGATCCCGCCTGGGACGTTCCATAATCCCGGATGGGATCCCAGATGGGATCCCACCTATTTGAGGTGGGATCCCACTTGGGACTGAACCGGGATCCCAGGTGGGATTGGTGGGATCCCGCCTCATATTTTTACCTGGGTAACTGCCTTCAGGCATCTGAATGTGTTATGATGTATCATAACTAATAAACGCATTTGTTTTCCATGTGGCAGTAAAACTGTAAACATAGTAATATCATGTTCGCTTTGTTTCTTTTAGCAGACGCGTTTTATAATTCTACTCTCTCAAAAACAGAAAATTATGGACGAGAAAGTTAGATTTTACAAACAATAGGGTTTCAATGAAACACAGATCCCCGGTTTACTGATCCCCAAATTGATCTCCTTAATAACCCCTTCTAAAATTCACTGGAAAAAGTAAAACAACAAAATAAAAAAAATGAATTGAGCCTCAATCAAGTTCACAGCGTGTTTTACCTCAAGTTTCAAAGATGGCAGAAACTTGGCCTGACGGAACACCTACTTTCTGACTCGTTTCACAGTCATTACAAGTTTCCCGGTTCTCTTCTCCCATAAAAGTGCGCAAAATAGATTGAAACATCATGAAGTATAAATCCGTTTCTGAGAAAAAAAAAACATACATAGCAATAACAACAGACAGAAAGAAAGGAAAACAGTTGGATGCATGATAAACAAATGCGAGCAACATAGCAACCAAAAGTTGTTCTGTCTAAAGCTCCACACAGAATGACTTTCGGTTTGTTGTGTCGCTCGCTCGTGTTTATCTTTCAACCATTTTCGTTTCTTTCTGTCTTCGTTGTTGCTGTGGTCTTTTCGTGGAAATGGATAACAAACTTGATGAGGCTGCAATTTATTTTGCGGTCATTCTTCGGAGAAGAGAACCAGGGTACTTGTTATGTGAAACGATCCAGCAAGTAAGTCTTTTTTCAAGGGCCAAGTTCTTGCCATCTTTAATGATAATTTCCTCTTTGAAATTTGAGGAAGGCCACAATTTATCCATGAACGTGATTCTGGGAAGTCCCTGGTCCAACTCCTTGGCCATCCTTGTAAAATAGCCAACTGGTTTAATTGCCTCCTTCCAGTTGGGATTATCATGTTACATCTACGTTTTAATATTTGAATGATGTTTCTGATCACATAGTTTGTAAAGTGCATTTGATCATATCTACATGTTAATTTGCACTATAGAAATATTAATAATAATAATAATAATAATTATTATTATTATTATTATTATCATATTTTGCTTCACTTTATTACTTGTCCACATTTACTTCTTCTAGGGCCAGAACCAAACCATGGTTCTAAGGCACTAGAGGAGTGTTTGTTCAATTTACTTGATTGAGAGGACCTTTCTCAAAATGTGTGCTGTTCCCAGAAGTGCTGTTTTCTGGATTTCATGTGGGTTGTTGTTGCCTGGGATTTTGTGCAGCTCTTTTTCAGTGCCTTTCCTAATAACTCCAAGGGCACCTACGACAACAGAGATTACCACTGTTCTTATCTGCCACATACGGGCTATTTCTATCTCCAGATCTTTGTATATAGACAGTTTCTCTGATACTTTAATGGAAGTACATGTATAAAAAAGCTATATTAAAACACGTCCACCAAGCCTTTTATCAAGCTGGCCCAGCTCAGATAGCTGAATTGTTTTCTGTGAAAGCGACAAAGTATGACTCTCGACGATCTAAACAACTGGTACTGGGTAGACCCAAAAAGGAAATAGGTAGACTTTCTCTTCAACACAGAGGAACTATGATCTGGAACTCAATTCCCAGTAGCGTTAAAGACTATGATAATGTCACATTGTTTAAAAATCGTCTAAAGCAACCCATCAGACAACCCATCAGCATCGCAGTGCTTGGTCGTATTCTTGTACTCTATCTTGTAGTCGAAACCAGTCAGGAACAATGCATAGCGTTGAAGGTGCGCAGCAGTCATGGCAGGAACTCCTTTCTCTGGGTGGAAAATGGAAGTGAGGGGTTTGTGATCTGTTACCAGTGTGAACAGCACATGGAACTTTCACCCCCCACACAATTGATAAGCTTCCTTGTCAATCTGCGCGTACTTGCGCTCAGTCCTGGTCAACGATCGGGACGCAAAAGCTATTGGCCTTTCACTGCCATCGGGCATGACGTGTGAGAGAACCGCACCGATGCCGGTTGGTGAAGCATCACATGCAAGCCTAACTTGTAATGCCGGATCATAATGCCAGCTGCTCAGATGTTATCATGCGCTTAGCCTCTGTAAAGGCTTGCTCGCACTGTTCAGTCCACTGCCATTTGCTATTTTGCTGTAACAACTGGTGAAGTGGGTGAAGAACTGTAGACGCATTAGGCAGGAAGCGGTTGTAGTAGTTAACGAGTCCTAAGAATGAGCGAAGCTGCGACACATTCTCGGCTCTAGGCACGTTCACTACTGCCTCAATCTTCTCTTGTGTTTTGTGGAGACCTTCTTTGTCGATCTCATGCCCACAGAACTGAACTGTATCCTTGAAGAACTCGCACTTCTCTTTGTTGGCCTTCAGACCCGATCCATTTCGCTTCACTACTGGGACAATCGGGGTAGCCCATTCACTGTATTCTACTTTAGACAGAATACTTCCTTCTCTAAACATGTCAATTCTGCTTCCACTTTGGGGCGCAGCGCATATGGGACTTGGTGTGGCTTGTGAAAGCTAGGCTGACAGTTCTCCTCGACTTTTAAATTAGAGTTGTGGCCTTTAAGTGTGCCTACACCCTCAGAAAATACAGACTTGTACTTCTGTCACAACTGATCCACTTTGTGCTGTATGACCCCTTCCGGCGTCTAGCTAAGGGTTTTGATTTCACCCCAGTCCAACTGAATTTTGGAAAGCCAATCACGCCCAAATAATGCTGGCCCTGGTGTCTCAACCACTTGGAGGGTTAGCTCCTTTTCTTGGCCTTCAAACTTAACATTACACTTCATCTCTCCCTTAGGTGTGACTTTCTGCCCAGTGTAAGTTTTGAGTGTAACGTGGCTCTTGGACAGTTTCACATGACCAAAATGTTCCTTATACTGTTCGTATGGGAGTACAGACACAGCTGACCCTGTGTCAAGTTCCATCTTGATCACCCTTCCCTGTACCTCCAGGCTGACCCATATCACATGATCCTTGTCACCCACATTATTAACCTCTAGGGATCCTAAGTAGTCATCGCTGTCTCTGTCATCACCATTCACATAATTTACTGGGGGTCGGGAACCCTGTGTCTCCCTTTTCTTGAATTTACAGGCCCTTTGAATATGACCGGTCTTGTTACAGTAGTGACATTTGTCCTTTTTGTATGGACAACTCTTATGATCGTGACTGCCCAAACAGCGGTAACAACTTTGATCACTAGACTCTTTAGGGGATGGAGAACCCCTTTTCTCTGAAGGCTTAACTTCCCTCTTAGGTTTAAGCTTCTTATTTGGATTTGACTTGGATAACAAACCAACTGGTTTTGACTCTTTACCTCCCTGGAGGGCTTCAACATCCTTGTAAGATTGCTCAATAGCAATGCACTTCGTTACAGCAATGTCAAATGTCAGTTCCTCAAGTTTGAGGTTCAAAAGCTCTGACATCATTCTCTTATCTCGAATACCCAAAACCAATCCATCTCTGAGCCTTTCCAATTGCATGGCTTCATTAAACTTGCAATCGGTAGCTAGATGCTTCAGAACAGCAACATACTGACTCACCGTTTCTCCTGCGTTTCGCGCTCGGTTGTCAAACTCGTACCTGGCAACTAAAGCAGATTTCTGGGGCTTCAATTGCTTTTGGAGACGCTCGACGATCGTGTCGTACACGAGAGAATCTTGTCTTAACAATATTGGGGCCACCAAATCTTTCGCCAGCTGGTACGTTCCAGTCAGAAGATTAGTTAACAGGACAGCTTTCTTCTGGTTTGAGTCGGTCACTCCTTTGGCCACGAAGAAGAATTCTAGCTGTTCTGCACACGTTTCGAAGTCAGTTCCCACTACAAACTTCTGAACTTTTCCTATGTCAAGAACCGGATTTTGTGCCTCATTTGCCTCGTCTCCCATCTTGAGATGTCATTTGGATCTGGTTTAGGAATGTCTTTCACTTTTTCTGCAGTAAAAATCCCTTAACATCCCGTCCTCGTTGCCAAAATTGTCATGTACTGACTAGGGTTTTAGAGCACACTCCAAACAACATGGCGGTTCACTCAAAGCACACTTTTTATTCAACCATGCCTGCGCATGTAGTTACTATAATTATATGGTAGATACACAGGGAAACCATAACACTTGACTCGAAACTTGATGCACTCGACTCGAGCCTCGAGCCTCAAAGCTTTCAAGAATCGAGGATCGAGGTTCAAGTCACAAAATTCGACCTCACAAACTTGTTTGTCACCCTCAACTGCATAATATTACTGTTATTGAAAGTGCTGAGTTATATAATTGAAGAGGCTAGTGGAAAACCCTCCTAAGTGACTATTTAAGTCAAAAGATTTTTTGTCAAAAGTGCCTGATTTTTGCATAAGACCTTCAATTTACTTATTTATTTATATTTATATTTTACTTATTTAAATTGGCGAAAAAAACAGCAAGGCATTGTTAATTAAGTAAATTGAAGGCCATATGCAAAAAATCAGGCACTTTTGACGAAAAAAATTTTTGACCTACATAGTCACTTAGGAGGGTTTTCCACTAGCCTCTTCAATTAGTCCACGAAAGCTTAGCAAATACATGAGAATAAGCACAAGAAAGAGACAGCAGCCATAAGGTGGCAGTAATCATGCAAAATCAGACTTAACACACCTTTGCTCCTTGGAATTCCAAATACTTCAACTTGTAAACAAGCTCCATTATGGTTACTATCAACAATAAAGCGTAAGTATCTCGCAGCAATTCCATTGTACAAAATGTGTTTAACAGCTGAGTTCCTGTCATAGTTTCCAAGGAAGCTCTATTTAATGGAAATAAATACAAAAATACAAATCAGGCTGTAAGTACTGTAACATATCAAATATAGATGTAAATTTACGATTTTAATTACGGGTATTTTAGG
This sequence comes from Pachyseris speciosa, assembly GCA_016490735.1. Lineage (NCBI taxonomy): Eukaryota > Metazoa > Cnidaria > Anthozoa > Scleractinia > Pachyseridae > Pachyseris > Pachyseris speciosa. The sequence goes on from JAEMWC010000888.1 coordinate 170,664, forward strand.
AAACAAAGTAGAAAGGGATATAACCTCTTTTGTCTCCTTTTTCATCTTTCAATTGATTGGTGAATAAACAGTTATTAAATGATATCACACACAGGGCTGTAATTAAGGGCCGCGACTTGGGATATTTCCTGGAATTCTGAGACTGAGACCCCCAGATACTTTGATGGCTAAACAACATATTGACTTTACAATAACAGCTGGATTTCCCGACTACTTTTTGCACATCCCCACCTACTTCAAAAATAGACAGTCTGGGACTGTATGTTGCTTACTGCTGTTATTACTTGGAATAATGTAGTAATTAATAATAATAATAATATTTATATGGCGCAAATTCAACTATACAATTTTCAAATGCGCCTCACATATATGAAATCAAATCAACTCTAAACAAGAGGCTACAATTAGCCTAAACTGGTGCCTGCAAAACTATATTGTATATCCCTAAGTTGGCGGGAAACAGGAGAAAAAGAAAAGTCTGTCCTCCTTTACATCAGATGCATTGTGCTTTCATGGGCATGACGTTCAAGTCTATTTGTTTGTACCTTGTCAACATATTTCCCTTTAAAACTTCCGAATTGCTTTACAGGTCAACCATTGATAACAATAATAATATTGTGAAAAAAAAAAAAAAACAGACAAAGCAATAAAAAGAGAAAAGAAAACAATTACCCGGTATATACGTAGCCGCTACAGCAGATCGAACCTGGCATTGTCAGCATCAAAAGCAATTACGATGACCGCTCCGTTACATTAACTTAGCACAGCTAATGAGGAGAATATCCAATCCGACACTGTTTACATAGACGGATTTAATTTCTGCTGAGCGTTTGAGAAAGAAAACGCTTATGGAATGGTTTAGGATTCCAGATATGGACAGCCAAACGGCCAAAATTACTCATCGAAGCATCTCTTGCATAAATTTATGAAAAAGAATCGAAGGTTTGCTTTGAAAACATCTTTCGAGCTTTCGTGCAATTTCCCACGGCCTGTCACTTTTTTTGCACAAAAGGTGACTCAAGTCACGTGCGCTGCTGACCGAGCTTCTGTTAAACCCTTCTGTGCAGTGATGCATGTTGGACACGTGCACTTGGAAAATCGCGACACGAACACTAAAAAAAAAATTAAAAAATACAATTAAAAAAAAACACACACACACAAAAGAAAAAAAAAGAACAGAGCCGAATCCTAGACTCGTCGCCTTTCAGGCACGAGTAATACAAGAAGACGAAAAAGAGAAACAAAACAAAACAAAAAACGTGAGGTGCCAGGGATTGAACCCGGACCACAAGCTTTACGTTTTCATTGCTTGTTTTATTGATATGTGGGTACTTGAGCCTGAGCATTAGCTATGCCATGCTGATGAGGCCTAACAAGGCCGAAACAGCTGTCCATGGCTGCTAATGCTTGGGCTCAATCTTTGCTTTGGTAGATTTAAGGGGTGATGCCCGCTACCTTGTGGCCTTAGTGCCTTTTGAGTGACTTCAGCTTACTTGATCACATTAATTTGTGAAGTATCCTTGTCACTCCAGCCACATCCCACAAGCTCTACGTTTTCATTGCTTGTTTTATTGATATGTGGGTACTTGAGCCTGAGCATTAGCTATGCCATGCTGATGAGGCCTAACAAGGCCGAAACAGCTGTCCATGGCTGCTAATGCTTGGGCTCAATCTTTGCTTTGGTAGATTTAAGGGGTGATGCCCGCTACCTTGTGGCCTTAGTGCCTTTTGAGTGGCTTCAGCTTACTTGATCACATTAATTTGTGAAGTATCTATAGGTATCAAAGGCGATCACAATGACCACTACACCATGGGATATTCTGCATGGTAAATGAGCCAAACATAGTCAATTTATTCCAAAATGACTTAATGGATATTTCTGCTCAGTGTTTGAGAAAGGAAACGCATATCGAACGGTGTAGGATTCCAGGTATGATCAGAGAAGCCTTCAAAATTACTCATCGAAGCATCTCCTGTAGAAAAACAATGAAAAAGAACCGAAGGTTTGTGTTGAAAACATCTTTCGCCAATTTCGACGTTCTGTGCAATTTTCCCCGGAAGGTCACTCAACTGCACGCAAAGGTCACTCAAGTCACGCGCTCGACACGTGAAGATGACTTAAACCCTTCTGTGCAGTTGTGCGTGTTGGACACGCACACGTTCTGAGAGGACCTCTCCGGGAGAGAACCAACAAACTCAGCCCACTGATGACGTCGAGTCCAGGAATCAAACCCGGGCCACACTGGTGGAAGGCGAGCGCTCTCACCACTACGCCAACCCTGCTCCCCTACATACCATATTCAAATTCAAATGACTAAATGATGGGCCACAGTTAATCATAAATTGGTCAACTGGACAAGTTTAACTCGTGTCTTGTATAGGAAAAAAATAGGTACCTAGTAGGGTACGCGAGTCTAGTGCTTCAAACGGATATTTGTGACTGATTTCACAGGCACCGCGCAAGTGTAGGGTCTGGGGGACTTAAGCCCCCCCCCAACGTTTCAACAGTACAATGTCTCGAGCGCAATCATTTGTTGCATCGAGCTTTGTGGATATGTTACTAATTGCCAGTTCTGATTACTTAAGCGAAAAGGTAATTAAATTGTTCTAAAACACCGCTTTTTGCTGCTGAAAGTATATTATTCACCTCACCATGTTAGTTTTAAATGCATTTCTTGCCATTTCAGAGGACTTTTAATTTTAATATTTTCCGGGGGAGCATGCCCCCGGACCCCCTGAGAAGACTGGTGACATGCATAACCAACAAGTTAAAAAAACGTTCAATAACCAGATAGTTTGTCCCATAACTTGTGAATAAAATATTAATAACTGATCAATGTTGACTTTGGGTATAGATCATTTTAATATCTTAATTCATACCAAGAAACGAATAGCCAAACAAGAATAAACAATTTAGTACTGCTAGTTATCTCACATGAAACTAATTATTGTGCAGTTGCACTGACAAAAAAATAGAAATTTGATGTAACACTGTGTCAGCTCTTAAGGTGTACAGTATAGCAATGAAAACTCAGGGCCTTGCGCACGATGTTGGTTACCACGCGCGTAACAAATTAGGTGTGACGCTAGAAAACAGTCCAAAGCAAGAAACGTAGAAACTATCTGGAAACTTCAAAAACATAAACTAAAACTAAATTTTATGTGCATGAACCTGTATACAAGAAATATCAAGAAAACCTATTATTTCGTGTGAAAAATTAAAAAAAACTTAAACGCGTTCGCGCAAAACTGTTCAAATTCGGAAGAAACAAGGTGGACAAATTTACACTTAAAATTGCGACCTACAACAATATCACACTAATTCTTACCTTTTTGAGATGCACATTAATTGTACTTTCTCATCCGTCGCATTAAACTTTGAATAAGTTGATAATGAAGCAGTGGCTTTGACAAGATCAGTGTCACATGTTTGGGTTCGTCGGCAAGGGATCCCGGCCATTGAAATTATCGTGCACTTGGCGTTTGCAACGTGCGTTTGGTTCGCAGAGTTTAGCGTGTGAATCGTGTAAAACAAATGGTTTCAATGGTTTCAAACGTTTCAAACGTTTCAAACGTTTCTTATTTTTAGCTGCGTTTCAATCGTTTCAAGCGTTCGGAACTTTTTAATCGTTCGCTGTCGGTTTCATCTTCACAATCATCCTAATCATTCCGCCATAGTACAGTACATATATAGATATAATTCACAACCAGTCGAATTACTTCAGTTGTATGAGAGGTTCCTGTCTATCTTTATCGATCAAAGTCTAAAAATAATTGTACAAAATGATAAATTTAGCTTTCTTGCATTTGTGCAAATTCCTTTTCTTGATCTGATAATTCACGGGAAATTTTCCCGCGAACTGAAATTAATTTAGCTCTTTCAATTATACCTCTTTTCAAACAGTTCCAAAACTAAAAACCTTGAATTTTCTCAGAATACAACATATCGTTCCATTCATAAATTTCGCCTCTGTGGAAAATATACCCTGCATGTCATCGCAAACCGGCGCTTTCAAGTGTGGTTTGTTGTTGAATGTACATTTTCTGTCTCGTCGGAACGGCGCCAAGGAAATTACATTGTTAAATTCCCAAAGCACACGGTCACACAAATTTCTTATTTTGTCTTTGAACGAGGCAGTCGATCAAAATGTTATAAGTTTAATAACAGGTAAGTCTATGTAAAAGAAATACAGATTGAATGCTTTGCCAAACATTACAATCGCTATGACATAAAAAGAGTCAACAACATTCGTCACGTCCAAGGCGGCAGATTTCTTTTCCGATCAAATTTCATTAAGAATGAAAATATAAATTCCCAGCGTCTTAAAAAGTTTCTAAGCTTAACTTCAGCAGCGAAAGTTAGCACTTCAATTCCTGTGCCCTGTGTTATCAAAGCTTCTGAATTAAGTTATGTTTTATTTCACGTTGAAACTGGTTCTTTTTTATATTTTGGAGCTGGGACGCGATGAAAATCTTCGATGACTTTTAATTTTCGGTGCGAGGTTCAGCGTAAACATCGATTGAAACCATCGACACGTTTGAAACGAACCAAACGTTTGGAACGATAGAAACGCACGATGCCAAACTCTTGAAACGAAAGAAACGCACGTTTGAAATTGCCTGTCAAACGATACAAACCAACCAAACGCACGCTTCTTGCACGTTCGAAACGCTGATAAATGATGCACACGTTGTCCTCAAATGTGACGGAAGTAAACAAATATAGGCGCAAGTGGTAAGACAATTTCCATGTTTTCTTAAAATGACGCGAACTTAAGTCAACTGGAAAGGTAGGCCTGAATTGTTTAAATGATAAGTGTTCAGGATCTGTAGGCGACAATTGAAATAGTTAGCGTTCTAGCGACAAAATTTAGGGCGAAAGTCAAATACTAGGGGTTTTTGACGCGTGGTAACCAACACCGTGCGCAAGGCCTCAGACGGTATGGCAATGAAAACTCAGACTGTCTCGGTCAGCAAAAAACACTGCACAACAATTCTTGCAGTTTTATCTACAAACATCTGTGGAACGGAGTATAAACATGTTTACATTCACGTGAACATTCGATTTGTCTTCGACAGAGCAATTAATATCAGCCTCATAAGAGGATTATTTTATTGTCCTCAAAGGAGGGTTTATTGGCCTCAAACGAGGGCTTTTTGTTACGCACAGGCAGTCCGCTTGAATTGATCACAATGGCTTCGACAACTGAACGCCTTATATTTGTTCGAAACCATTGACCTAAAAGTGGTAGAACACTCGCAATACCTTTTGCTTGATTGATTCAGTGCATGTTAAGTATTCAAAGAGTTGTAGCAAGTGTTAAAACCAAATCTAGAATAATTCAACGTAAAACGTACCAGCGGCTTCATGTCGTCAGCTACAAGAATCTTCTGCACAGTTTTCGGATGCAGATTGTCCACGACCAATTTTAATAAGATACGATGTATTCAAGTTTTTGGATCGATCGAGAAATATTGCAGCAGCATTCGTCAATACTCCAACAGGTCTGTCTTGTTGTCTGTTTGCGTATCCACGTTTTCGAATCGATTGAAGAAAATTGAGTCGATACTCCAACGCAATTGTGGACAGTGAACAGCTCTGAATAGATAGAGTCTAGAGCGCATGCGCACTACACTGAAAAAAAAGTAGAGATTGATTCATGGGCGTACATTGGTATGAAAGTTATCTTCGAGTGTTCAGCTCGATATGTGTCGCGTGAGCAAAGCGAAGACAGATGTTGAGAGTGAACAAGAGAAAATAATTAAATTTCATATGTTCATCATCATCATCATCATCATCATTTATTTGTTCAAGTGCCATGTATTAAATTGTAGTAAAAGAACAGACAACTCACTGGCTGGGTGAAAGAAACAACACTCCTTTGGTCAACGATAGTTAGAATTCCTAAATTAAATACACTTGTTGCCAATCAAAGATTGGCCAAAAACAAACTTTAACATTTCGCAGTGAAATTTGATCCTGTTGTCACATGGGCGAATTTGATTTGTGCTGCAAGGATTTCAGTTTGTTGACGACGATCGAGTAATTACAAAACAGACAAGTTTTGTCAAATAAAAAAAATTATTCAGATAAGCCTGTATAATTATATGCCTAAGAAGCAAACGCGTTCAATTTTCGCCTCGAGTAAATGTTGTTTGTTGTTGTTGTTTCTTCCACACAAAATTCTATACAAAGTAATCATAACTTGGGCCAAAGCCAGGAACTTAAATGGCTTTTGGTCAGAGACATAGACCATTTTACAAAGCTAGAACAGTAGACTAAGCTAGCTAATGAACTAGATAGAGAAGATGGGTACCTGTAGACTTATAGAAATGCAAAACGAATGACAGCAATCCAGGTATAATATCAGAAGTTCAGTATAACATTCACAATACTGGTAGTTCAAAGGGATATCATTCCAAATAGTTGGGGCTTGAGAGCAAATAGCAAATTGATACCTACGCGAGATTTTGTGTAAGTTGAAGCGAGAGCGAGTTAAATAATCATGATACTCACGGTTAAGACATAGAAATGAAGAAAGAGAGACGGGCAGAAGGCGATTGAAATATGAGAAAACAAAACAAGAGACATGGAATTTATAGAGCATATGAAGCGAAAGAATATTAAGCTTGGAAAAGAGAGGCTTAGAATGTGTTCGTGTAATAATGCGAATGGCTTTCTTTTGTAGTATATAAAGTGGTTCGAGGAAAGAGTCAAATGTGGATGCCCAAATCAAATTACAGTAATTGATGTACATGTACGGTAAAAAAAGAAAATTGATAAGGTTTTAAGGGTATCCGAGGGTAGATATCGTCTTGACTTACAATATGCAAAATTCCTATAACCTTAGCGACCTTATCACAGACAGTAGTAATATGATGTTTCCATGAAAGATTTTCGTGAATAATGATTCCGAGAAATGTGCATTTCTCCACCCGGGTTACAAGAGTGTTATTTATATAGATGTTAACTTCAGAGAGATCAATCTGTTTACGGCGTGGATGGAAGCTGATGAATTTCGACTTGTCAGGGTGGACACGCGAAAGCAAACAAAGCGAATCATAAGAGTCACTTTGAAGCACAATTCATTTAACCGAATCTTGCAAATTTCGCTTAAGTTGCTTCGAATAGAACGAATCGGCAAATTAAAGATAAAGCATCGTAAAAATTCACATTCAAACCTATAACTTTTGGGAAGGTGGATTCCAAGAAGCGCCCAAACGATTCGGAGAAAGTCTACAATTCTTGCGATGATTTGATCCAGGAGGATCCATGTTTGTCTAGCCTGGGATGTGCACAGGCTATGTTTGTCCGCCTCGCTAAACTACAGTCTGTCCTTGAAGAGGGATTTCTTCATTATGAACTGACAAAATTCCAATGTTTAAGCTGTCGAGTGTTCCTTAGAACCTTTTCTTCCGATTTACTGTTTCAAACAGCTGTGTTTCCCCTCTAAGACCGGCATACTGATATCTTGAAAATTCACATGGGGAAGAAGCGACCTCCATTTTTCTTTCAAATTTGATCTTCCATGCGGGTGACTTAATCTTTCTCTCTACCACTCACTAAGACTCTTATTTTGTATACGCTTAGTGAAGAAGGAGACAAAAAAAACTCTCTAGGGGAGGTACATGTAGGAAGGAACAAACAAAAGCTAAGATCAGGAAATATCGGTATCGAAAATCGGCAGAGTTCGTAGGTCATTCGTATTCTATTATTATATTCACTCATTCAACAGCCTCCCTAAGGAGGCAGTAAGCCACAAAAATTACGTGACAGCCCTGACACAAATCACTCTTTGATCCGACTCTCTTATCCAAAAAATTAATATATAAATAATAATTATTGACCTAAAACAGCTATGCACCTCTAGTACAGACCACATACAGTACAGTTGTAGCAGTCACCCAGCTGGTCTAATTGTATTATGTTACAGATGTAAAAAATATCAACACTTTCATGACACTCCATTTCCAGAAAAGTCAAAAGCCTGTCAGTAATAAGTAGCATTGTTCAATTTCTCGAAATGTCCAAAGTCATTTTAATGACTAATTTACGAGCAAATTAAGAACTACAACATGATAGAAATGCATGTAATATCTAATGGAAACTCGGAAAAAAATCCGAGTTCCAGATGGGATTTGAACCCACAACCCTCTGTGATCTATACGGACGCTCTAACCACTGAGCTGCATGTACTGGCCAGGGACTCTTTTAGTGAGCAAGGGTGAAATTTGGGCCTTAATAATAATAGAATGTACACCTGTACGTCCCTAGCTAGGAAAGTTGGGGAAAGAGGCCTCCACAAGTTAGAAACTGCATACAAAGTAACTACGATAGGGCTGGAAACATACCGTAAAAGCTCTGTTAAGCCCCCCTCTCTAATAAGCCCCCGTTTGGAAGTCTGTTTTTGTAATAAGCCCCCCCCCCCCCTCACTAATAAGCGTCCCCCCCCCCCCTTCTTGGGAAATGAGATTTTGTAATTAGTTCATCCTATTCCCTCTTATGAAATCCACTTTATGCAGCCCAGTTGGTTTGTTTTAAAACAAATATACACTCCAACACAATACTGTCTGCTGCTCTGTATTAAATACTTCATATTTCACTGCCATTGTTTGAGTTTTATACAAAACCTATTTTAAGATGAAAACAGCAGTTTAAGATTTGAAATAAGCCCCCCTCCTCTCTATTAAGTCCCCCTCTCTAATAAGCCCCCGTTAATGAGGCCTAATAATGATGATAATAATAATAATTATAATAATTTATATTGCACATTTTCTATGCAATATTCAAATGCGCATTACAACACTGGCTGAGGGACTTTGCCAGACTGCTTATAACGCAGTTTAGTTGAGTTGTGAGTGCCCCCATAATGTCAACATCAAATTAAGACAGACACTAGGGGTGGTCACTGCCAGAGTTTTCTTACGTCCCTAGTGGTTCTTTTATGTCCCACAGAATCAGAGAATTATGAAGAGTTGTGAGACGGGGCCTACAGTTTATCGTCCTTATCCGAGAAGACTAGAAAGTCTAACCATTTGTAGATGTCATTACATTAATTTATTTTAAGGCAGCACTTTCTCCTCAATTATTTAAAGACCCTGAGTGTTGGTCTGGCCGGGGTTTAAACCTGCAACCTCCTGCACGGTAGTCCGGTGCTCTACTACTGAGCTAGCCGGTCGGCAGTCCAAAAGTAAGCCCCCCCGGGGTTTAATAGAGCGTTTACGGTACTTGAGATTAACATTGATGATGCTCTACTCCAATTAGTGCTTCAACATAAGACCAAAAAGAAGCTGTACTCCACCCAAAAAGAGGCAGAGATTAGAGAATTTGAGGTACCAAACCTCGACAGGGCAGCAAATAAACCAGTTAAGTAGTAAATTTTCAGAGAGTAAAACAGAAGGCAAACCAACAGGTACATGTATAGAAATGAAGCAATGGGAAGAAAAAGAACAACATACATTAGAAGATATCCCATTAAAAGAATAAGAGAAGCAGATGTTGATGAGCTCAAAACCAACCAGTGGGTCAGCAGTACTGGACTGAAAGCTGACTGAGACAGAGGAACTGATAATTACAGGGCTCCCAGGATGAAAGTCTCCCTACCAAGTCTTATTATGCAAGAATTGTGAAGGATGACACCAGTCCACTCTGCAGAATATGCTACAAGGAATGAAGAAACAATAGATCATAATTATCTTATTTGTCACTTGGCTCGGTTTCCTTTGTTCTTTTCGGTTGAATATATTTAATAGCCCCTTGTGAATTACCAACTGTCTGCAAAGCTGGGTGCGGCTTTGATTGTAAAAGGGGAGAGCGGGGCTGAAAACAATAGCTGAAGGTGGGGAATATATATTTCCCCGCGAAATATATATTCCCCCACCTTGTCATATACTGCTCCACTTATTCCCCTCTCAGTGAGAGCGTTTATCAATAAAAAAAAATCATCGCGCTTAAAAACAAGTGAATTTTCAAAATTCACAAAATATCAACACCTTCTTTATTATTATTAAATAACTTTTAATTACAAATACCACTACTTCAAGTATCATTTCATATGGAACGTGGTATTACAATTCTTGAAATTGAATTTGGAATAGTCACTCTTCACTTCACTGCTCACTTCGCATGTCTTCTTCTTTGGAGGCTATGGCACCAAAAACGACTCCTTGACACCTTGCAAAACATCGGAAAAAGCTTATCTGCTTCTATTTGATACGTATGAAGAGATGAAGCATTTCTATGCCCTGTACGTTCCATAACAAGCTTTTCCAGAACACCCTTTACGATTGCTGTCGCCGTCACCGAGTGCAAAATTAAACAGCAGCGGTTCAACCACGTGTGGTGCACTGAATGCAGTGTTTATGCAAATTCAAGTAACAAACATGTTTACCATGCATTCCAGAAGACAAAAGAAAATGTCTATACATATTGTTGTGTAAATAATGCAAAACAAAATTTAATCTCACTGTGCACCAGTATAGCAAAACAATCAGAAAAACATGTTTACAGTCCTAATTTTACAGCCTACAATCCGCCGTTAAAAATAAATTTAAAATAAACTCGATCAGGAGAAAATAAGTTTTTTGTTATTTAATGGCCTTTTGTTTCTTTTGGAAACCTCACCAAGTGAATAAGCATGTTATTGACCTGTCCCTCAGGGATATGTGCTATATTCCCCCTGTTCCAGGCCAATAACCCTTACATATCCAGCTATCTTGAACTCGCAAAAACTGACTACCTAGAGAGGCACAATAAGGCAGGTGCATATCATTGGAAGGCATGCCAGCATTACAATATCTAAGTCCCAGAGAGGTGGTATGAAAAATAATAGCTCATTTACTTTGTCGTCGTTCTGGGCTGCTGCACTTCGAGAAAATGATTTGGAACAACTTCGAACTAACAAAATGTGCCTGCGTTACCATATGCAAATGAGTGGAATTAAGTTCTGTTTCGTGGTATGGAAATATTTGGCGTCTGCTAGCACCTTATCCATACAAACAGATCGTGGTATCACCATCCTTTAATAAAGTGATCTGTAGCCATTTTAAAATATATTAAACTTTTTACGTGCAATCGCTTATTGATTTTCTTCCAAATCCAATCATTATGATTTTCCGTTCGTTAGTATTTATCCGGGTCTTTACGTATTCCCGACTGGTTAACCGCTTTAATTTGTTTTGCCGCTCTCCCATTCGAAAGTTCTTCAGTTCACTCTCTGTCCACCTTTGAACTTCTATGCATACAGTATTAAAAAGCCGTCAGATCTATGTGTAGCGACCATGCATGACTGTCCTTAATCCTATTCAAGGTACATAGTTTAAGATTCCCTGCCAAAACTTGTTTCAGTTATAATGTTCTTCAAAACACAAAGAAAATAAAAGCCTACTCAAACTCGACCACGGTATTTCATTACCTCGGTTAGTTTTAAAGAGGCAACTTTGGAGCCTAACCGTAAAAATTCCTTGGTAAAAAAACCAGCCTGCCGCGGGAATACCAAGGGAAAGTCGTGAGGAGGTCACGCGGCAATGACGCGGTAAAGGGGTCAATACTTTCAGGCGGTACTGTAGCTTCAAAAAATACAAAATGACATCATTAAGGTTATCACCAAGTCTGATTATAATTCTAGTGCTTATAAAAGCCCTTTGTGCTAAACTAGGATGGCTACCTTTTTGTTAATTTCACCACCTTCCCTATAATCTGTCCAAGATGTTCCATCTGTGGATGAATTGAGTGTATAGGTTTCAACCCACTGATCTCCTTGTGAATTCCCCTGAGTGGACACAGCACAGATGATATGAAGTGTCTGTAGATCAATCTGTAGATATGGATTACTGTCACTAGTGGACGCACACCATGATGATCCTGCTGTGTAGTTCAGTCGGCCATTATTGGCTGGTGTACTGCCACTATTCTCAGATGAAGCAGTTATGTAAATTAATCCATCTGCTATCCCAACAGGATTGTTTTCACATGATGCTGCAAAAATTAAGAAAAAACCTTCAAATAAAATAATGCACAACATTTAACTTTGTTAAGCACCTAATGAGGTTCAGGGTTTAGTATAAATACAAAGGGTGTGTGGGTGGGGGTTGGGGTCGGGAGTGGAGTTAAACCTACAATTACATTTTTATTTATTACACGAGGGGAATGAGGCTGAACTAAGGTTACAGACTATACCTCACCAATGTTAAGTCACTGTCCAGAGAAGGGTGGGAAAGAAAGACATTAATTAAAATTAAATGTCTCAAATCTCCCGCCTGCAGGTAAATCTCTCCAATCAAATAAACAAGAAATTGTGTCAGGAGAACCTATCCTGAGGAACAAGGTTAGTCAAAAGTCCTCCCACAACAGTGACAATAAAATCCTCGTCCTATGCCCTGCCTCCAACCCCTCCAACAACTCCTACCAGCTACATGTAAGTACCCCTGATGGATAGAGTGGTTTTCAAGTGAGTGTCAAAAATAAATTGTGTTTGCTTTAATTTTGCATTGCTTTGCTCTGTGATTGGCTAACAAAACTCGCACCACTTTCTCAACCAATGAGAAGCAAAACCAAAACCAATCGTGACTTGTGTACGCATAAATTAAGTTACAAGCACTTCAAATTCTGATTGGCTCATTGCACTGTGATTGGCTGGAGTAATAGCTTTGGTTTGGCTTTACAACACTCAACTGAAAACTGCTCTAAACCAATACCATACATTCTCTTCCTCAAAAGGATTTATAATCCCCTCCTCCCCCTGGACTAATTCTACTTTTAAAACAAAGAACCATCATTGCCACTGCCAAATACAGATAAATCAGTACATCGATGAGTTCATCTAAAATGGGGGGTAAAGCCAGGCAATCACAGCCTTGGATATGCCAAAAGAAGCCAGGGATACCAGCTGTTGTTATGTCATTGATCAATACACTGTTTTTCTGACAAAAACCATTGTAAGAGGGGAGGGGGAGGGGGGGAGCAACAGTGCACATGAAGCAAATTATCACATGTGTGAGTAAAAGCATCTCAACTATTTCCAAACAGCTGATATCCTGTAACAACTGAGGAAGAAGATACTGTAACATCTTATTTAGATGCTACCCTGTAGCTAGTTTTCAACAAAAAGCCTAGAAAACGATCAAGAGGTGTCATGGAGATGATGACAATGATGACAGAGTTGGTAACAGTAATGTACAGAGCAAATTTACATGACTGTATATGTTGTGGTTCAATTTTATCCTTGGTTTAAATTTTTCCCCCCTTAATTGTTTTAAGCTAATAATTCTTTATCATATATATTAAATTATTTAACATACATTACCATACAGTACCACCTGAAAGTATTGACCCCTTTACCACGTCACTGCCGCGTGACCTCCTCGTGACTTTCCCTCGGTATTCCCGTGGCAGGCTGCTTTTTTGCCGAGGAATTTTTTCGGTCAGGCTCCAAAGTTGCCGTGGGAAAACTAACCGAGGTAATGAAATAACGTAGTCAAGTTTGAAGAGGCTTTTATTTTCTTTGGGTTTTGCATATGTCACATTAAAATCTCACCCAAAAACATTATAACTGAAACAAGTTTCTGCAGGTAATCTTGAACTTAACATGCCTTGAACAGAATTAAGGACAGTCGTGCATGGTCACTACACATAGATCTATCAGCTTTTTAATACATGCGTAGAGGAGAGAGAATGGCAGAACTTTCGAACTGCTACAGTAACTGTAGTTCCGAATGGTGGAGCAGCAAAACAAAAGCTGTGAATGGTTAACCAGTCGGGCGGATAAATACTAACAAACAGAAAATCATTGGCATTTCGAAAAAAATAAATAAGCAATTGCACGTAAAAAGTTAATATTTTAAAACGGCTACAGATCGCTTTATTAAAGGATGGTGAAACCATGATCTGTTTGTCTGGATAAGGTGCTAGCAGACGCCAAATATTTGCATACCACGAAACAGAACTTCCACTCATTTGCATATGGTAATGCAACGCGCATTTTGTTCAAAGTTGTTCGAAATCATTTTCTCGAAGTGCAGCAGCTCAGAATGACGACGAAGGAAATGAGCTATATTTTTGAAAAGTCGTCAGAGGTGCAAATCACGGGAGATGGTTATCATTCTTCTCGCCTCGTTATGCTTGATCAATCACACCTGTCCACGATCATTCGTTACATTTGCATTCAAATGCGTCAAAACTTTAAAGATATTTTAATAAACAGACAAACCGAATGAAAGCGAAAACTTTTACAAGGCAACTATGAAGAGTCTATGCACATACGAGGATTCCTATAACGGCTGTCTGAATCTTTCTCATATGGCGACTCAATACGCTATGATCAGATAGATAAAACACTAAATTGTGGCTGCCTTTCACATTACTTCCAGTTGCTCGCCTTTCGATACTTAAAAAGTGATTAACCTAATAGTTCAGTGATCAAAAGCTTCAATTTTAATATCAGACAAATAAACTTTGAGTTCGAACAGATGAGCTTTATCCAAACAGATGACTTTAATTAACCGAAAATGTGAACGCGTTCACCCAGCAGACATAAAATTGTCAGCATGACAATTCAAACAACAAGGCAGCGCTTCTTCTAGCATTGGATTAAACAGTACTAAACAGCTGTTGGTTACTTTTAATTATATCTTAAATATTTGAATATTTCCAATTACACAGTATGGAGGCTGGCTCAAAAATTATGAGTCCATACGCAAATAGCGCACAACATAATTTTTTTCTCCATGAATCTTCGCATCTTAAGAACTTACAAAGACCTTCCACTTTTTTGACAACTGCAATTAATCGCAGTGAGGGTAAAAGGTGGAATGAGTTTGCGGAATGGCATGTGGCATGACTTGTGGAATCGCATAATTATGCGGAATGTAATGTATGCAAAATGGCACGAAAAAATTAATTCAACTGAAGGAGTTAATTATTCAACAGCCAAAGGCAAGCTGTGTAGCTGCCGATCTTGGTCACAGCTACTCGCCACCGGGCTTGCTTTCGTATAAACATTACACTTATGAACTCTTGAGGTGATTACATTTGCCTTCAGTTTTGCTTTCATAGGATTAGCCTGTTCGCGAATGATATTTGCAGCACATTTGTGAAGCTATGCACGAAAGAATCGTTCGGCTGCAAAACAAGCGAGCTTTTGCCATCTTGTCAATTTCACAGTGTAGGTCAAACTCTTTTGGCAGTTTTGAAATGGATTAAATAAAATTTTATTTTTCCGGAGTTGATTGTAAGCGATTTAGGAATGGAGTCTTGCAGAGGCCTATTATGGTTTTCAGAGTTTTACAAGCGTCTCAAATCGTCAAGCTGCTTTTGTTGTTATGATATGAATAACTGAACTCTCGATAAACGAGGAAAATATTATAATCAGTTGCGAACTGACTAATCCTGTAAACGCAAACTCAAGACAAATCACTTCAAGCAGGTTCATTTGTAAAATATTTATATCAAGTCTGTCAAAGCAAAAGTCCCGTGTAGAGCAGTGCTCTACACTGAAAAATTTCTCGGTCAAATCCAATTTGTTTTCAACATTTTGTTGTCACCGAGATCAGCAACTACACTAGCTTACAATTATTCACTGTATTAGGCTGGCAGACGCGATTAACACTCGCGAGCTCCAATACGCAAGATCAAGATTATTAACCGTAAAATTTTTATCTTGAGAAGGGGCTCGTTATTGATCTCGGTAACAACAATTGTGGAAAACAAATTGGATTTGACCAAGAAATTTTATAACATCTGGTACCTATAGGCGCTATGGTGCTATGGCGCCTATATCTGGCGCTATAGGGTACTCAATCTTCGATGAGGCGACTCTTAAATGTGAGCACTGAGTTCAGTTATTCATATCATAACAACAAATTAGCAGCGCGGCGACCGATTTGAGACTCTTGTAAATTGAATATTAAGCCTCTAAATCTCTTACAATCGACCCTGAAAAAAATAGAATTTTATTTAATCCATTTCAAAACTGTCAAAGAGTTTGACGTACACTGTGAAATTGACAAGATGGCAAAAGCTTGCTTGTCTCACAGCCAGCCGCGAACGATTTGCACAAATACACTGCAAATATCATTGACTATCATTCCCAAACAGACTAATCCTATGAAAGCAAAACTCAAGGTAAAATTTACCTCAAGAGTTCATAAGAAAGCAAGCCCGGTGAAGAGTAGCTGTGACCGAGATCAACAGCCAGCTTGCGATTATTCTCTGTGTTAGGCTGTAGAATAAATAACTCTTTGAGCTGAATTAATTTCTTTGCGCTATTTTGCATATGTTACATTCCGCATAATTATGCGATTCCGCAAGTCATGCCACATGCCATTCCGCAAACTCATTCCTCCTTTTACCCTCACCGAATTAATCGTTAGTGTTCTTTCCCTCGGCATTGCCTCGTTTTTTCTACTGCGGCATTCCCATGGCAAAATTGTACCTCAGCTTTCCCGAGGGAAAAAAATTGCATACAACGGTGGATGCATGGCCACAACCCACAGCAAAGACGAGGTATTGCCTCTTCCTGATGGGGCAATACTTTCAGGTGGTACTGTACCCAAAAACAAACGGACAAAAAATTTACACCAAGGATAAAATTGAGCCACAACATATATACAGCACACTTCACATAGTCTCACGGTGGTTTCTGAGGGGTGAGATTGGACATGAGCATGAAAAATCGCCACTGGCAGCTGCTATATCAGTCCATGTTTGATCTCATCCACCCACCCAACCCATGCATGAATAACAAAGACAGATGAACAGAGAAACCCACTACACCAGGGACTACATCCCCTACTCTGTTCGAACAGTGTGACGTCGGTTCTTAAACATCCCATAGCTTGGAACAACATGAGATGGGACCTATGGTTTATTGTCCTTATCCAAGAAGTTTGGAAAGTCTAACCATTTGCAAATGCCATTGCAAAGGCAGCACCTTCTTCTCAGTTATTTTTAAGAAACCAAGTGTTGGTCTGGCAAGGGTTTGATTCCGCAACTTCACACATGGTAGCCTGGTGCTCTACAAATGGAGTTGGGAATCTACACACTCAAATCCTGTGAAAAGTACACTGTATAAGTTCACAAACGATGGCACACAGGAAGTGATAAATTATGCCCACTGGCCAGACATCCAGATCTTTTAAAATATCAAAGCATACACAAAGAATTAGATACAAAACGATGATTCTCAATTTTTACTGCCTAATTATAATTATTCAGTGCAACTGTTACAGGAGATACAAAATTTGAATTTTAATAACTAGAATATAAATAACTCGTACTTATTAAAAAGTAAATGCTGATGAGAAACAATATTGAATAAATTTGTTTGCTGTTTGCTCTGAGATATATTGTAGATTGGAGAAATTCAATTTTAACATTTCTGTCGAAAAAGGCTTTTAGTTAGCATGATCAGGTGATAGATGATGAGTGACTCACATGATTACAAACTTTTAAATTCAATCATGTGTACATCAAAGGTTTATGTGGCTCACTCATTAACAGCACTGGCATTGTCAGCATATGGTAGTGAGTTCAAATTCTGCTGATGTCCAAGGAGTTGTAATCATGAAGGTTGAAGGTTTGAATCCTGCCAAGGCCGATGTCAAAGACTACCATTCTTGCTATCCTTTGTTAAAATTTATTTGGTCAAGGATGTAAGGGTGAATGGCAAAAAAACTAGGTATGACTAGAAGCAGCTTATTGCCATAGCGATGGCCACTTAAAAAGATACATACAGTCAACTGAGTTTCATCAGCATATAGGTGGAAGGACATGAGGAGTAAGTGCTGCCTATGTGCTAACATATACTTAACAATTAGATTATGAGCTCGAGATTTCTATCGCGTCATAGCTGATGAGGGCGCAGCCCGAATCAGCTATCACCCATAGAAATCGAGAGCGAATAATCTAATTGTTTTAGTATAAATCTACTATTCGTTCAAATCTAAACGAGTAAATTATCCAAATTCTTCTCACAGACACTTCGAAAACGCAGAGAAACAGGCGCCATTTTGTTGACAACCGCTACTCACTATCTATCACAGAATAGATAGTGAGTAGCATAGCCAATCAGAGAATGGCATTCGTGATAGAACGCTAGTGGATTTATACTAAAAACAGTTGGACTTTCTCACAGTACTTTCACTTAATCTGACTACTTGTGTGGGACATAAAAGAACCACTAGCTACATACATAACAAATCTTTGGCAGTGACCACCCCTAGTGTCTGTCCTAATTCAATATTATCCATGAAAAGCCCTGATAGGGAGAGGATAATTAAGTATGTATGTAAGTATGTAAGTATGTATGCATGTATTCTCAGGATATCAGGCAATTGTGAAGAATAATAAGTCAGAGAAATTTATACAAACTGAACCATGAGGGACACCAAATTCAGAATCATGCACGTTAGAGACCATTCTCCATTTATATTGATCAAGACAAATTAATTGCAAACAACCAGTGAGGTAAGACTTGAATCATTGAGGGCAGTAACATGGATTACAAAGGAATTAAGTTGCTTGAGCAAAAAATTGTGCTCAAATCAAGATCACCTAATTACTCAGGCTTCGTAGAAAAGCCCGAGGTTTAAAATGGCCTTCATTTTTTTCATCGTCGTGTTTCATCCACAAAGCTCACTTCTAGAGTTTCTGTGCAAGCCCTAACTAATTATATCAACTCACAACAGCAACAACGATGCCCGTTGTCACCCATTGGAAAATGTTGATTCACCTTGTGTCTTTGAAGTCTGAACAACTAATATGTTGAGAGATGTGTCCATACGAGAGAGGTGTCCATACGAATGTTTGCAACAACGACAACAACAAGCAAGTTCAACAGCGAGAAGAATTAAGCTTTTAACATGACCAAACTGAACTCCAGATGTCTTGAATTAGACTGCCGTGTTTTCCCATGGCGGCTCCATACTAAACTAATTTTGAGTGGTACATTTTGTTGAATAACTCAAGTACGGGATATCATACATGTACCCCTGAGACTTTAACAGGTAGTTTTTAACAGTTAGTTTATTTTTTCCACAAATATATCTCAATTTCTGGACATTAGTTTTTGAATAATAAGTGATTTTAGTTTTAACTTGCGTGATGTGAAACTGACCACAGAAACCTTACTATCTTAATTCTTAGGTTTCAAATGACCTATTTGTAAACAGTTTCACTCTGCTGATTATCTCTTTCTCCTCACATTTCACTGAGACTCCATTGACGTTTATGCGAAAAAAAATCCTCTATTGTTCGATAAGCGTTTCCTTTCTCAAACATTTAGCAGAAATATCCACCCTTGTAGAACCAATAATATTTTAAGCCTATGTTTATACTATTTTTTAACTATGTTAAATTATTTTGTTGCTATGTTTTGCTTGAAACCATCTATTTTATTGCTATGTTCCCAGATAATATATAAAATAGTCCATGGTATTTAAAGCATATCTCTCAACTATGTGAAAGCTATGTCAGAATAACAATAGTTTCTAAATAACTATTTTAATACTATTTAGCTAACTGACATGGTCCTAAAGTGCCTATTTTTTCACTATTTAGAAAAACTTTTTGTCCCAACAGTCAACATACATTTTATTATAAATAGATGCTATTTATTCACTATGTACTGGTCTCAAATAACTTTAAAATATCACATTGATGAGATATTTGGAGGCAAACATTACATAACTTGTAAATAGATGCTATTTAAAACAAATTTTCCAGGTGTTATTCATCACTGTGAGCCAACAAAATAGCATTAAAGTAGGTCTTAATTTTCTGCTGTTTGAATGCTACAGGAAATGTGCTATTTTAAAACTATTTGGTTCCCTGAGTACCTTTGGTGAGAAATGAAATAGAATTTGAATAGTCTATGTAATCTCTATGTCATAGATTTCACATCTGGGCAGGATTAAAGTTCAAACAACTGAGCATAGTGTAGAACGGGTAACTTATTAAAAAATGTTGAGATTGGTATCATGGAAAGTATTCTCAGATTATTTACATTCAGCACCTTGTCACCTTAAATTCTAACTAAAGTGGGCTTGCATTATTGTTTGAAAGGTCTTGCATTATTGTTGAAAGGTCTTGCTGCACATCTCTTAGTCGAATATCATCATCCACAGTAGGTTTAATGACTTCCCTACTTTGTCGCCATTTAGTAGTTTTGGAGTCATACAACCAACGTTTCTCCACTTTGAGGTTGACATTTTTCACGATCTGTTAGCATTCAGAACAATCAAAATTTGTGGCCGCCATGTTTATTCTTGCCTGGTTACAAAGTTGCCTGGTTACCCAGTTGTAAGTGCGGTCTGGCTCTGTCACTATCCCTTTCAATCGAATGAAAAAAGTATGTCTGTTTGTTGGCTTGTAACGCGGTGAAACTTCAAAGAAGGTGTGATGTTTCAAGATCCAATGGAAACCTTTGCCTTTCTAAATCAAAATCGCGATATTCGATGTGTGATATTTCACAGCATCCTTCTCTTGCGACTGAACTACTTGGTGAGCTTTCGTGGCATTTCTTTTTACGGAAATTTCACTAGACTTTGCTGCTGAGTGTGCTGTTGAGTTTCTTCCATTAGTTAGTTCGACGTTCAAGTTCATCTGAAGTTCTGCATCAATTAAGGTACGTTTAAAGCTTTAGAAGTTTCACAGTAACATTGTTGTTGAGTGATTTGCAAGTTTCCACTAGAATGGCTGTTTAAACATGCAAGAACTTTTAGAAGATCAGATAGCCTGGCATTTATCGTGTGGCATAAATTGCTCGCTACTCCTCGCAGGGTGTGCTGATTTCTAAGATTAATTACAATTTATATAAACTTAAGTCTACGTGGGAACTTTTTTCGATAACCTGGTACAGGTATCCAAAACATTTCGGATCATTCTCAAACAGTAAAACCATTCAGCAGATCGAGGTTGCCCACTGTACTATGACAAGTTATTGGAGTGACACATGCAAAGCTATTTTCTTAATGTTTTCACCGTATGTATATCAGAGAAGTTCAGTGAGTTGGAGAGCTGTTGTTTTCTGGTTGCCTTAAGTATGGCATACCTTTTATTCTTGCCTGGTTTTAAGACAGATAATAGGGAATGATTTCCACATAGCCCCATACATTAACTATACATGCATTAAGCATTAAGCAGGCCTTGAGGTTGAACTGCAACTCCCTCTTTCACCAAGAGGCTACTAAAAACAGGGTATCAGTACATGTCCCTACACTATTCTCTTTTAAGACCCATAAAATATGTTTACTGAACTTTTGAGTCATAATGGTTGTTGTTACCTGGCCCTTTTCACCTTGCAGCTTTTTTTTGGACAAAGTCAACACACCCATCTTCTTGAAAAGAAAACTGCTAATAATTTTTATTTATAAACCAGTTTGACCTATCTGATAATTTTTGTTACTTTCATGCAAGGTTCTAATAAAATTGACAGATTTTTTTTTTCAGGGACAAAGGATGCTGAAGGAAATGGATAACCCCCATAGTTTTTTCTGAACAAGATTTATAAAATATTTCTTTGGAATGAATTGCATAAAATAAAGTATTTTGAATTTTGTTGATATGGCTCTCGGTCTACCGTTTTTGACTGTGGTTCGATACGGCAGCTGGACTTTTTTGGCTTTAATCTCCAATTATCTCTCCCTATGTCAATGCTATGTAAATGATATTTAAAATCTACCTACCAATGCCCATGTTTTAAAGGCTATTTATAATGCATGTTACATATATTTTAAAGCTATTTAACTCCTATTTTAACTGGAGGTAGTGTCAAGTTTCTTACTTTGCTCTATGTCAATGCTATGTAAATTATATTTTGAACCTATTCAAACTCCATTGATGCCCACATTATATGTTAAATCTATTTTACAGCTATTTAAATACTATTTTAGTTCTATTTTTAAAATTTCACAATCCATGACTACTTAAACCTATTTTAATGCTATTTAAAGTCTATTTCCTTTGCTTGTAAAAATTACTTGGTTAGTAATGCTAAAAAAATAGTTTTTAAATAGACTATTTAATGGTTCCATTTGAATAGTAAAAAATAGGATCTAAATTCATTTGAAAAAGCAAAATCATAGCACTAACATAGTCCTTAAATATATGACCTTGTATGATTTCTAAAATAGTTATTAAATATGCCCTAAATACCATTTAAATAGTTTTCTGACATAGCATTTACATAGTCAATAAATAGTGTTGGATTCTACAAGGGTGTGGATTCAATTGAGTTTTGCCTGGTTGAGACTTGTTTTGTTGCCAAGTGAAACTTTGGTTTCCTAATTAATTTATGTTGATCTCATTGATATTCATATTTTCGATTACCAGTATCCAGACTCTTGATTATCCAGACTAATCACTACAGTCCCATTCGAATCCGGATAATCAAGGTTTGACTGTAACTGGTAACAGGACCCCTGTTGTTCTATTTTGTTGATAATGAAACTCGTGATTAAGCAAATCAAACTCCTGCTGTGCGTCCATCTGAATTTGTTTATCACTCACTATGCTAAATTTGACTCCACCCTGTACTATTACCATCATAAAGTGTAAATCAATTAAGCAAAAAGCCAGTATCCTCTCACAGGTCGTTCAGTGTAATTAAAGGATGCCAACTAAGCAAATTTAGACTAAGTAAAATGAATGGTTCAAATCGAGGCCACCGAATGTCACTTATATCTGTCATGAGTTAAGCTCATCTGAGCTGTTGTCCAGCTGTTCCAAATCAACAATGACCTATTGTTGGTTGCATGACCATTCAATTTGATTAACTTTAAAGTAACATAGGCTGTGTTTTCACTAGGCCGATTAACTAGCTGAACATTCTTCCTAGGTGTTTGTTTACAGACCGACATTAGCTAGTTAAACATGACATCTGTTTTTACTGGGAAATTTTAAGCCACTAATAACTCGGAAGATTCAAATTATAAATCCGAGAAAACTTTCAAAAATGGTGGGAGAGGAAGCACTTTTAATGAGTTCACTAGTACTGATTCTCGCTATATTTTTGCGAAAGAGATTCGGAGTTTCGTTCAGAGAATGTGATTAATGTCTCGGCAGATGCGGAGTATGCAACACAATATTGTAATCTTGGCAATCCAACGTCAAAAAAAACATACATTGCCGTAAGCGCAAGATCATGTGGGTCTATCCAAGGCCGCAGTTTTGGTTCGAACAGCTCGTTGCAAATCGTTACCAAGATCATCTGTGGTACCAGCACTTCAGAGTGAGCAGAGATACTTTTGAACACATCTGTGGACTCGTTGGCCCTGAGTTGGTACGACAGAACACAATTCTTCGTGAAGCTATCTCCCTAGAGAAGCGAGTTGCCGTTGCTCTTTGGAGATTAGTTACTGGGAATTCATATAGAACCATCGGGCTAACCTTTGGAATCGGTCGATGCACTGCTATGAATGTAAAGGACCAATTCTACACAGCCTTGTTGCGAAGAGCGAACGATTTTATCAAATCTCCCAAGACCGAGACCGAGCGTCGGGAAAATAATTTGTTTGGCAGGCATCTGTCACTACACGCAATGCGATTGGTTGCGGTATTTGTCTGGACAAGTTAAACCATCTTGCGAGGTAGTATAACTCTGCGTGAGTTTCCTGTCGTAAAGGCGAGAAAACCCGTTGTTTTTCCTTGTGAAAACAGTTAGCATTGTTAACTCGCTAAACACTAGACAAAGTGTTTTCACTGTATTTCCAGACTTTTCTGACTTTATCTAGCTAAAATTGTCCTAGTGAAAACACAACCATAAGGGGCAAATTACCTAAGTTTTTCCCTCTAAAGTAATTCATTCCTACATTTATTAAGTTCTACACATGTATGACATCACCACGGCTTTAGAACAGAAACATGTCTGCAACGCATAATTAGGTGCAACCATGCATGATCAAGTAATGTGCTCGCTCAGAGCTGTCGTATTTATTATTACGCTTTCTGTCTCTTATCTCAGTTTTGACTACTTCAATAGAATGTCGCCAAAACACTGAAATTGTAAATTGCCTCCGTAAATCAGCTCTTGCAGTTTAGGCGAGAGTTTCAAGGCGTTTCAGCGGGTTGATACGAGAGTTTCGGAGAAGTTGCGTTTGAAACCCAAAACGCAAGTAACCTTATGCTAAATCCAAACTGGAAAGGTTCGTATCCCATACGCCGAAGTTTTACGCCAAAAAGCCAGACGTTGGCTCAAATCGCCTGGTGCCACACCGAAGTTCTTCGGCGTAACATACATGTTTTCCTGGCAGTATGGTTATGCTTGAGCTTATGTTTAAGTGACATTTCGGCATTAGGGAAACAAGACTACAACTTACAAGTTGGTAGTTGAAAGTTTTGTTCTCCTAAACACTATCAGTGTTCTCCTAAACACTATCAGTGCGCTACAGTGAGGAAAGAAAAGCGAGATTCGATACCAAACGACAGAAAATAGCAAGAGAATTGCTCCTTGCTTACCCGGAAAAAGCGAAACAAAAACCGTACTTTTATCGTCAAAACGTGATAGTATGTCCAAAAACTGTGTTCACATCATCCACTAAGTCTACAAATTACAAAATCTGAACTTACCTGACGATAAATGAGCAAGACAAAAGCAGAAAAACACCCGGAAACAAAGGACTTTCAGAGACGACTCGTCTTCCGCCATTGCTATTTTTTTAAGTGCTTACTTTCTGCATTCCTTCACAGAACGACGTCAGAGACCACATTCCAACAGTCACGCTAACCCAATCACGTTTCACAGATCCCGAATTATTTTTGTGGTGTGAAAATCACGATTCTTGGTTTTCACATGACGTCATAAAAAACTAAAATTCAAAATTAAACAGACTTTTGCATTTTTAGTTTCATCACGTAAAAGACGTTTTAGAAATGTAACTGCTTGCATGTTTTCAGCTCGGTAGCTTGCTTTGTTTTGAAAATAGAGCAATTTGAATTTTGGATTTTATTACAGTGTGTGACATAAACATGTCAGCTCACAAGCATATAACGTTCATGAAAACATCGATTCCCCGTGTGTTTCTTTAGGTCTGAAAAGCCATCATGACAAGAGAGGCGTCTATGTGAATGTTTGCAAGCTCAAAACAGAGAAGAAAACCTTTGAGATACGAAAAGTAAATTCCAGATGTTTTCACTCGTTTCCTGCCGCCATATTTGTGCCCCTCAGAGGGACACTAACATGTCGTTTCCATACTAAACTCTATAATTTTGAGTTGTAGATTTTGCCGAATAACTCGAGTACGGGATACCGCACAGCCCTGAGACTTAAGCATGTTGTTTATTTATTACTATTCTACAATATCTCAATTTCTTGACTTTATCCATCGAATGGTTGATGATTTTATTTTTTTTACTTGCGTGACTGAAAACCAAGAATTCTTTCCACAGTCAAACTCGGACTGAAAGAAGGGAGAGTTCAATTAGTAAAATTTCCGAGGAAATGTGGTCATCGGTCATCTTAGGTTTGATTCTAAAATAGTAAGAAGTAAGTGAATAGAAGACTGTAAGAACCATTATTATTATTATTATTATTATTATTATTATTATTATTATTATTATTATTATTATTATTATTATTATTATTATTTTAGGGGTCAATGAAGCGTGGAAATGGGTAGGCCCCAGTGCTCCAGCACGAGTTTTTAAGCAAAGTACACAGTTTTCAGAAAGAAAAATCCACCTTTCAACATAAAACAACCCAATTTGCCCTAAAATGCCTAATCGGGTGGGGAAAACGCATGGGCAAAACATAAATTTTAGCATTTTTTATTAACGACGGTCTGAAAGCAAATGTTTTAAGGGCTGTTTACACCCCATGGCTAAAATATAGATGTTACCATTAATTTTCTTACAAAATTTTTGAATATTTTTGGCAAAACATCTTGCCACTAAGATAAATAAGTATCATAAAAAACAATTCTTTTTTTAATCACCTTGCTATAATTCTTTGCATATTTGAGATATAACATACGATGGTGACACATTCATTTAGCATTAGCTAGCATTTTCGGAAAGAAAATAGTTCCCTAGAAAGCTTGTCAGTGGAAAGTTCATTTCAGATTGCATTTTCTCAAAGGAAGATTTTGTCCCCTTACGTTTTCGGGCAATGAAACTTTCAGCTAGGGAAACATCACAACAGATTTCAAACATCACAAGGTTCTTTAAAATTCCTAGATCTCTACAGCTTTTGGTTGATTTGGCTCGTTGGGTGCCCCTGTTTATTTTATTCAATCAGTTAAGCTATGTATTTTGGCTAACTGTATTAAAAGTTACAAAATCTAACAATAAAATCCTTTATCAAAGCCACGCCCAAAGTCACCTAAACGTGGAATGGGACTTGGACTTTCACCCGCTTCCGCTGCGACTCTTTCCTACAGAGCTGAAAAGGACGGGGCCAATGAAAAGGTAAAAGGATAGTGTTGCGTTCTCTACAAGAAACGGCTTCTGAGGAGTCACGCATTTTCAATGTAGTATGTACTTTGGATTTCAGCAGCAATGAAAACTGAAAAAAGCGTTTACTTCGTTGTGGCGTTGGCTATTTTTAGCCTAAACTTCACTATGAAGTCTGTTTCAGGTAAATTTATTTAGTTGGTGTATTGTATATCGGCGTATGTGCTTGAGTGTCAGCATTCGTTTTCGTCATGGGCTCCTGGTCTTTGAGACGATACAGCTATAATCGATTCTATCTTCCTTTCAGTCGATCTGAAAACAATATAATACAAAGTTTTTAGCGCAACAAAATGAACAGAAATGATGAGAGACAATCCTTCTTCCAGGGGCACCCAACGACAAGTTTCGGTAGATATCTGTTCGGTGGAGGGTCGTTCGCCTTAGGCTTTCGGCGTCGATTGAAGAGTGCACTAGGAATTTCCTATGTAAAACGTCGCCTAAAAGATTCGTAATGTGGAAATCATAGCCCCTAAGGTTTTCGGAAAGGTCGTTATTGCTGTTTTTGGCAGCCAAAAACGTCAGCTAGCATTTTCGGCAAGAAAAAAGGTTCACTAGCCAAAGCTCATTTCAGCTAGCATTTTCTCAAAGAAAGATTTTGTTCCCTGAAATTTTCGGGCAATTAAAATCAGTTCAGCTAAGGAATCCGAACAGATCAAAGTTTTCTAGCTAACCAAAACATCACTTTAAATAGCCTTCAAATACCAAAAAGGTACTTAAAAATGGCTTTCTACAGCTTTTGGCTGATTTGGCTCGTTGGGTGTCCCTGTTATTCCAATACTGAGATATCGATATGGATATGCAGACGGTCATGTTAAATGAATGCTGTAATATACAGACATCGTCCTTTCGTGTGGAGAGTGTCAGTTCGCTCTTCATTTCTGTCGACTGACCGCACTTTTGAACGTAATCTGAGATAATCTGCAATAATTAGGGCCTGTTCACATGGAGATGGGGGACCCCAGGAAGGTGAGGTACCCCGCCTCGGTGGGGTTACCAATCTCTCCATACAATCTCTCTTTATTTCTCGATCGCGTTCACATGTGAGGTGAGGTACCTCACCGAGGCGGGTTGCCCGGTCAGCCTGGGCGAGTAACCCTCTAAGCTTGGGTGAGCTTTCTCCATGTGAATGCTGGAGGTGAGGTGGGGTGATGTTCATCCGGGCAATTGTCTCTGAATTCTTTGTTGATATACGTTCTTAGCGACCACGCGATAGCATTTTGTACCTCAACCCAGCGCCCCGGGGTTGCATGTGAAGGCCAGCTTCTTTTGACCACGGGTAGGTGGGGTACCTCACCTGTCCAGGGTCCTCCATGTGAACAGGCGCTTACTCGGATTCAAAACACCGTCAAAACAGTGACGATATAGAGTTTCAGCGATCATCGTCGATTTTGACCTTTAAAGTTCTTGTTCAGCAGCTCTGTTTGGGTATTAGTTTGCCTGATTCTTTCTCATTTAATGGCATGTCCTAAGTGTTTTGCATGAGTTAATGATTTCTAGTTTGGTCAGTTGAACTATGAAAATTATTTGTTTCAGGGCGTACGACAGTAATCAGTTCATTTGCTTGTCTAATTATTCAGCTCCAAACTATTTCCGGTCATTGATCGTGAGTTGTTTTCAGTCTCGCACACTGTTTCCAAACTACTGTAAGTTCAGGACTGGACTGGACCGAGCTGAACTTGACTAAATTTATTGGACTTGTAAACAGGACTTGCAAACCATGGACTTGTAAATCGCAGACTTGAAAAATAACAAATAAAGAACATAAATAGCTCTGTTAACAGCTAGTAACATCAAATCCGACATGTGGTCATCTGTAACCCTTGAACTGCATTGCAAGTGCCGGTTTATGAAGAGTTTGGGTAAAAAGGTGAAAACACGAGCACGCGTGTTACAGCACCGCACGTTAAGCGTGTCATTTCAATCTCGAATATGCGGATTTTACTAACCAAAGAAAAGAGTGTCACGGTAGCTTTGTTTGCTATTGTCTCAGATGGCGTGACAAAATGTCACGCTAAATGTGACAATTTCGCGCGCGTGCGATAATTAAGGACGTTCCAATCTCGCTCCCAGAGCCCACGTGTCTTTTGGCCAGCGCTGGCCAAAAGACACGTGGGCTCTGGGAACGAGATTGAGGACGTTCGCGCTAATTGTTTATGCGCATCTAAACTGCGCTGGTAACGCGACAATATTATGTCACGCATTAGTCACGACTGACTTGTCCCCAACTAAACAAACCTGGCGTCGCGATCGTAAACTTTACACCAATTTTACTCGTTTAGATCGTCGGTGACCCCTACCTATTTTTGGGACAATCTAATTTTCGCGGGTCGCGTGTCGCGGGTAAATTGTCGCGGGTCGCGGGTCGCGGATAAATTGTCGCGGGTGAGAAACTAGTAATTAGAGTGCTCGTCTAATGTCTTGCTTTCTTGAACGTGCTCTTGGCATGTGGAAGTGACAGAGATAGAAGCTTTATTTTTAAAACAGTTTATCTCTATCTCGTATAACAAAGTACCTACAAATAATTGAGTAAGTAAAACTTCAAAGACTAGCATGCACTACAACAATAGGTCATGTATTAAGGTAGAGGTACACGTGAACTTTGAGTGTAATTTAAAGGAGTTTGAAGAAGGGATTAAAATGGGGTAAAAATGTTTTGAAACACCACCAGAGGGCTGGGGAACTGTTTGGTGACCGTCTACCAATTTCTAACTTCAAATCCCAATTTTAAATCTCCATTCCAGTTAGGAGTCTAGTAGTCTTTTGACATTTTTCGCTCGAAGCTTGCTGTATTTTGAATTGCAGATTCAGTGTTTCCATCAACATTCAATCCGATTTCCAGACGATAGGTTTTGTTTTATTTTCACCAAACCTATTCCTTTCGATAATAATACAGTCATCTCTCTCTAAGTGGACACCACTGTAAAGCGGATACCTTTTCAAGGTGGACTGTGATTGCTGGTCCCGACCGAATTTCCCATGTTTCTCTTTAACTAAACCCTCTATAAGGCGGAAACCTTTCTAATGCGGACAGCGGACACTTTTCTTTTTGTTAGCAAATTTCTGGTAGAAAATACCTCTCAAGGCGGACACTAGAATGGTATTCTTTATACAATCAATATAGTTTGGCCTGGATATTATTTCAAATTAAGCTACCATCCCACCCTGGGGCTACCATAGCAATCCTGTAATTTCAAACAGATCTCATAAGAAGAAAAGTTATATCTGGCAAATATCGATGTTTGTGATCGTGAGCGGAAGGGAACGACTTGCAGCGCTATGCCTATTAGCCACTGAATCGGAACATCTGGTCGCTGACTTGTTTAAAAAAACAAATCTCTTTTCAGTTCTGACGTCACAGGTTTATATAGTGTCAAATTACATTATCTCTCTATAAGGCGGACACCTGGAGCTGGTCCCAAGGGTGTCCGCTTTAAAGAGAATTGACTGTTTAACCAAAAGATGAATACTCCGTCTGTCGTTGAACCTGGAATTAACTTTCCCGCGATTGAATGAGGCTAGTTTGTCACGTATCCTCTTCCTAGAGTTCCTCAGTTGTCCTCTATTGGTCAATGAGTTGTGGAAACTGTGCAAATCTTTGGAGGCCAAAAAGTCGGGATTTATTTTTGCGTGATCAAATTTTAACGGAATTTAGCGAAAATGTTCCTCACACGTTACGGCACCAAACTGTACGAGGCTTTTAAAAATTCGAATTAACTTTATTCTATTGGCCAACTTTACAATGGATTTTCTCAGGAACCAATCGGAATACCGTAAAAGCCTTACAAACTTTGTTAGCCTATTTTCTTCTGAATGATATAGTCCAGTTTGTTTGGATGTCCGTAGTAAGTCTAGTAACGCAAGAGCTATTAATTCGGTTGAGCAAATTTTGTCAGTTTTTCGTTTGAACGCTTGCGCACATAGGCGATTTTCCGAAACGCACCCCTGAAGGTTTGCAATAACTGTAACTTCAATGGGCTTGTCATAAACTGCGGTGATAATCTTCTGTTTATACAAAATTCACTGATGTCAAAGACTGATCCTGAACAATTAGTCTTCCAAGTCTTCTAAGCAAGACATTAGACGAGCACTCTAATTACTAGTTTCTCACCGCGACAATTTACCCGCGAGCCGCGATAATTCACCCGCGACCCGTGACAATTTACCCGCGACCCGCGAAAATTAGACACTCCCCTATTTTTACACGAACCATTTACTCTACTTATTCTCTACCAAGACTGATGAAATGAAGAAAATCTCACTGTAAGAAGTTACATTTTTTTAAATTTTCTTCCTTTGTGCCATCAAATTCCGGAGGTGGTTAAAACGGTAGCGTCTTATGAGGACGCTCATTGAGGATGACATTCAATGTTTACGACATCCCTAATGGCCTGAAATTATTTAAAATATCCACTCCTTAAGACCTATGCAAAGAAATCTTCACTTGACCAGTTTATTGCTATGATTTTTGATGGCTAATTTGGTGAAGTTATACTTAGTTGTTATGGCCGATTTATCGCAAATAGGGCATTTTTCCAGTGCCCTTTTCTCCGCAACAAAGTCGGTGACCCCCAATAATTTTTTTAAATTTTGGAATAAGTAGCTCATGCCCTAACTCTAGGCGAGAAGTGAAAAAAATTCCACTGTAGGAAGATTTTCGCGCGAACGTCCTTAAAACAGGGGCGCCAAATGGCCAAATCTTACAACAACACTGCCAAATTGCACTCGTGCCTTAACACACGCTTACAGTATGACTCGCACACGCAGGTACATGATGAACGATAGCCTACGTGTAGCCTTACCCACACCCCGAGGAAAAACGGGAGGAGGGAACGTCTATGAGATCGTGTTGTGTGACGGCACAGTAATTCATGCAAGTTATGTAAATAAATTATATTTTCTGCGGTACTCGTGTAAACAAAGGCCAAAGGCCGGGAGGAGGGGGAGGGGGGGATGCGCCCTATAATGGCCTATACAGGGAGGCTCCGCCCGAAAGGGGTACCTTTTTCACGCTTCAGGTATATCAAAGGGTAGGGATTTCACGAGTCGAAGTATATGAAAGGGTAGGGAAATCTGTCATTGAGGTTTTTAAAAGGGCCTTTCATTAAAATATTTCCAACACACATACCGAACTGTACTGTACTGTTTTAATTTATTGAACTCTAAATGAAAATGACAAGAAGACTTCCTGGGTTACGAAAGGGGTACTATTTGTCAATGGAAGGTAAACGAAAGGAGTACTTTTTCTGTCACTCTAGCCCCCAAGACGTCCACAGTAGCTCATTACACTTAGTATTCAATGGCTCTTGTTGCTTCGCTGTGGGGTTTCTTTGTTTTGTTTTGTTTTTGCCAAAAATTTCGCTGCCATCCGAATCAATCTGCACCGTTAAATGGATCTTTAATGAGTTTTATAACTATTATTACCTCTTACCATCACGTTCACATGTCGAGACGCACAAATGCACGAACAGCCCTGCCGGATCGTGTAACACACACTCACTCCGTTCACAAGCTCTGGATGTTCTTCAAAATCTGATTCCTCGTCATCCGAATCTGTCTCATACTCATTTGATGATCAATTTGTAATTCTCTGTGATCCTCAAACACCTCAGTAACATCCCCTTCGTCCACAAATTGTATGCTAACAAGGCGTTGTGGTACTGCATTCGCTGATGATACATTAGATTGTTTTCTTCAGGAAATCGAAGTCTCTCTTCAGACTCGTTGTCGGTGCGATGAACAGTGTAGACAGCTGGCGGCAAGGTCCTAGCCTTATCTTTTGTGGTCTCACTCCTAACCGTCCGTTGACGTACTGGTCTGTAACTCTCGAGAGTGGTGAAAGGTATTTTCGTGAGCCGTGAATTGCCTTTTTAATTTCCCGTGAAATGTGAAATGGCCGGTTTTTTTTCCTCTTGAAATATGATTTTGCTAATAAACGTGAGTCGTGATTTTTGATTATAATTGTCCGTCAAATGAGAATCGGGTGCTTAACTCACTGTGAACTGTGATTTTGTTTCACGTTTCTTTAATTTTAAGAGAAATTGTAACAATAGATGCCATATGGTACAGTTCGGTACAAACTATATTGCGTTCCATTGCAACCTGAAACGTCATTCTTGACCCAGGGCCGTGATTGCCATGGGAACGTGTGTGGGATAGCTTTGCTCGTCAATGGAAACCGCCTCTGAAGGTCGCGACCTTCAAATGTAACTGTTTTGATGAGTTACATGGCAGACATTAACAAGAAATCCCTAATCCACAAGGAGAAGGCCCGTTTTCCAATGTTTGCCACGTTAAATCATAAGCCCCCAAATTAAACAGCAATTGCAAGCCCCGGAGGGGGATACTCTCCTATATGGCCTATACGGGGACGTGCCGCTGGATAGGGTATGGTTTTTGGCTCCTCCGTCCTAAACTGGATACATAATTTCAAGCGTATTGTCCTGAGAAGGGTCTGGACCCGTCCTAGACAGGGAATTTTTTTTACGACTCGTCACAAAAAAACTGGAGAGCCTGTTTGCTAGCTATCGACTATTTAGCAATCCGAACGGAATACGAAATCGGAGACGTTTATCTGTATTTATTCAGCGGGTAATCAGTCAACATTACACCATTTTCAGGACTGACAAAAAAGCACTTATTTTTGTCTTAAACATGGTCAGGGTTTCAACCCCCCCCCAACGTGGGTCAAGTACCCCCCCCCCCCCCACCCCGCGGGCTGCAAGCACATTCTTACGTTATATCCTGTGTGCATTTGTTTTTTTTTTTTTTTCAACAAAACATAAGCTTCATAGTTTCCTTTAGGTCTCCTCGCCATTGTAACTTCTATCCATTCTATCTTTTTTGTTCTCCTTATAATGATGCTATTTATGGTTTGGCAAATAAATAAATAAATAAATAATAAATAACAAAAAATATCTTGTTATAGGTTTGTGAGTTTCCTTTAATGTACAGTTTCGAATGAATAAATGGAAAATAGGCAAAAGGAAACTTACAGAGTATTGGGGGGAGGGTGATCCTTTTTACTCTGACTATATGTGAAGAGTCATGCTTTATTTTCAAGACAACAAAAACGACAACAGCAACAAATGCTTTATTTACATGACCATAAAGGAATTACAGTATTGAAAAATCTACTTGTTTAAATTTAATTACTAATTCAACTAATTGGTGTAAAAACATTACAAAACATTACAATTCTCATTCATTCCTTGATATTAATTTGTTTCTTAATTCAAAGCATTGCGATATAAATGAAATTAATTGCAAAGTTACTCAAGCCCACCTCCACTCCCCCACCCCCCCCCCCACCCCGTCCCCCCCACACACACATTACGTACACTCCCTAAGAAAATCGCTTTTTTCTCTTGAAACATGAAGACCCCATATATTCTCCGTGAAATGTGAAACGGCCATTTGATTTCCCGCGAAACGTGATCAAGACTCCCCCTTTACCAGCCTCACTCTCTAGCCACACTTTGATCTATCCTTCCATACCTGGTGTTATGTCCTCACTCGGCAAAGGTGTCATCGTAGCTATATAGCAGAAAGAGGCTTGGCAGATTGAGCGACCGGATAGTATGATTTGTCATGCGTGTAGTACTTTGCTGCTTATCTAGATGTGCACTTCAGAGATTTTGTAATTGTCTCATGTTTAAGGTGCGAGTCAGCGTGCAAATTTTCTACTACTGTTGTGAGCAACGTTTCGAGCAGCAGATCGTCTACAAATTGGGGGTTAACGTCCATCGCGTTCTCGTATAGCTTGTCCATCCCCTTTTTAAGTAAAGACACGGGTACTTGCGTCTTCTGTGATACAGTTCCCTGTGGACCATTGGTTGCAGACGTCTCGCTCAACTGGTAGCGTTCTTTCACCGTACTCACAGTATCTTTTACATAGCTGTGAATCTTTGTCACGTTCCCTGTTGCTTGTTTCAAGGACACTCCGCCAGGTTTCATACCCTTAGACTGAATTCCAAAGGTATCGTGAAGAGAACAAAGAATCCCCAGAAAAGACTGATATCGTTTCTGAGAGGCTCCTCACTATCTTCAGTTTTCCAGTTCTTTATTTTTCTAATAAATATTATTTACAAGTTGGACATGCCCACAGGTAGCTAATAATGCTAATCTAGGTGGGTCATGTCTTAACTAAAGAGAACAGGTAAACAGGCAGAAATCAGAAAAAATGTACAAGTGCATAAATTATAAAATTACGTTTATGAGTTAATTAGTACCTTATTAGGAGAAAGCGCTATTAGATATCTTATTTTTACAAAACACTTAATAGATCTAAATCTGCAATAATACAATTAATACTAAACTTATTATTCTGAAAATACAATAAAATTTAAGCAAAACTTGGCCTTTTTCCCATCCTCGCATCATTCTTCTCTTCAGATGAACATCTTCCCAAGTTTTTTTTTCAGTTAATATACATAAAATATACAGAACTTTTAAGTTCTATGAAATTTATTAAGTTATATTAAATTTAAAAATTTAATAGAAACTGATTGGACCTTAACTGTTCGAGAAAATTGGCAAATTATTTGTAGAAAAGGGAATAAGAATCACATGTAAGTTGCGATCTTTTGGATACACGTTAAGTAATGCTCCGTCGCCGTCGTTAACCACAAGATTCAGTTTTGTGAAAGCCACACCCTCCAGACGCTTTTGTGACTATTAAAGTGCCAATGAAGCGAAATTTGTTTCTTGCTAATATTAAAGTTTACCCCTAAAAACGCAAGAATCTCAAAATTTGAAGTGCTCGTGATTAAAATTGGCGATTTTACGAGCGTTTGAGGTTGGGCTATTTTGCCTTTAAAAATGGTCAGGGGTCTGAAATGCTGTGATGTGACGTCATTTTGGGTACAAAAATGTGTTTGCGTTTAAGAAATATAGTGAAATAGTTGGAATACTTGTCCCCAAAATTACGTCACAGCTACTGTCACGTGTCTTTTTGGCCGCGCGATTCAAATGCCATTTTTGAGGGCAAAATAGCCCAACTTCAAACGCTTGTAAAATCGCCAATTTTCATCAAGAGCACCTCAAATTTTGGAATGTTGAGTTTTATGGATTAAACTTTAAAATTAACGAGAAACAAATTTCGCTTCATAGGCACTTTAAAAGGAACCAGGCCTTGTGTCTAGGTTCTAGTCCCTTTTCGAGTCCTCCGGAAGTTCTTGTTTTAGAATTTTACTAAAGAAGTTTATCAAGGTGTCGCCGTTGTTTCTTTCTCACTCTTCCAGCGTTTCCCCTTAGGGTGGGGGTACACCTAAATTTGAGTGAAATTTTAAGGTGTTTATAGCAGGGATTGAAATGCAAAAAAACTGTTTTGAAACACCACCAGACAGTTGACACCCGCAAAAGGTCACTCCAAGTTGGTGGGAACTGTTTGGTGTCCATCTACTAATTTTCAACTTCAAATTCCAATTTTAAACCTTATTAAAATGTAGGGAAATACTGCAAGGGCTGGTAAAACAACGAGTAAAGGTGTAAATCTGGCAAAAAACACCAGCCTTCTTCAGGTTTATTGAAGGAAAACGCGAGTTTACATGGTATTTATATTTACCGGAAATGACATGAAATAATACGTGATGGGTCAAAGCTACAGGAAAATAATAACTAAAAATGATATAAAGTTTAAATAATACAGGAAAAGAGGTGGAATAAAACCAGAAAACTGAACATTACATCTCATCGCGTTTTTTCTTCCTCTTTTTCTTTATTATTTAAACTTTATGTCATTTTAGTTGCTTGTTATTTTCCTGTAGCTTTGACACATCACGTACTATTTCATGTTATTTCCGGTAAATATAAATGCCATGTAAACTCGCGTTTTCCTTCAATAAGCCTGAAGAAGGCTGGTGTTGGCCGGCCGAAATATGGTATTTACGCCTTTACACATTGTTTGACCAGCCCTTGCAGTATATCCCCACATTTTTATTATTTTTTGACTGGTCACGATCTATCTTTGATCCGACGTAGAGCAAGTTTGATCGTTCACGGTTTTTTGCAGTGGTTTTTCATAACATTAAAAAACTTATTAAAATCTTCAATACCGTAAACGTCCGCTTATAAGCCTGGGCTTATACCATTTCCTTAAGGGGTTTAGGAGGGCCTATGAACGGAGAGGCTTATATCCGAAGGGGGGAGGGGGAAGCTTATAACCGGATGTATTTTTTTGTTTACGGGTAGATGTGTCTATAACCGGGAGGGCTTATAAGCGGAATTTTACAGTATTTTATCTTTCCCTAAATTGAAAGGGAACCTACATTCTTACGACAAGTTCACGCTAAATTGTGGGAAATAATTACCAGCTTCCAAAATTTATGTTTTGAAGCGTGGATATAACATTTAAGCGTACAAAAAAATCGATTTTCTTTATCGCCTATTTTCGCTTTCAAATTTCTCGGACGCGGCCATTTTGGGTTGGATGACGTGTAATGGGTGCAGCTATTGTCAGGAAGCAAATGAAGCAGAAAACCCTTTGTGTTAAACAATAGCGACGCGCACTAATGATGTCACAAAATTGGAGTCCCCCGGGTGACTCAGACAAACAAATTGCTTTTCTGTAAGAGCGCGAGTTGAAATTTTGTCGTTCGCGAGCAGTTCGCTTCGCTCTTTAACCGTTCTGGCCGAAGATGACGATGTTCCCTTCTCCAGATTTGGAAGAGAACCAGAAGACAACACTGTGGGGCAGTTATGCAGGGGTTTGAAATTGAGTGGAAAACGCGATGAACTTGTGAAACTTGTGACCGACGGCATAAAGAGTGGAAACATCACACTCTTGATCCGAATAATGAAGGAAACTCCTGAGTTGGGCTAACTGCGGAAGAATGGCATAATTTTTGCATGTCTTTAAATGTTAAGATTACATAAATCAGCTGAATGAATTGAACGAAGTGAGTATTTTGCACATATGGGATTGTTCGGTTTCCCTTTCTGGAGACAGATAAATAGTCTCCCTCTTATCGAACTCACTTTTTCGACCAGGTTTGCATTTTCCGTTGCAGAAGAATCCAATAGTTGATGGTGTGCAAAGGGAAAACGTGGTCGAGAAAATTAAGCGGAACCTATTTGTGTGATCATGCAACGAAATGTTTCATAAGAGCTGGAATCCGCCCGATATTATCGTAGCGCAGACTACTCACTATTCTGGGAGCATCAAGTTTCGTCATGAAAACTTCAATCTTCAATTTTCAAAATCATGGTCTGACAACCAAAAGTTCGAAAATATAGTCTGAGAGCTTTTATTGATCTAAAACCATCTTTCCTGACGCGTCATTCTGTAGCGCGAGCGTCACATCATTCCACCACTTCCCTCGGCGCAAGTCCTTCGCTGTAGCCTGCGAACAAGCCCCGAGAGAACTTGCTCGCAGGCTACCTTCTCGGTCGCCGTTATAGATTTTACTAACACGTCAGTTGGTATAGCTTCGGCAAAATTCTTGTCGATTAGGTTTCCTGTCTTTCCAGTGGCTAAGGTATTAATTTTCGGGCCCTTCCTCAGTTGGGGCGGACACGCGCATTGCTTGTGCTGGTGTGAGATTTGTTCAGTGGATCGGAAAAATCGGTAGTGGGACCCTTTACTCTGGGCCAATGAAGCCAACAAACAGAAGCTTATGCTTCTGGCACATATGTATTTCTGGAGATGTTTCTCTCTGTAAAGAATTCCCGTGAACAAGCTACTAGTTAACGCTTGCACTTCGCAACTTCGCAAAGGTTTTGGAAATGGAATAAAGACTTCTTCCCAGATTCTTGTCAATCCGAGGCATTTTTTTGGCATTTTTTTTGATATCTCTAGTCCGTTTTGCACTCATCCCAACAACATTCTTTTGCTAACCATTTATCGTCCTTCTGGAAAGCAAATGCCATGATTTTACCGATTCTTACGTGTTTTTCTTCGAAAATTGTCACTCGCGCCCATACATTTTCCTCTAGCAAACTGCAATGTTTGTCTGAGTCACGGCGGGGGGCTAATTTTTAGTAATTGTGTGCGTCGCTATAGGGCAACCATTACACGTCATCAAATCCAAAATGGCCGCGCTCGGGAAATTTAAAAGCGAAAATAGGCGAGGTGATATCGAGTTTCCACGTTTTAAAACTAAAATTTGAAATCTAGTTATTATTGGCTACAATTTAGCGTCAATTTGTCTCTTCCCAAATGTACCGTGGCAAACATTTCACAAAATATCCCACAACATAACTTCGTATAATAAGCAAGGGATTTTTGATTGCTTGAAGAGCGAACGAGATCTTAACGTGAAATCCACGTTAAGCGACGAAAGCACGGTGTTTAGGTGTACCCGCCTTAAGCGAGTTGATGAATACATGCACTGAAAAATAGAGCCATGCTAGCCCTTGTACGACTTAATACACTGGCGACATCGAACATCTTTGCCTTTTTATTACAGTTTCACTTGAAGATGTGTTGCAAACTATAAGTGATTACAGCTAAATCTCTAAGTCAATTTAAAGGATTAGTTAATCTTCATTTTTAATGTTAGAGTATACACGGCATTCATGAAAAACAGGTTTTAGATAGATTAGTTGTAGTTAGTTTTTGCATTTTGTTTAGGTTAGTTAGGTTATTTCTAATTTTTATACTCCTGATGGATTTTACCGTTTTTTAATAAAGAACTATTTTATTCTATTCTATTCTATTCTATTCTATTCACTGTAACATCTACTAAAGCATAAAAGGCTACATTTTTTTCCTTACTTAGGTAATTCTATTAAAGAAGTTGGAAAAAATGAAGTCGGATAATTCTACAAACATACAATCTAATTTCCTATTTTTCAAACATGTCATAATTGGGATTCTAGCAACAAACAATCCCAAAGTGGACACATGAATATGGTTAGTCCAATTACTAATTCACAAGAAGAAGGAAATTCTTAAGCCCTCGGCTGAACAGATTTCTCCAAGATTTTGTTTTTAAACTACATGTAATGGAGCGCTAGGGGACGAGGAAAGTTCCACGAAAAAGTTATGCAGTTACATTCTCATACAAGCCAGCCCCATCATCTGTCTTCTCCAGACGTGCGAGAAAGCTAGCATTTTTGTACTCCACACTGGGGTTTGAGTCCTTCCCTTTTCGCCTGGTTAAGTGTTGATATTGTGACATGGTGTTCATATATTGTTGGTCTGCAACATGGCTTGTGCTCGTTGGCTGGAGCTCCATATAGTTGGATGGCTCCTGGGGAGGCTGGACATTCGCAATGGCTAAAATAGAAAGAAAAACTGATAACTTTGAGCTTCAGTGTCGCAGTGACATGAAATCAGAAAAGGCAGAAAACATAGAATACTTAAAAGGGGCCAATAGCCCATTTTACAGTTGTGTGTTCAGTGACCTGGCCTTTGAGTGGAAGCGAGGCTGGATGTCACGTTGTTTTGATACAAAACTCTCTGTCTTTCTCATGCAAATGTGGAATAGTCAGCTTAACAACAACATGATTTACATGAGAAAAGCCGAGCGATGTCACCGTCAGCCTCGTTTCCATTCATAGGCCAGATTACTGAGCATGCAATTGTAAAATGGGCTATTGCACTCTTTTCTTCTCCATTCCACTCTGCTCTGCTTGATCTACTAACACAACGCCAATTTACTGCACTCCACTCCCCTACTCCACCGGCTAGTCTACTCGGTAGCACGCCACGCCACCTCACGCCACTCCACGCCACTCCACACTACGCCACGTCACGCCACGCCACCCCACGCCAATCCAGCCCAACCCAAGCCACTGCACTCCGCTCCACTCCCTTTTGCTCTGCGTTACTATGGTTTAGTTTACTACATGCACTTCACTCCACTATATGCAGTCTCACATTAATTCATTTAGCTCGGAGATCAGAAAAACGGAAATAAAACTAAAGTGCATTTAAAATGTATGTAGTACACAAACACCGATATCAGTGGCCATCAATAAAACTTCGATAAATAGACACACTCGGAAGAAAATTAGGAATATACGATAAATGTTTCCACTTATCGATAGCAGTGACTCACTACCAACGGCCACATTTAATTCCAGTAAAACTTGCAGTAGAAAATAGCTCTACTTTACTATTTCAATATCATAGTACCCTTTCTCAAATTAAGAAAGAATGCGTTTTATCATTGTTAAAAGGAATCTGAGCTACGACTAGCTCTGGTAGAATTTACTAGACTTTAATTTGTTTTCACTACAGTGCCTTTGTAACTACTAACCTCGTTCTTTTTGAGTGGTTTCCGTCTTTAGTTCATTGGGCGAATATTTATCGCCAGGTTTAGAAGTGCGCCTTGCTCGCCACAAATATACATTCCAACCAAAAGATAGGCAAAGTAATATTGCTGACACGATGTTGGGAACAACCAGTAATATCTGTTGCAACCTGCGAGAACAGTCATTATTATTTGCATTCTGCTATGTATATTCTTTCTCATTATCTGGATGTTAGAGCCAAGGAGGGCTGTGTATTGTGCAGTCTGACCTATTCCTCAAAATCGTGTGGTTCACAAAACGCATAGGGATATAGTCTATATACACGTGCGACATACCGTTTGGAACAATGGAATTTGTTTTAAAATGAGAAACTCAAACGATGCAATTATCTTCCAGAGCGCATTCTGTGAAGACATAATAATGATAAAAGCAACAACGATAACTATACCGTTACTGATAATCATTAATTGCATTCTGCTATTTATACCATGCCGTAGATAATACAGTCAATCAGAATGCAGGAAAGCCGTCGTATATTCGTCAGTATTCCACCGAACCTTCCCATCAATCAGTGCAATTCAACGGTATCACACCCAACCTTCCCATCGTGCTTTGAGATTCCCGCTCATGCTGGCCTTGCTGGCCACTGTATTTTCTATGGCATGGTATAAACTAGTTATGCAACCCTTTCTCGTGGTATACCTGGAATATCCCACTCGTCACTTGTATTTTCTTTGCATACACACTCGCCAAAAGGCTCGTGTGTATACCAAGAAAATACAAGTGACTCGTGGGATATTCCACGGTATACCACTCGAAAGCGTTGCATAACTAGTATGTATATTCTTTCTGCGATGAAGGACAACAGTCGTTATTTATATTCTGCTCGTTAGAGCCAAGGAGAGCTGTGATTGTAATATTGTCACCCTCCTTACCGCATATAACTCCTGTTTTTGTTTTTTTAATCTTGGGAAGGGATTTTTGCTCGGACTAGAAAGCCTTTGACCGATTTGTCCTTCCGATAAGAGACAATAGGGGTGTTAGAAAATATCTGGGCGAGATTAGGGTTGTCTGAAATGAGGTGCCAGTGTTTCATAAGAATCTTTTTAAGATTCGGTGAGGCCGGGTTGCATGTAGTAGCTAGTGGCAAAAGTTCGTTTGATGTATTAGTTTTCCGTTTGTAAGGCCTCTTTTCTTGATGAGAAATTAACTTTAGCCATTATGATTGTGATGAACTCTAGAGGATAGCCTCGGTCGAGTAATCGGGATTGAAAATGCCGTTTGAGTGACTCGAAATTTTCCTTGACTGAGAGAGCGACATGAGGAGAAATGCGTATATTGGAAAGTTTCTGTAGGCTTAAAATGTGTTTGGACATCAAGTAGATTGCCGTTGACGAAACGTGAGACTTTGAAAACTTCAGTGTCGAAGAAAATAATACATTCAGGCGGCATTTTGCAAGTAAACTTGATTATTGAGTGGAAGTTATTTGCTAATTTAACAGAATTGTTGATTTCGTTTTCGCTTATGGTCCACACTGCGGAAAAAATGTCGTCTGTGAAACGTTTCCAGAGTAAATTTTGTTGGGGGCTTGTTGTTAGTTGCTGTTTTTCGACATGAGCCATGAAAATGACTTCGAAAGCTACTGCCATTTTAGTCCCCATTGCTATACCGTGGGTCTGCAGATATTGCCATTAAATTGGAAATAATTTTCTTTTAGGACCAGTCTCATGAGTTCCCCAAGAATAAGTGTAGGGATAGGGGTTTAGACTGATAATGTTCTTCATAGTATTAACAAATGATTTGTATCCCTTCTTCTTCTTGCGGGATGTTTGTATAGAGTGAGCAGACATCGAGTGTAGTGCTCAAGGATCGCGTTGTCCGGAATGAGTGTGTTTTCAATGACTATTAAAGTGTGTAGAGTCTTTGATGTAGGACCCTTGTTTTTTTAGCGATAGGTTGTAAAAGAAAGTCACCAAAACTAGATATAAGTTCTGTAGGGCCACCGCTGCCGGAAACGATAGGTCTACCGACTGGTACAGGTTTGTGTATTTTAGCCAGCGTGTAGAATTCCGGTATTCTAGGTGGATCTTGGCCTTGATTTAACCATTTGTAGGTCGTTGCGTCAATGTGTCCATTCTTTAGCAGAGTGTTGACGATATTTTTCACTTTAGTCGCAGTTGAGGATTTATACCATAGGTTGTGTGAGGGAGGTGTAAAATTTCTGATCGGAAACTTATTCTTTGCCCTCTTTATTCAAGTGTATCCATAACAAGCAAATCTCATCCGTTCCATGTCACATCTACATGGCAACGGCCACCACAACCTTCAGTGGCACTAGAGAGCTACTTGGAACACACTAAATTTGAGATTGCTCAGTGGTCTTCCACGATACGGA
Source organism: Pachyseris speciosa (assembly GCA_016490735.1). Classification (NCBI taxonomy): domain Eukaryota; kingdom Metazoa; phylum Cnidaria; class Anthozoa; order Scleractinia; family Pachyseridae; genus Pachyseris; species Pachyseris speciosa. The sequence continues at coordinate 213,699 of JAEMWC010000888.1, forward strand.
GGATAATCTTACAGCAAAGCAAAGACAAGCGCTCAATACTCAACCTCAATACACAATCTTAAACGAGCCGACAAAGGGAGCACTACAGTCGTTATGGATACCCTTGATAAAATTAGAGAGGGCAAAGAACAAGTTTCCGATCAGAAATTTTACACCTCCCTCACACAACCTATGGTATCCTTAACCGCGACTAAAGTGAAAAATATCGTCAACACTTTGTTCAAGAATGGAGACATTGAAGCAACGACCTGCGAAATGTCGCCTGAACGTATTGTTTTCCTCGACACTGAAGTTTTCAAAGGCTCACGTTTCGTTAACGGCAATCTACTTGATGTCCAAACACATTTTAAGCCAACAGAAACTTTCTAATATACGCATTTCTCCTCATGTCGCCTTCTCAGTGTTAAGAAGGGATTCATTAAAGGAGAGACATTGCGTCTTTTGAGAACAAACTCAGTCAAAGAAAATTTCGAGTCACTCAAACGGCATTTTCAATCCCGATTACTCGACCGAGGCTATCCTCTAGAGTTCATCATAACCATAATGGCTGAAGTTAATTTCTCATCAAGAAAAGAGGCTTTACAAACGAAAACTAAGACATCAAACGAAATTTTGCCACTAGTTAATACATACAACCCGGCTTCACCTAATCTTAAAAAAAAAAGATTCTTATGAAACACTGGCATCTCATTTCAGACAACCCTAATCTCGCTCAAATATTTTCTAACGCCCCTATTGTCTCTTATCGGAAGGACAAATCGCTCAAAGACTTTCTAGTCCGAGCAAAAATCCCTTCCCCAGATTAAAACAACAAAAACAGGAGTTATATGCGGTAAGGAGGGTGACAATATTACGATCATTTTTTTAACTTGCCTTCTGATGTAGACGAGGCTTAAAAGGTATAACACAATCCACAAAGCCATGATTTCAGCCAAAACAATGTCCCTTTGTACAGTAAATCAATGAATTTATATCTTATCTCGAACATATTCGGTAAAAATAAAGAGGAAACCTTTTGTTTTGATCAAAGTTATTTGTAAACTTTCAATCCACTTGAGTCTTCAGATAATTTTTGCAAGTTTTACCCTATTATAGTCTCCAGAACTGTTTCAGAAATATGGATTTTGTTGCTGGCTACTCGTTTCCTAACACACGGTCCTAATAACTTTCTCAATCGCCCTCACAAAACTTAAACTAACCATAATTTGGGGGTTCCTTGTGTCTAGTATTTGCGAGATAACCTCTGCATTATTTTCTTGAAATACCTGGGCTTGGACATGAAGGTTCCTTTGAAGTTCCCGTGTTTCCTTGTTCATCTACAGAGAAAATAATAATAATAATAATCATTTTATTTAAGTCTCAAATGTATTTAGCCCAGCACAGATGCTCTACTAATTAGGGAGACTAAATCAAATCAACTCTAAACAAATCAAATGAAATCAACTGTTGGTTTTTGGGGAGAGGGGGAAACCGGAGTACCCGGAGAAAAACCTCTCGGAGCAGAGAAGAGAACCAGAGAAGAGAACCACTCTCTCTCTCCTCTCGGAGCAGAGAAGAGAACCACTCTCACTCTCCTCTCGGAGCAGAGAAGAGAACCACTCTCTCTCTCCTCTCGGAGCAGAGAAGAGAACCACTCTCTCTCTCCTCTCGGAGCAGAGAAGAGAACCACTCTCTCTCTCCTCTCGGAGCAGAGAAGAGAACCACTCTCTCTCTCCTCTCGGAGCAGAGAAGAGAACCACTCTCTCTCTCCTCTCGGAGCAGAGAAGAGAACCACTCTCTCTCTCCTCTCGGAGCAGAGAAGAGAACCACTCTCTCTCTCCTCTCGGAGCAGAGAAGAGAACCACTCTCTCTCTCCTCTCGGAGCAGAGAAGAGAACCACTCTCTCTCTCCTCTCGGAGCAGAGAAGAGAACCACTCTCTCTCTCCTCTCGGAGCAGAGAAGAGAACCACTCTCTCTCTCCTCTCGGAGCAGAGAAGAGAACCACTCTCTCTCTCCTCTCGGAGCAGAGAAGAGAACCACTCTCTCTCTCCTCTCGGAGCAGAGAAGAGAACCACTCTCTCTCTCCTCTCGGAGCAGAGAAGAGAACCACTCTCTCTCTCCTCTCGGAGCAGAGAAGAGAACCACTCTCTCTCTCCTCTCGGAGCAGAGAAGAGAACCACTCTCTCTCTCCTCTCGGAGCAGAGAGATAACCACTCTCTCTCTCCTCTCGGAGCAGAGAGAACCACTCTCTCTCTCCTCTCGGAGCAGAGAAGAGCCACTCTCTCTCTCCTCTCGGAGCAGAGTAGAGAACCACTTATGACGCCGAGTCCTCGAGCCCCACCGAGCTCTCCCCCTGCCCCCCCCCCCCCAATGGATGACATCATCACCAAAAGCACTATATACAATACGTGCACTAATTACATTTTTTTCCAGAGTAACTAAATTCAACAGGTTGTGTTTCCGCAGTTACGATTCGCTCCTTAAAAATTAGGCGAAACTTTACTTAGAAATCAAATTCATGCTCTCAACCGTCTTCTGCTGGTATAATCTATATTACTGAGTCAATTCTTTATCCATGTTTCCTTTCCATTACAGCTTGGATTTATTCAAGACTCTCCGATGTGTAGCTATGAACTATGGTGGACCATATCTTTTTTATCGCTTACTACTTGCGATAGAATTTTAAGCCCATAAGGTTCTTACCTTCCTTCACTTCAACCTTGGCGATAAGTCTTGCAACGCCAATAAGAAATTGATCTTCAGCAGAACGTTTCTGGAGATTGAAATACAATACAGAAAAATGTAAGAATTTTTCATAACAGAAAACAAGAACAAAGTTGTGCCGTTTAGGACGTTTTTTAAATTTTTGTTGCTCTTCTCTTCGTCGTCATCGTTAACGAAGTTGTTATTTTTTTTGCTTTCTTAAATCTGCCACCATTAACGGAAATGTTGGGCAGCAACAAGAAAATGAAGCCAACGAACGAAAATAACACCAGTAAAACAAGAACTACAAATTCAATGATGCCGAGAACTCGAATAATCTTACACCAACACCCAAAAAAGATCATTATCACCATCTTCATCATTACCATTGTAAAATGAATGATTTGCTATTTTTGCTTGGTTTCATATCGTTTGTAGTCATTTCTAATCCATAATGCACCATACCTTTGACTTCATTGATAATCCCCTGGAATAGATGTCATACTTTTGCCCACCAGACAGCTCCTTATTGACAAAACCACCGTACTCCTTCCCATCTCCAAGTAGAAAATTCAGACGCGTTTTCACCTCCCCAGAAGGAATTTGAGCCGCAACATAAAGATCAGTTCCTAAATTTTTCCAGTCACAAACAGAGTCTGTCCATTCCTTCACAAGATGCACCACGACTTGGTAATAACTGAAAACAGGAAGCACAAACCATACATTTTTACAAAGGATATGAATAATAATGGCAACGGCGGTATGTGAGCACGGTGGCAAATTTGGACGTTTTGACTATTGAAATCGGTCTAAAAGGAACACAAACTTAATTTGCGATTTGGTGGGATAATTTTTTCGAGCAATTTTGTTGAATATCCAATAAATGGATAAAGTGCCACGTTTTTAATGACATCTACAAACGGTTAAACGTTCTAGTCTTCTCGGATAAGGACGATAAACCGTAGGCCCCGTCTCACAGTACTTTCACTTAATTTGACTCTGTGGGACGAAACAGAATTCTGGCTGTGACCACCCCTAGTGTCTGCCTTAATTCGATACATTACGGGGGCTCTCATTAGTTACTTCATTAATTTTAAACTGCACTAGCAGTCTGGTAAAGTCCCCCAGCCAGTGTTGTAAACCACCATGAGACTATGTGATATGAGCGGTATATAAATACATTACCATTACCATTATGATTCGAGCTGGGGTGGAGTGCCGTTTTATAGGAACAGTTAATCAAAATCAACTCTAAACCACTTGGCACATTCATCCTGGGCTTGCATGCGATACAAATCTTGACAATCTTGACGATCAACGAACTCGGCCTCCTACACTTATGATTAACAGTAAGGTACCTGATGGGCCCATTGTCCTGCGGTGCAGACCAAACAGTCACATTGGCGGATGGCTCAGTTACACTGAGCACTGGTGGCTCGTGAAAAACTGGAGCAACGGGGGCTGCAAGTACCAACGCAAGAGATTAGGTGATGTCCAGCCATCGGTACAACATTCATGAACCCTCATGAAAGTCCCATTACTTAAGAATTCCTGGAGTTTAATTCACTGCATAGACACAAGGACAAGCACGGCTGTATGCATGTCATTTTCTTGGTCCAAAATAAAAACAAACAAACAGCAAGTAGTTAATTTGGAAAAAAGGTAAATAAACCCCAGGAAGTTAACAAGAATCTTGTCAATTTTACTAATTTTACCATATTATACTGCTTATAAAACACTCAAAAAGTGTCTGAATTCTCACTGGTTGAGAGGAGTACAAGTTAATCCCAAACTGTACTCCGTTGGAGTACCTATAATGTTTCCATGTCAACGATGCGTGAGCACAGCCAAACTAGTCGGCAATTTGAACGTCAAGAAAAGCAATGTGACGTTCTTGAGAACTAAGAGGACAACAAGCAAAGAATTAGCACACACACCAGAACTATGCACACAAAACTGAACCAACGAACACCAACAAAAAGCAATGTGACGTGCTTGAGAACTAAGAGGACAACAAGCAATGAATTAGCACACACACCAGAACTATGCACACAAAACTGAACCAACGAACACCAACAAAAAGCAATGTGACGTGCTGGAGAACTAAGAGGACAACAAGCAAAGAATTGTGAATGATAAATGAAATGAATCATATATTAACTGCGGAAATGAAATCAAATGAAGAATGATCCTCGCAGTTGTGAACGCAATTTATGCAATTGCGAAAAGAAGCCTGAAAAAAAAATGCGTTCACAACTGCGAGGATCACTCTTCATTTGATTTCATTTCCTCAGTTCATATATGATTCATTTCATATATCATTCACGCTCATTTCTTTCACGGGAACATATGAACCCACAATTGACCTGCTCCCAACGTCAAGTGGCTTCATAGCTCAGTTGGTTAGAGCATCGCACCGGTAATCGCGAGGTCACGGGTTCAAACCCCGTTGATGTCCTGAATTTTTTTCAGGCTTCTTTTCGCAATTGCATAAATTGCATTCACAACTGCGAGGATCATTCTTCATTTGAAGCAATGAATTAGCACACACACCAAAACTATACGCAAAAAACCGTGCCAACGTAATTTTGCTGAATATACTACGAAAGTCTAACTAACAGGTACTCATGGTTTTAAAAGTTCTAACATCGCAATCACCTAAAGGCTCGTGAGATTTCGAGTACTTTCAAAATCACTCGTATTATTCTACCTGAGGTCGTTCGATTTCCTCTACATACTGTGAAGGAAAAAAGTCAGTCTTCAAGCAAAGTTGACGCATTGTAATAATCATTTTAGTTCAAAAATAAAGTCTCTTCCTAGAGAAGGAAACGTATAATTTGATCTGATTTTTTTATTTCTTTTGTTTTGTAGTACTGATGGTTCTTACACAAAGCCTCTGTCATAACAGTTTGAACATTCTTTTGTTTAATGCCTGATTTGTTCAGACTTTCGGCGCTGCTAAACATTCAGACAACACTTCATTTTTATGTTACAAAAAATACTCAACCTACCATCCTTCAGCGTTTCGCTTGATACCACTGCACTGTTGTCGCCAGAACCGCAGTGTGTTGTAGCAAATATCACAAAGTTGTACTTTGTACCCGGATACAGCTCGTCAACCGTCAATGTTAAAGATGTCGTTTCCACCTTTCTAGCATCTAAGAAGTCCGGATAATAATCTTTCTTGCCTTCATAAATTACCTGCATGGGGTATACAGTAAATCATGATATACATCTTATTGCATCTTAAGTCGCATCCCTCGTAAGTGACTGCTCAGGTGGTGGTTTACAGGAGTAGACCTATAGGGATTTTGTATAATGGCAGAGCGAGGGAAGGTAAGGTGGTACACAAGTTCCATAATTGCTCCGTGTACCTTAAAGTTATAAGAATGTTACACAGTCTGTTCTGTAAAGGACTGAAAGAAAAGCAGTCCAAACAACATTTACATCAATGACAGCACTATTTATCTGCATGGATAATTCCTGAGAATGCTGTCCATTCATCGTCTCTTTTCTCGCAGCACTTTCATAAGCTCATGCAGGTTCAGCGAACCCAACACATGAGTTTAATTTCCCTTTTGTTTTATAGGTAGTTAAAGTTGTAAGCCGCATTTGATCATATTCAAATGTTAATTTGCGCCTAATAAGAAATAAATTATTATATTATTATGTACCAGTGCACACATTTGCAAATAAATAGTACCAACCGCACAACAACAAGAAGGGGGCTGGGTGGGGTTTGTGACCATTTATGTCCTCCACCTAGATCCACCTAGAAGGGTCATCCGCCTACCCGAGCTACCCTGGGCGAGCCAACTTTTCCTAGATTTCCTTACAAAACTTGGCGAACCGTTTACATGAGAAACAAGAAGTTCGCTCGGCTAGAAGGGTGACCCTCCTAGCCGGGTCACCCTCTTTCGATGGTAGGGTCACCCTCCTAGCCGAGCCAACTTTTCTCCATATAAACACTTTCGCTCGCCTAGCCGAGCCAACTTTTCTCCATATAAACACTTTGGCTCGCCTAGCTAGCCGGGTCAACTCGGGTCAAGGTGAGACAATCAGAGCATGTGCGAGTGCTGTTGGCTCAGGCAAAAGGGTCAATTTTTTCTCATATAAACGCTCGCTAAAGTTCACTCGGCTGGGAGGGTGACCCTCTTACCCGAGACAACTTTTTTCCATATAAACGGGGCCTTAGAAAGCGTCTTTATAAAGCCTGGGAATTTTCACTTGAAATTTTGGGCAGCTATCACTCTTTAGGTGTGCAGTTGAAACAAGAAAACAAAAATCTCGTGAAGCTAACTTGGTTGTATTGACTCGAGCAAACGATTGAGATTCCACCAGAAAAGGGAAATTGGAATGCAGCGTTTAAAGGTCCACGTTTCTAGTACTGAGTACTTCCCTATGCTCTCTATCTGTGATCGCCAACAAGTTATCTACTGTGAGAATGAATATATGAAAATCATATATTTGAACTGCAGATTAAAGAATGAATATATGAATGATCATCACAATTATGAACACTATTTAGGCAGAAGTGAAAATAAGGCCTGAAAAAAAAAATCAGGATTGTTCGGGATTTGAACTCATGACCTCTGAGATACCGGTGCAGTTCTCTACCAACTGAGCTAAGTTAACCACTGCTTAAGACAAAAATTACCGTGTATTTCTGTACATAGTCCCCGTGTAGTATTGGTTTCTTCCATCGTAGGGTCACGGTTCGTTTTTCAGCGTTCTCTGTACTGACGTCACTTGGTGGACCAGGAACTGGAGAAATGAAATGTGTAGAACGTGTTACGGTAACCAAGGGACCACCGCTTTCTAAACTAATTTAGCCCGTTATAAATCCTTAGCTATCACTGACTATACAATTTGGAGTATCTCTTTCCTAATGGGATGTTATGCCAGGCAAAAAATGGAACCACCAAGCTTATTTGTGAGCTGTTATCACTTAAACCAAAATCAGGAGTGTTTTATATGGTTATATTGTTACTATGGTAACATACTACAACGCGAAAATTATCTTTAATATCACTGAAATGGAAAAATCCAATCACAGTTTAAATAAAATAAACTCAACCAATGAATGTCGTTGTTTGCCTAATTGGCACTTCTTTTTCTTTTATACTAAGGAAATGACCTGCCCCAATGTTTAGAAAACTGTTTTATTAATATGTATGCGGATGATACTGTACTATACTTTACGAGCCTTTATATATTCTTCGGAGATAAATAAGGTAGTACAGGACGACTTAAATCGAGTTGCGTAATGGATGGAATGTAACAAGCTTATCCTAAATCAGAGTAAAACAAAAACAATGCTTTTTGGAAGTCGGCAAAATCTTGCCAAATCAAATTTTTGTATACAGCTACATGGAAAGGTTTTAAAAAGGGTATCCAAATTTAGTTATTTAGATGTTTTATTGGACGATACACTCTCTTGGAAAGATACTCGGAGTATGTGAGTAGCAAAGTCAGTAGTCGGCTTGGGCTTCTACCTCTTATACGAACATGCCTCACATTGGAAGCCCCTAACCTGATATTACTTCACATGTTCAGCAGTAATTTGACTATGCTGATGTTGCCCGGGGTGAAATCTCAGAATTAGGATGTTGCAAATAGATCCAGCGCCTACAAAACCGTGCAGCTGACATTATTCTTCGAAGGAAAACTCCAAAGAACGTTCTCCACTTGCTTAAATGGTTAAGTTTAGCCTTTAGAAGGAAACTACACAAATGTATTTTTTGGTATCAAAGTATCTAACTCAGTATTTTACAAGAAATAGGGCTTTTCATGATTAGGCAACTAGAAGAAGCAACGACCTGCACCCTCCAAAGCCTGTATAAGCACAATATGGGAAAGAGAACTTTTAAGTATGTAGGAACTATTCATTTCAACTCTTTACCCGCTTATATTAAAAGTACCCCGTCTTTTAGTAATTTTAAAAGTTTGGTAATTAAGCATTGTTATTCGTAATTTTTACTTCTTAAGGCTGGTTTTCACTAGCGACGGAGTCGAACTCGGAATCGTAAGAGCGCTTATGACCCAGTGAAAGTCAAAGTCGTAAGCGGAGTCATAAGCTCGACAGCATCGGAGTCCGAAGAATCAGAACGTTTCCATTTTCTTCCGATTCCGCTTATGACTCCGTCGCTTATTATCCAGTGAAAACTAGATTGTCGGAGTCGGAAGCAGAAGCGGAAGAACCAACCAATCACAATGCTTGTTCCCACGCTCTCGGATTACAGTTTGATACCAAAATAGTGCTTCCGACTCCGACAATCTAGTTTCCAGGGTGTTATTAAAACGAGTAACAGAGTAACGAGTAACGAGTAACGAGTAACAAGTAACGAGTAACGAGTAACAGAGTAACGAGAAAACGAGTAACAGGCAAAAATCTCGAGGGTTAATTTTTTGGATATCTCTAAAAATACAGAAAATAAATAACCAGTCAATATTTTTAAACTGATATCTATATATTTTGTCTCTTTTTTAATCTTCCTTACATTCGAGCCATTTTTATCACTTGGCCAAGGTTCTCTATTAGTCACGTGATCTTTCCGGACAGCACTGCGTGAAAATGGCGGAATTAAACACAACGTCGACAAAAGCTGGATCGGATCGGATCACGGATGGGAAAAAAAGTAATAAACAAAAAGTATATTACAATGAACATTGGAGAAATGTTGACGCACTGTGGCATATTGCGTGACATATAGGAGCTCAGGCACCACTGAAAGTGATTTCCCGCCATGGAAAGTGATTGCCCGACATGTAGTCACCTTTACGGCTGTCGCCATGGACGAAAGTAAGCGGAAGGTACGCATTATTTGATCATTCAGTTATTATTTCTTTTTTAATATCATCTCACGTGTTACTTTTTCTATATTTGATATTATTTTAGCAAGGGCAAGAGAAGAGACGAAAAATGAGGTGGGGAGGAACGTTTTTTAGATGTGACGATTAAAGTGTAGTGTACGTGAGCGATTTATTTAGTTAAATCCATGTTGGCTTCTTCTATGAACTCGCTCAGCTCCTCTTTACCTAAATTAAATCGCAGTTATTACACGCCAAACGATTTAAATTGCACGAGTATATGGAACTCAGTGATGAACTTAGAGATCACACAAGAATTTTGGCCGTCTAGTGTGAAACCATCACGCATCTTTCGTATTTTAATATTATAATAATCTTTACAAACCCCTTGGCTCTTTTAATAATTATATACTATAACCACTATGCTCGTTCATAGCAGAGCTCCGGTGGCCCGAAGGGCCGCCAAGCGGAGCACCATTGTTAAGAAAATAAGGTAACCCATCTAATCGAGAAAATTTGGTTTTGGTCACCCTACGTACACGTACACCGTACGACCGCACTTCCATGTATACGATGTGAAATGTCCCATTAATTCTGTGTTGAAACCCGCGTTTTGTGTACATCTTTTGATATTCGAAGTCAATGTTATGGCCAATTGACAGCTGTCAAAACAAGGTATCCGCTGACCAGTAGTACGTGACCATATCGCGGGCTCAAGTTAAGACCTCATCGAGGTCAGCTGGTTTTTTTTAGTTGACCGCTGACCAGGTACTAGTTTTCGATTGGATCGCAGGCTCAAGCCAGGTTTAGGCCATCCAAACCAAAACGAGGCTTAATTTTTCGCGCGCTTTCCGCGGCTCGAGATTTCACATTCAGTTGGTTTCTTCATTTTGAGCACAACAACTTCATCTTCTTCGAAGTTCTGTCTTTTAATTCGCGTAAAAGGCATAATGCGAAATTTTGGATGAACACGTTTGATATACATCAAACATGGAAAGCCATTTAATGCACTATGGTGAGAGGTGGCTAAACCCTCAAACATGCTCTTCCAACGATGTCGGATGAAAATATTTGCTAAATTTGTTTTCGAACAAACACACGCGTCGACTGTATTGTTTTCTTGTAATGTTTTGAGGTTTTTGAACCGCAGGTCAATTCTTGTTGACTGCTCTCATCATAAAATATTGGCGCAAGGAAAGCTATGCGGTGCTGCTCAATACCAGTAAAAAATAATAATCGTGGAGCTCCGCTTTAGGCTTGGCTAAATCTATATATTAAATTATTTTATATGGAAAGCGACAAATACTTTTTTCAGCTGCGCGAATTCGCATGATCGCCGACCAGAACGGCTTCGGAGGTCGAGGACATGCGTTGCCCTTACAGTCTGGGGAGCTATTGTCTGGGGTGTTTAAATGACGGTTGACCAGATTTTAGACTTTAAGACATCTTTTCGGAAACCTAAGACCATAAATCGAATTCTATTCTACACTGAGAAAACTCATACTAGTCCTCCGGGAGGTTTCCTAAAAGCTCCGCTAGCGAATTTGCGCCGCTGAAAAAAATATTTGTCGCTTTCCATATAAAATAATTTATCAACAAGCATAGTTTGGGTCACAGTGGTTATAGTATATAATTATTAAAAGAGCCAAGGGGTTTGTAAAGATTATTACAATATTAAAATACGAAAGAAACGTAATGATTTCACACTAGACGGCCAAAATTCTTGTGTGATCTCTAAGTTCATCACTGAGTTCCATATACTCGTGCAATTGAAATCGTTTGGCGTGTAATAACTGCGATTTAATTTAGG
>JAEMWC010000888.1:230000-270000 GCA_016490735.1 Pachyseris speciosa
TTGAAAAATCGCGTTCGAATTGGAGTAATACATAACAGGCCTAGAAAAGCCCTTGCGACGAAACAGTAGACTGTTGTTAATTCCCCGTCGACCACACGAAAATAATCCAAGATGGCGGCCGGCCAAGTTACAAATGCTCGTGGAATAATTGACACCTGTCCAGTCAGTTAGCTTTCCCCTGGTGTCAGATGGTACAAAATCATTTCTTGGTATGATAAGAAGACCTCTCCAATTCAGAATTACAAACATTGCACAGAAAATATTGTAAAACTTTGGAAAACTCCGGGAGCTAGTCGAGAAACGTCTAGCCGCCATGATGACCGCTGAGATGACAGACCGCTGAGATGACAGAAATTAAGTCTCGTTGGTCGAACGCGTAGTCCAATCAGCAATTGAAGTTTGATTCGAATATTCTAAAAATGATTGCATTATTCGAAACGACTAACGGGTTCAATGCTTAAATAATCAACTCATTAATGTAATCTAGGGGGGCACGCTTGACCTGACTCGACTGTAAAATTAATCGTAGGGTTATAAAATAAATAAACCCTTTTCTGGCTTACTGGTATAATATTGGAGGATAATATCCTTGGCTGATAGATAGTCTTGAAAATTTCACAGTTGGCCGAGAAGCGAACATTTCAATTTTCGGACATTAACTGCCGACATTATCCTGCGATATACCAGTCGCCGAAAGCGGTAAATTTACTACGTAACAGGTGATTTAACCTTTGACTCTACGGAGAAATTATTCAGTTTTACCTCTTAAGTAAATAGTTGAGAGCAAACTTTTCTCGTTAGGATTGTTATGCTGAAGAAGGCACGATTCTAACTCTTTAAACTGGGGAAAAATTCTAAAAAAAAAAGGTAATTCAGAACTGTAGTTTTCCTTGTGCCTCTCTAGTAATGTAACCTTGGAAAAGAATGGTCTTGAGAACTTTTCACGTCTATAAATGAAATACAAGTAAGTGAAAGCAGTTGAGACATTTTCAAATGCATCTGTGTCAGCTAGTTCTATTGGTTTAATCTCTGTGTCAAATACTACAGTGAAACATTGCAATTTATCAAACGTACTTTCAACAAAGCATAACCTACCTGTGGTTTTGATAGCCAAAGGGGGACTACTAAAGACTCCAGGCCCAGCCGAGGTGTAAGAGCGTACTTGAACACTATACTTAGAACAAGATGTCAAGCCATGTAAAACTACGTATGTTTCTGTTGTGTTTTGTAGTACAACATTCGCGCTGCGGGTGGCTCGTGCAATTCTCGAGCTGGAAACCCTGAGCTGCTCCACTTCATAGGCTTTCACTGGACCGTTGCTCTTTTCTCTGGAGAGAGGATCCCAGCTTATGTTGTATGTCGTCTCGTTGATCTTTTGTGATGTGATGTTCTGTGGTGCAATACTTGGTTCTGAAAAGAAATTCAACTTTTGTGCGACAAACGACAAACGACATGGCATAAAGTACGCCAGAAATGCGTCAGCAAAATCCGGTCCAAATATACATGTATTTCTTTTCTCTAGACACCCAACACTTTTAGACACACACGTAACTTTGGAGATTGAGCAAAGCGGCTTCGTTTTATATACAGAAATCACGACCTAAATTCCACACATGTGAACGTGCCGGAAATTAATCAATACAAGGTCTTAGATGTTCATGGTAATCATTTTAGCCATGAAAGGTAAAGGATACAAATGAAAACTGTTTTTATCCAGAAGAGAAGTGCCAAAAAACACAGGAGAGATCCAGACGTTTCGGGCGTTGCCCGTCTTCAGTCCATTAAGGCAAGCACAGTCTTGCTGACAGTCATGGTCTACACACACAAAACAGCAACTCTTCATCTCCACGTCTCTCCATAAATCAAGCCTATACCGTTAAAGGAACCGGTACGCGAACCAATCAGAACTATAAGAAGGCGTGTACTACGTCTTGGAAAGATTTCACCACGAATCGAATTGATGAAAGTTTCTGTTGATGGTGGTTTGATTCGCCGATTCCCCAGTCACCCCCGCTCCAATGTAGGGTGTCAAAAGTATCAACAGATAACTAAATTTCCGCGGAATATCAACAGTGAAAAGTGGAGAAGGGAAGAAAAGGTATAAAATGGGATGAGCTTACTGAGGAAAACAACTGAGCTTGAAAGTGTTTTCCAAGCGTTTGTAGAAAACATGTACGAGACAATGCTACGATCGAACTTTCAGTTTGGATAACTAGACAACGTTAACGTTTTTACTCGTTGCTTTAACTTTCAAAAGTACTCTTTGCAGGTTGTTTTGTAATTTTTGTGGCATACATCAAATCCTCCTACGTGCGTGACTCGCTTAACCGTAGTTTTTGATGGACCGTGTGCAAAATGGGTATATATATATAATTGAAAAATTTGCAAAACCCTATATACATGAGAAATTTTTAGCCAAAAACGTATTCTGTGTAAATTTAAATTAACGGATACTATAATCTATCCGAAACAAAGATTCATGAATTGATTCATAAAAAAGTTCGTAATTCATTAACGGAGAAGTGTTGGAGATGACGTGGAACACACTGAAGGCAATAAGACCAAAGGCAATTTAATAAGAGGACACTGGAAATGGTATGTCAATGTATCACTTGATATATGTGCCTAATTTATGGGATCTTAGGTTTCCCAATTAAACATAAATGAACAGTCCCTTTTACTACTCCGGTTTGTGTTCTTTCTCTGTTGAAGCGAATGCTTTATACCTTTCGTTTAATTCATGACATGTATATTGAAAGCTTATAAAGCAACTATTATGGATTTCATTTCACGCTAAATAAAAATCTTGTCTGACTGCAATCGTGTGGAAATATGTGGCGTTTTAAGTAATAACGTGGAATGTTTTCACCTAGCAATTTTCTTTACTCGACATTCAGCACTAATTTTATAGCTTTCATAGCTTTCATAAATTAAAGTTTTGTCCTCAATTGTTACAATTGAATAAAAGCCTCTTATAAAAGCTACTACACCAATAAATGCCCCTTTAACCCTTTCACCACCAAGGGGGACTTAATAGATTTTACTCTGTCTAACGCCATACGATTTTACTCGTCAAAGGGGAGGCCTTTGGTGGTGAAAGGTTAAAAATCACAAAAAATAAACAACACGCCAGGCGTCTATTAGATCATTTACGGTAAGGAAAACTATTCATACGGGACGCGAGATGCAAAAACAAAACAAAAAATAAAATAAAATAAAATAAAAATAAAGAAAGAAATAAAAAGAAAAGAAAAAGATGGCTTATATTGAAACCCTTGTGCATGAATTTGGAAGTTGCATGTGTTTGGCAAAGACATGACTCCGAGGGTGTTATTTGTTTTGATTAACAGCGGATGAATTGGTGTTATCTCTACCAATACTTACTGTCGGTTAACGTTGTGAAGGTCTCGGGATCACTCCAATCCCCTGTTCCCAAGAAACTAGTTGCCTTCACTCTGACAGTGTAGGAAGTGTAAGGCTTGAGATTGTTCAACTGTTTACTTGACTGGCTACCTAAGAGGGACATATTATTATTTTGATGCTGAAGAGTAAAGGAATCTATAGGTGCTTCATCTGATCCCCGATTATAGATCCACTCGACTTCAGCGGATCTTGCCTGGATGTTAGCTGAATGAACAATTGGCTTTCCTGGAATCTCTGAAAAGAAGATCATAAGAGAAATTCTTCAACTCTTGAACTCCAAAGTAAAGCATAGCATTTATTTAAATGATGATTACTCATTGCATCCGTGCCGAATAGCATGCGATAGTCGACTTCTTATTGGGTTTCAGGCTTGAGGAGCAGGGATGGCGTAGTGGTGAGAGCACTCGCCTGGCCCGGGTTCGATTCCCGGACTCGGCGTCATACGTTGGTTGAGTTTGTTGTTGGTTCTCTACTCTGCTCCGAGAGGTTTTTCTCCGGGTTCTCCGGTTTTCCCTCTCCCCAAAAACCAACATTCCTAAATTCCAATTCGATCCTGAATTTAGAGGGCCACAGGTTTGTCAGTCGTAGACTGTTTTAAGTGTCACTCTCGTCAGATAAAGTTGTTTATTTTAGTTATTTAATTCTTTTTGGCGTGAAACATTAAAGTTTCACAGAACTAATTCCACTTGGGCGCCGGTTTTTTAATTTCAGGGAAACGCAAAACTATAAGGTTCATGCTAAAAAAGAACTTTGTTAACTGAATATGGAAATTAATTGAGTGTTCCAAATTTCTGACAAAGGTGATGATATTCACACTGTTTTCAGTTAATAGCCCTTACGCAATCGGATAATCACGAATTAAGATTTAACTCGGAAGCGAATTAAAATGTGTTCTTCGCTTTCTTCGTAACATGGCCTGACAAGACATAAAATGACATGAGTTGACTCAGCACGACATGGCACAACGCGACATGAAATGTAAGGTGATTGCTCAAGAAAAGTAGTGCATTAAGGTGAAAAGGAGCACTTATAGCTAATAATGCTGCCCCACCCCCCCCCAACCCTAAAAAAATTAATAATAATAATAATAATAATGATGATAATAATAATAATAATAATAGCAATAACAACAAAACCACCCCAACAAACAAGCCATAACCTGAATACAAGGACCAAGTTAAATTTTACAATTCCTTCCCGTTTCTTTCTTTGTTTCTTGTTGTTGCTATTCATATGATGCTGTGACTGCTATTTTCTTGCGAACTCAGGGAAAGCGCTGCCAAACTGAGACAATTCAATTCGCGACGTGAAAACCAGAGGAAGAAAATATCGTATAACAATGTAGACAGCGGACGTTCATCGTTGTTAAGTTTGCAACTTTCACATTTACCCAGACGAACTTGAAAATCAACCGTTACTAGAATTCATAACGAAAAATTCCTTATGGAGGAAATTTTCATGATGATAGCATGCAACTACCAGACTCCTCCGGGTTTAAATTTTCACTCGCTCGTTAGAGCGTTTGCTACTCTGTTTACCCCAGTGGTGGAAAAATTGAAATAAGAAGAAAAACAAAGTCAATCCTGGTAGTTGTCTCAACTGACAGTTGAAGCCGTCGTGAGACGTCGAAACTCGTGTAAGAACTACACTGTTTTGATGAAAGAGGAAAAGTAATTATTATTTTATCCCTAACGTATGTCACTATACTTTAATAGTGCAGGCTTACTTAAAGTGGCGGTAACATTTGCGTTTGTATCATCTTTGATTTGAGGCAAGTCAACCAGTGACGCAGAACATTGGTAGGTTGCATAGCACTGGACATCACGCACTGATGAACTTGTCCTGGAACACTGGTAGTTACTGTTAATGTCGGTAGCGTTGGTGTAATGTATCGTAAGAGAAGAACTTGACTCCGGAAAATCTGTTACCCCTCTTCTCCACTGATAAGTAGGAGGTCGCTGCTTGCTAAACGTAGCAACACAGTGTAGTGTGACAGACCCAGGAGGTGAGGCTCGCAAAACGGCATTTTGGAGTTTATCAACGACGAGGAAGGGGACTTGGACTGAAAAAGAAAAATCAAGGCAAAAGCCATTCAACTGGACATAAAAAAAAGCACTGAAGAAGTACGGCTGTCGCTATCTGTCACATGATAGTACATGTGTTAGATTTGATGAGTTTGATGACTAAGATTTCCTTCTGAATTTTTAAGCAAAAACTTACTTCATGTCGACCTATTGCAACACAATGTTGTAGAGGTCCGAACATTGTTCGTTTTTTTGTCTTTATAGTTTGTTATTTTTAATTTGACAATTTGATGCTTACGGATTTTCACTCCGGCCACATTTATTTCCTATTAATGATTCGTTACTTTATATAACCTAAAACAGCTTCTAATTGTACTTTATAGTTGCAAAAAAGTCTAAATTAATATAATTATGTTTTTAAGACAAATACATTTGTCCCCTAATGCAGTATATCCGCCATTTTTAAACAACAATGCTTTATTTACCCATAATTTAAGATATTCATTTACAAAATAATTAAGGTAGTTGATTGGGGTTTGAATAACTATGTAGAGTTAATAGTGCAATTCACAATTGTAGCCAATGGACCAGGCTTTTGAGAAGAAGCACTTGGGAGGCTGAGATTGAAAATATTCTGATCCAAACCTCGGTGCTTTGCACAGGTAAATATGAATTGCTAGCAAACTAAAAGTAGTGAGGTTTGTACCAGAACTTGTAAATTTCATTAATAATTCATAAGAGTCATGACCAATCTACGGGTAGTATTTGAGTCATGTGTATACCTGTCTAAACCCCAACACAAATTAACTGCTGCATTAACTTTAATAAGAGTCCTGCTCAGCTAATGAGTATGCATTATTTTTTATTCATATCTCTACTAATTAACATGACAAACACAATCTGTTGTTTCATTTCACAAGTAAGATAAAATATTCGCGTCCGACCTTTATGGGCTTTAAATCTCCCGATCATAAGAAATATGCAGAAGTTTAAGCCAGTTTTCAAGACAAACAGATTTCGTAACAGTTTTATTACCATTAATGCCCTTAAGGCTTGAACGAATTTAGTAGAGTTTTAAATGTCTTCAATATACTTTGTGGCGGAGTTGATTCAACAAGGATACAAACAAATTTGAACTAAAACGGCGCGGTATAATATCAACAAAACTGCATTTGACAAAACTACAGACAGCCAAGATGGCTGATCATTTTGAGCACATGGTAAGCAATCTGTTCATGGGGGGCCTGTCCTTATGAAGAAAGCCGCTGACGCGAACAGTCGGCAACATCGCCACCCCTGTGTACGGCTACGGTCTACACACACTGTTCTGCCTCCTCTAAGAGACAGAGCTTGACGACTGGTCGCTTATATGTCCCTCGCTTGGTTTGGACCTCAACTGTGCGGATCACGCCATCGTCCCCTGGGAACGTTCTGACGACTCGACCGAGATTCCACTGACCGCGAGGAGCATTTTCATCAATCACAAGCACAAGATCACCAATTTGGACATTCCTTCGGGTTCTAGTTTTCCATTTCTTCCGTTCTGTAAGGGTTGGCAAGTACTCCCGTAGCCATCTTCTCCAGAAATGGTCGGTTAGAGTCTGGGCTTGTCTCCATCTTTTCCTGGAACATAAATCTCTCTCGTCAAAGACATCAGGAGACAGGTTTGGGCTGCTTCTTCCTATCAGGAAATGGTTTGGAGTAATTGGCTCCACGTCTTGAGGGTCGACACTTACATGAGTTAGTGGTCTGCTGTTGAGTAAACTTTCAGTTTCCCCCATGAACGTGAGGAGTGTCTCATCATTCACTAGTTGACCATTCAGGGTGATTTTCAGTGCTTTCTTTGCTGATCTGACAAGTCTTTCCCATACTCCCCCGAAGTGAGGAGCAGAGGGAGGGTTAAAGAACCACTGAATTCCATCTTGCGATAGGGTGTCTGATATCTTGGCTTGGTCCAACCTGTCTAGGCAATCCTTTAGCTCCCGCTCAGCACCAACGAAGTTAGTTCCGTTGTCACTATAGAGGTATCTGGGCCTTCCTCTTCTAGCTATCATCCTTCTTAACGCCATGATAAAGCTGTCTGTGTCGAGTGAATGAGCAATCTCCAGGTGTACCGCTCTAGTCGTCAGGCAAGTAAACAAACAGCCATAACGCTTGACAGTCGATCTTCTTTCTTTGACCAACATCGGGCCGAAATAATCTACGCCAGTGTGGTAGAAGGGTGGAGAAAACGGCTGTAATCTACTTGGGGGTAGACTCGCCATCAGTGGAGGTGCTGGTTTGGCATTGTATTTCTTGCAGATACGGCATGCCTTAATTGCTTTCTTGATAGCCGATCTCACTTGCGGCACCCAGTAACGCTGTCGTAGCTCTGAGAGGACATGTTCTGGTCCCGAGTGATTCAACTTTCGATGCAGATGGGTAACTATCAGTGGGACAATATCATTCTTCTTTGGAATAATAGCAGGATGTTTAGCTTGATGAGGAATTGGTGCATGTTTGATTCTGCCTCCAACTCGCAGTATGCCCTTCTCGTCTACATAAGGGTGAAGAGAACTAAGATCGCTACTCTGAGGGAGCTCCTTTCCCGACTTCAATTTCTTCACGTCTTCACCGTAAGCCTGGGCTTGGGCCGTCTTGATCCAAAATACTTCTGCACTGGCAAGTTCTTCCACAGAGAGTGGTTTACCTGTTAGCTTCAAACGTTTTTCTTTATCTCGACAGCTTGCAACAAATCGGAGCACCCAGGCAGTCACTCGGACTAAATGAGTCCACGATGATGTTTTCTTAGGGTCCAAGAACTCATCCGAAACCTCAATAGAGAGACCAGACCAGGCACCGCATTTTACTTCAGGGTCGCACTCATCAGGTGGCTGGCACGTTTTTTGCTTCGGCCATAGGTTATCGTCCTGCTGGAGGAACTTCGGTCCATGAATCCACCTGCTCTCCTGGGCAAGGGCTTGTGCGGTGAGACCTCTTGAACAGTCATCTGCAACATTCAGGTGTCCAGGGACATGTCTCCAACTCTCAGGATCGCACACTTCTCTTATTTCGGCAACTCGATTAGCCACAAAGGTATGGAACCGGGTTCCTTGGCTCTTGATGTACTGTAGGACAGTCGTTGAGTCTGTCCAGTAGGTTATCTGGTTGGGGTTTACATCCAGCTCCTTTTGAATGGTTTGGCCCATTCTAACTGCCATCACTGCAGCCTGTAGCTCTAATCTTGGGATAGACAACAGTTTCACAGGAGCTAGTCTCGCTTTACCAAACACAAAGGCACACTGATAGGAGTGACCACAAGTTTCAAATCTCCAGTACGCAGCAGCACCAAATGCAACTTCTGAGGCGTCAGCAAAGATATGAAGCTGTGCGCTTTCAAACTGGGAACCCAGCCAATCGCTTAAGTAGCATCTAGGGACTGAGAAATTCGCAAGATAGGGCAATTCTTCCTTCCAAGCAATCCATGCTTCTAATAATGGACCTGATATAGGGTCATCCCAGTCGTACTTAAGTCTCCAAAGTTCTTGAAGGATCAACTTGGCTCTCAAAACGAACGGTGCTACTAAACCAAGGGGGTCAAAGATTGTCGATATCTGCTTCAGAATTCCACGTTTGGTTGCTGCTAGCTGCTTCGTGGCTGCCTTGATCTCTAAGGTGTCTCGCTCTACATTCCAAAGAATTCCCAATGCTCTCTCAACTGGGAGATGGTCTAGATCCAAATCAAGTGGCTCGGAAGTACCAGGTGTACCCAGAATATCTTCCGGAGGCAGCTGAGCTAACACCGTTCGACTGTTACTCATGAACTTGGTCAAGCGAAAGCCACCCCGTGAGAGAAGGTCGGTGAGCTGGACAGCGAGCTTGGTTGCCTCTTCTTCTGACGGGAGCGACTTCAACAGGTCGTCCATGTAGAAATCTCTTAATACTGAACTGATTGTTTCTTTACTGTACGCGGATGCATTATCTATGGCAGTTTTCCTCAAACAATAGCTTGCACAGCTTGGGCTAGATTTGGCACCAAAGATCATAGCTTGCATTTGGTACACCTCAGGTGGCCGCTCTCGGTCAGCTCCCCTCCAGAGGAATCTCAATGACGGTTGATCACTTTCAATGACTCGTACCTGGAAAAACATAGTCTCAATGTCTGCAATCATAGCAATGGCGTGTAATCTAAACCGCATGATAACACCCACAAGGGAGTTCAGCAGGTCAGGTCCTGTAACCAATCGATCATTCAAAGAGGTGCCCTTATGTGAAGCTGCAGCATCAAACACTACCCTGACCTTTCCTGGTTTGTTGGGATTCGTCACAGCATGATGTGGTAAGTACCATGTGTTGTCTGGCTCATGAGCTGCCTCAGCAGGCGACAACTTTCTTGCATAACCCTTGGCTATGTAGGTTTCTAGGGTCTCATAGTAGCCCTTGGACTTCTCTTTGTCTTTGTCCAGACTTCGTTCCAAACTTGAAAGTCTTCTCTCAGCTAGGATACGGTTATTTGGAAGCTTGATGTCTTCATCCTTCCAAAGCAAACCAGTTTCGTAATGGCCCAGGTCAGTTCGAAAATGTGTAGTGTTCTCTAAGCGCTCTAGAGCTTTCTCATCTTCAGCAGATCTGGGGTTATCTATCTGGAACTTGGTACCAAATGACTCTGTCTTCCACCATTCCTCAACTTGACTGTGCAGAGTGCTATCTACGGCAACACAGTGGCCGACATGCCCGTGATCTGTTCGTGTGGTAAGGATTCCTTTAGCAGCACCAGCAACTGCCCAACCAAAGTCAGTTCGTACAGCGTAAGGTTGACCCTTTGGTCCTTGTCTCCACTCATGCTGAATCATAGCTTCAACTACTTGGACTCCAATGAGTAGACCAATCTGCTTAGTAGAGACAGCAGGGATGTCGAGGTCTTGGAGGTGTTTCCAACTACTTCTAATGCTCTCCCTTACAAGTCTAACCGGAGGTACATTCAATCTGGGAACTGTCCACGCACCATGAATGGGAACAGGTTTATTCACAGCTTGTTTGCCAGTAGGTGTCACCACTAGGTTAACTACTCTTGATCTGCGGGGGGAACCATCGTACTCAACATTGCCAAGAGAGAGAAGTTGTTCAGGGCCCTCAAGCTGCAACTGGTCAGCAATATCTTGTCGGATCAAGGTGTCTGAGCTACCATCGTCCAGAATAGCAAATGTGTTGATGGGGCCACCCCGTCTTTGCCTTGAATTTGGACAGGTACAACTTGAAAGTACACTGATCTGTCCATAATCCTCAGGGAATTAGTGGCCGCCACGTATGATGAAGCTCCTGGTTCGCTGTCTGAACCTTTTCGAGGGTTTGGTTGAGGGTCCTGAGTTGGCTGCCGCTCATCATTTACATCCTCAAAATGTAGCAGGGTGTGGTGATGCTTCTTGCAACCAGTTACTCTGCAGTGGTCCTTGCAAGGGCATTCCCTTACTTGATGCCCCCCTTTTAGACAGTTAAGGCACAACTGCATGTCTTTGACAATTTCAAAGCGTTCACGGGCGGACTTGCTCTTGAATTTCTCACACCGATAAGGGGGGTGAGCTTCATCACAGCATGGACAAACTGTTGACTTAGGCCTTTTGCGTTCTACGGGGTTGTTCCCCAGTGGTGTATTCCCTGACACATGCAGAGTGCTGTTTCTAAGGTTTGGTTCCCTCTTTAGTGGATCACGCTTGTTGTTCAGAGGCGGCTTGGCTGGTTCCTGTAGCTCTAGGTGTTGTCTTGCTCTAACATGTTCTGAGAGCCACCGGTCTAGGTCAAACAAGTTGGGTCTTCCTTGGCCTTCATGTCTGTGAACTTCCATTGCCCATTTAGATGCTAAAACATCAGGGAGCTTCTCCACTGCTATGGACAAGTTTGTTTCACTAAGGAGATCAGCAATAAATCTCTGTCTATGGAGGGTTGAAATGGTTGCCCTCAGGGTTTGGTGCAGTTTAGCCAATCCAGCGTGGTCTCGCAGGTGTGGAGATGGTGTGTTTTTTAGAGTCACAATAGCAGCGCGCACTATCTTTCCAGAGTCTGCAAACCTTGTCTTGAGCATTCTGAGTGCTAATATGTAATTGCTACCATCTTCACCTAGGAACTGTATTTCACTCTTTGCAGCACCAGTGACAGCATTTTGGAGGTACGTCAGTCGCTGATTATCATTAAGAAAGGGCTGGTCATGCACAATACTCTTAAATCTTCCAATCCATAAGGGCCAATCAAGTGGTGAGCCGCCAAATTTTCCAAGGTCAAACTTAGGAAGTGAGCGCTCCAATGCCGAGAAGCTACAATAACGATGTGGAGTTGGG
Organism: Pachyseris speciosa; assembly: GCA_016490735.1. NCBI lineage: Eukaryota > Metazoa > Cnidaria > Anthozoa > Scleractinia > Pachyseridae > Pachyseris > Pachyseris speciosa. The sequence goes on from JAEMWC010000888.1 coordinate 241,759, forward strand.
CGTGACTGGGGCCTTACACTGAACTCATCTAATTCATCTATCCAAGCATCTTGAGGTGGGCCTGGAAATGCAGGTATGAGGCTCCATGTTGCTTGTGGCTGGAAAGGTGCTCCTTGTACTCTGGGGGTAGTCATTGCAGTTTGGCTAGGAACACCCCAGCCTCTCCAAGGGGAGTTTTGCGCAACTGGCGTCACTAATTCTACCTGGCTAGTTGGGGCCTCATGGCTTGGTAGAGGAGTTGTATTTGAAGTTGTTACTGTAGCAGCGGTTCTAGGTTTTGTCCAAGGATCTTTGTAAGGAGCACAGCTTGAAGGAGGTTGCATCATAGTTGGCTGATTGTTAGTGACAGCTGTATCCAGTAGGGCACCACTAGCAGTGAGGGTGGATGGGTCTGCAGCTTGATTAGCACCCTTTTCAGTTGACTGTGGTACGACTGATGGTGAGGATTTAGAGAGTAAGGGGGGACCACTGGGGTGATCTGAGTCCCATGGCCCGTCAATGTGCTTCTGTGATGTGTCTGGGCGTCCTGTGACAGGGGTATCTTCTACTTCCTTAATAAGTTTGGCTTCCAGTATAGCTCGTTCTACAGTTTCTTCTAATTCTCTAAGTTTTCTCACTCTCATGGCATCTTCATTCAATCGTTGCAATTCTTCAATTTCTACTTCTACTTGTGCTTTGGTTTGTCTTAAGCTAGCCTCTCTTTTAGCTTGAAGCTCACTCAGTCTCTGATCTTCACTTTCTTTCTTTCTAGCCGCTTCCAAATCATGCTGTAAGAGTTTAGCTTCAATAACCTTCTCTTTGTATCGTGAAACTTTAGAAGTTACTGATGCAACACTTGATTTAGTCTTAAGTGAAGCACTCTTTGAGAAACGTTCAGGTTCGGTAACAACTGTAGGTGCATCGCTAATTCTTTCCAGATAATAACGTTCAATGTTTTCGAAGCAGGTAAGCACAGGGGCTAGGGCCTGCTCGATCCAGGTTTCGGGCTCATCATCATCAGGGTCAAATTCAAATAATATTTGATTAACATTCTCCATCTCTGAGACAGCTTTCTCAAGATCCAACTTCAAGGACGCCAATGTTTTTCTACTCAAACGTTTCTCGATATGCTGATTAATTTGGTTGACTAACCTTGTTACATGAGATTTCTTTCCACGTCTTGTTCCTCTCACCCTACGAGCTTCTTCACGAAGAGCATCTTCGTCGCGTTTACTCTTGTTTCTCTCTGGCAAATATCGGTGAAGTATATCATGTTCGTGTGGAATAACATTCGGTCCTTTGTGGAAGGTAAATTCACTGACTGTATTTTCCTCGGTTCCAAGTATCAAATCCGCAGACCTGGATCGCCTCAACAGCTGGGCTCGCTGAGTTCCTTCACTAAATCCGTCCAAACTAAGTTGGGAAGACGTCTCACGCTCTCGAATGCCATTAAATTTTGCCATCTTGCTAGGTTTGTAGGACGGTATTTCCCGTAGTCATCCGGCTCGAATCGACCAAAAATGTGGCGGAGTTGATTCAACAAGGATACAAACAAATTTGAACTAAAACGGCGCGGTATAATATCAACAAAACTGCATTTGACAAAACTACAGACAGCCAAGATGGCTGATCATTTTGAGCACATGGTAAGCAATCTGTTCATGGGGGCCTGTCCTTATGAAGAAAGCCGCTGACGCGAACAGTCGGCAACATACTTTACTGTAGTACATATATATAGTGTCTTTATTATCTGTTTCATATACATGTATTTATACAACTTGTTTCAAATTGCTGGTAGTCTTTTTAATGTAATTATCAATATTCATTTTTTTTTGGTAAAATTAATGACCGTATAATTCAACGTTTAGTTGCAAAGCGGTTATTAATAATCTACCTACCTACCTACCTACCTACCTATCTATCCATCTATCCATGTTTTATCTACTACATAAGGCCCATTCCAACCTCTTAAATAATGCCACAGTCAATAACCGCACAGCTGTACATTGAGCCATTTGTGCAGCAGTGAATGGATAATCACTAGGTTTTGATCGATTTTTTCAAGGCTCCCACTGACAGTATATAAGCACTAGATACAATTTAAGAGTTTAACGCATAAAAGGACATTAAAGCATATAGCACCTTTAATAACACCTGGCCACCTTCTATCCGCGTTAGTCATAACTTCTTAATGAACATTACTTACAGTCTTCACAGCCGAGTAAGTCTGCTCTCATGCAAATTCCACCGTTGTATGTCTTTGGCCATATTCGGATATACTGGGCTGCAAAAGGTGTAGAAAGCCAGTTGACAACTACTGAGCCTCTGTTGGTGTTTCCAGTCAATGACTAAAAAGAAACAAGCAAAGGAATTTTTATGGCAAAGCAAAGTACAACTGCAAAAAGGAGTTCAAAGTTTAACCGATACGCCGATTGATCGACAGTGTTTTAACACAATTACTGGTGCTTATGGGAATTAATGCCGCAGTTCCCTAGGGTATTTACATTAATAAAAGACTACAATAACTAACGACATGACGACGAAAGATAATGTTTAGCGTAAAGGGAGAACTCCACTCCGCGATCGGCGTGACAAACAACTTCCATAGCTACACTTGTAACGAGCCTTAGCTTCTTTTGGCTCGTTCAAGTTTTTTTTTTTTTCCAGTTTCAGTTTCGATTTCATGGCGTGACTAAAACCCCAAACGTATCTCCCAGCACACACGAAAACCCGCGCTGGATCGAAAAAGTTGTAGCCCGGTAGAAAAACCAACCTAACAGCCTAACTCTCTAACTTGGTTGGTTGTAGACGTAGGAAAAGGTTTGAGGGAACATTAAATCGCAACTGTTTGTGTTTGTATGATGGTGTTTTCGATGGCTCGAATATATAGCATCGTCGAATTTACATTCATATCTCGCTTGCGTTACGTAATGTTACAAGATAACGTGACAGGCCTAGCGTGATAGGCTCCATTGCTTGTGTTTTACAATGCTGTTGTCACACGTGTTAAGACAAATCCCAGCTTGGCATTAGTTTGTTGACAAATATATGTGTCATGGTCATAGCCGCCCAAAGAAACAGCTAAAAGTGGACAGTACCGCGGGTGAAAAAAACTACAAAATGGCGTTTAAACCATCTAAGACACACCAAGGGACATCGAAGGAAAGGCAAAAATCCTTGATTTCGTAATACGTTCAGTTTTTCTTCAGCAACTCAGTCCGGCGATAATATCTTAACTATAATTTGTAGAAACAACTACAACTCGACTTAATTCTCTGCAATTTTCAGGTGCAAATGCCCCAAAATTTGGCTTTTGAGTGTGCAAGATCCTTGAAGAAAGCATAAAATAAACCCAAATACTATTTTATTCTGACATGCTCCAGATATTCTCCACAGATATCTACAGCTTCAAATCGTAAATAGCCCCAGGTATCACATACGACGATTGGGTTGCCTGTGAGTGCAATAACGTCCATGCGTCTCAGCTAACAGCCAAGCATTTTCACACTTGTACCTACCGTGCTTGGGCAATACGTGTTATTATACACTTACATGACCAAACTAAAAAAACTTGTTCAAGTTGATGCAGCCATTATCTCAAGAAAACTACGCGGGATTTCCACAGTAAAGTTCCCTTTACAGTTCTTTGTAGCTGCTTTATGGTCTTTAATCGTTTATAACCGTATTGCATAGGTCGTTTGAGTTTCTAGTACGGCTTCTCCCTGCTCGATATGCTAGTATGGCTTAGCAAATAGTAGAATGCGAGGGGCCGTACGAGTCATACCATGAAAAAGCTTACCATTCCGCCTGAGTAATCAAACCATTTTTGTCCATCATATCCGTAGCTGATTGCATAGCTTGTCACCCATTTGTTCTCCACATTATCTCCCTGAGTAGATACACCGCTGACTGTAATCACTTTTCCAATATTGAACTGCAAGTATTGTGGGAGTGATACTAAAGCGCTACACCAAGAGGTGACGTCGTAAAGGCGACTGTATCTTGGGGTATGCGTGTTATCACGATGGGGTGATGCTGTGGCGCCAAGTAATCTTACACCTCTTTCATTTCCCAAAGCTGATAAACATCCTGTGAAGATTATTGTGGAATGGAATTTATCATATAACTTTGCTTATGAAAACGTAATTGAATTTTACTCCTTACTTCCTTTCCTGGTGGTTTGTTCAGGTGAAATCGCTGTGGAGTTGTGGAGTTGAAGAGGAACGGCAAAAAAAAAAAAAAAAAAAAAAAAAAACTGTCTGCGAAAGTCGTACCTTAAGAATATTGCTTTGTCAAAATCAAGACAGTATATTCTGCAGTGGGATTGCTATTTTAAGCGGTAAATCTAAAGGGATCAGTCAAGGGTAGTAGCAAAAAGATTTCAAATAGGAAATTAAAAAGCCTAAAGTCTAAGGAAACATTAAGACTGAAGAAAAGACAAGAATGTTGAAGGTCAACCTAAGGACATCGCGGACAAGAAAGTTACAGGCAGCAATGAACAGTAATTAGCCTGTACCTCCAAATTTTGTGTTGATTATCAGATTCAATGAACATACAAGTCCGTATCAGGGTATATAATTCATCAAGGCACACGATCTTTTCCCTCCATTACAGTATCACGGTTAATGAAGTAACGGGAGTTCAATCAATACAAAGTGACACGTCATAGTGAAGAGCCCCCGACAATTTTGTACATGTAGTCGCGTGACTCTAATCATCCCAAGTCACGAGATAAAACGTGAGAATTGAAAATTGTTGGTGGGTTCAGAGGCTCAGGCCTTTTAATGAATAAGTACTGTATACACAAATTTTCAAAAGGAAACCATTTGAATTGCTGACACAACATGACAAGAATAAGTATCAACATTTTCACTATTACATACTACTTGCGACAGCTTCAAAAGTTTCAGAAGAAAAGGTTTCGTGGGTAATACTGTCACCACGAGTGAAGGAGGGTCTTCATTCTAGTGTGAGATATTTTCAGTTATTATATAAACACCAATGAAATAATGGGAAGGAAAAACATAAGCACACAAAATGTGCATGTGTCACGGCAAGGGCATCTGCCCAAGTCCCTTGTCTGGACCATATTAGTTAATATACCAGTAGGGAAATGGTTATAAAGCCCGGCAAACATCAAAGGAGCAAAACAAAGAGGCCAACAGTTATGTTGGAAGGTCCATGACCGTGTGCATTTCTTTAATTTTTGTTTTGCACCCTGTGGATAAATTACATAATCGCAATGTTTCTACTGGTTAGTGCCTCTTATTGTGCACGGTTAACCCCCAAAATAGCAAACAAAAACATACAACAAAGAACTTTGCTGGTTTTATAACCATTTTCCTCTTTTAACTACATGTATGTCTGGACATATATTTTTCAGTATTACTTTTAATTGTAATTGTAATAGTAATGTATTTACATACTGCTCATATCACATAGTCTCATGGTGGTTTACAACACTGGGCAGGTACTTAACCAGACTGCTTGTGCAGTTTACAATTAATGAAGTAACTAATAGGTGCCCCCGTAATGCGAATATAGAATTGGGACAGACCCTAGGGGTGGTCATTGCCAGAGTTTTGTTACGTACCTAATGGTTCTTTTATTAAGATTAAGTGAAAGTACCCTGAGATGGGACCTACGGTTTATCGTCCTTATCCCAGAAGACTAGAAAGTCTAACTGTTTGTAAATGTCGTTACAAAGGCAACACTTTCCCCTCAATTATTTTAAGACCCTGAGAGTTGGTTCGGCCGGGGTTTGAACGCGTGACCTCCCGCACGGTAGTCCGGTGCTCTACCAACCGAGCTAAGTGGTCCTGGATGACTCCTCATATACTCAAACGTGGTAACCTGGAACACTAAAAATTGCTCTAAAGAAACAGTCTCCTCCACCACCTACATCTAATGGACATCATCCAAGTTGACTTAGTCTTAGCGTTAATATCACCCATGATGAACCTAGAGAACATGCTCTAATTGTACTATTCCTGAATTGCTATGGACCTGGGTTTAATTAACCACATATTAGCAACTTTCATTTTACTACAAAAACTGCTCAATTTGTATTTTGAATCTGAAGTATTTTCAAGCATTTATTCTGTACTTTATTTTGTACAACAGAAGTTCTTGTGCATGCCTTTCAAGAAAGGCATTTGCTCTTACAATCACTGACAGACATGGAGCTAACAGCCATGTATAACAATATTTTTTAGGCCAATGCATTAAACTGTTGTTTCTCTGTGCAGTAAATACAGTTAGCCATGTCTTAATATTCCTTGAAATGTCAACGAGTTTTGATGTCTTTGGAACTGACCCCTGTAATAGACCCATTCGGCTCGCTCAATGTTGTACCCAATTCAAACCCTTTGGGATTAAAACGTTTTGTTCCAGGTATTTCCATATCATTTAAATATGAATGTTACAATTGGGTACAACAATATGTAAAGTTCACGTCTAGTGATTGAGTTTGGTCCAACCTCGAACCCAGGCTCTCTCTCTTTTCCTCCCTTGTCGTCGAGATCAGGTCGTGATCAGGTCCAACCAGGGTCTCTCTCTCAACAACAAGGGAGGAAAAGAGAAGAGAGCCTGGGTTCAAGGTTGAGTTTGGTCTTGATCCGTTAGCGTTTTTCCGAGAAAAAAGTCATTTACCGAAAAGTAGAAGAAAATGGCGTCTTAAATTGACCAACCGCGCGAAGAAAATTCGCCAAAAGGTTATCAAAGTAGGCCACAGACTTTTCGTTCTCACCAACAGAAGACGTCACGCCATCTTGAATCCCACAAACCATATCGGCTTTTGTTTGGGGTGCTGACAGCTGACAGAGAGCTCAGGTGATCTAGTCTAAGCATTTCTTTATTATTATTTTCAGCCTAGAAATGCCACTAATCTGAACGTGTTTTGAGCGTCCGATAATGGCTTTCAATGTCCGATAATAAATTCCTCGACCTACTCACTTTTCAATAAATTTTGTTTGAACTACTTACTCTTAAGTGGAATTGAGATGGCCTAATAATTAATTTAGATCCTAATTTTTAGGTGTGAAAAAAATTGAAATGATATCTTTAATATTTCTTCCTTCTGCGTGAAACAGACAATCTAACTTGAAGTGTCCGATAATATATACCGATACCTTATTTCAACTTTAACTTTGTATTATCATAGCTGAGAATTATATTTTTACACGTGTTTGATTTAATTAGTTTTACAAAATGAACAAGGCAATGGTAAAACATGCACTGATTTACTCTTACTTAATTAGCACAGCCTTCGAGAATTAAATAAAAGGATCGTATTCAATACAACGCGAACGCTAAGTTCCTGCAACCGACATATTTGTTCACGATTCTCACGAAGATAAAGGTAAATTTCAACCTCCATCTGAGATTACAGCAAGTGAAAGTACAAAGAGTTCCTTATTTTTCGTAACGTTAAACAATTCATTCACCTCAAAAAAGAGTTTCAGGCCTCCCTGGAAAGAAATGTGTTCTTCTTCCTGGAGGAGTTTATTGCTTCCCCCATTGGCTTATAAAAGAAGACGAACGATTCTCTTCAGTGAGCGTCTGGTAAACATAATCTTAACAGCAACAGCAACGATAACATTGACTTTATTTTGTACTCAAGACAAACAGTTGTAAGTTGATAACTTCGGGAGCCTTTCAGTAAGTCACAATTATACAATCCTCGAAAACTGCGCAAGTTAACGCTTCTGGTTAGAAAGGAAAACATGATAAAAACTGTGGCTTACCTGAGGCAGGATGACGCGATCCAAAACGGGCGAACGACATTGTGCACGTGCGATAGTGCACAATGATTCCGACCTTGCTCCGACAAGGCGATGAACTTTCCAAAACCGTACATCGGTTCAATTCCAAATTACGAATGCTACTCGGTTTCTCCGATTGCTGATCGGTCTCTTGATTGCTTTTGACACGAGAAAAAGCGACCTCTCGATATCAAGATACGGAAATTGACGTCCAATCGGGGACCCGATTGCATCCTCGGAGACCCAGGGGCAGATAGTCGGGACGGGACAAAGATTCGGGACGAGCGAAAGTTTACAAGACAGTCGGGAGAGCCCCTGGGAACATTTCTTTATCGGACTCGTTCCAGAAGCTATTGAAATCCAGCTTCGTGATTGGGCGGAAATTTTCTGGCAAGGAATTTTTTTCTGCCCAATCGGCAATCAGCTTGTATCATACTCCTTTCGTGACTCCTTACACCAACAAGTAAGCGGTCAACCTGCTGTCGACCATATTTTGAGTGGTTCAACTTGTCTCGTTCGACAGATTTATCCTACGAGGAACATTTTGGTGGCAAGGGACCCACAAAACCCAGAAATCCACAAATTAAAATTGAACTCAAGCAACAATCACTTGTGAGGAACTAGAAAAATCAAGATGAAGACCGACCGCAGGCATCGTAAACTTCACGCGAAGAACAGCATGTAACTCGGTCTCTTTCTCTGGTTAGGATCATTGCTGTTTGGTTTGAGCTTTTTTCTCTGGTTTATGGGCGATGAAATTTCTGTTGCACGGGCTAGAAAAGTTTGCTGATCGCGCGAGAAGCACGTAGCTCGGCGGTTTAATATTTTGCTCACGAAATCGAACCTTGCAATCGACCATCTCAGCTCAATTTCGAGAGACCACGAAAAGGCCTTAGAGAAAGTGTACAGTTCCACTATGATCTATTGCAATGTTTTGGTTTTCATATTTTTGACTGGTATCTGTTGGCCAATATGCTTTTCTTCCCAAGGTGTGCATAAAAATATGCAGATTGCCTTGCAGTTGTAGTAATTGCTAATTGTGTTGTACTGTACATGCAAGATGCATGGTAATTTTGCACAAGCTTTCCATGAACTATTTTACCACAGTGGTGCTGAGCTCAGTTAAAAAGTTGATTTAAGTTGTAAAAACATTTTTTAGAGTGGGCTTTTGCAAAACTTTGCTGGAAACATTTACATTATGCTGACTGTACTGCAACTTTTAGGTTGCAAAGTTTCAGATAAAGTTGTTTACAAGTTGATGCAGGATGTTTAGTGTCTTGTATGCACTCTTGTCTTTATAAACACTCAAGTGTATCCATAATATAACAATTATTAAATTCCATTTTTGCATGATACAGTTGTAGTTGCTGTGACTGCTAAGCCAATGGTACACCAGAAAAGGACTTGATTTCTCCCGTGAGGCCACACCAATTTTGGAATGGGTTCTACCTGTTACCACCCTTTTCCTTGACAATTTTTGAAACATGAGAGAATGCTTTCAGTTAATTAAGGAACCATGTTTTCAGTTCCTCACATAATGGACGTAAATGTCTTTGTGCCGAAAGACCCTCGATAACCACCTATTGACAAATCATTCTCAACTATACAGTTCACTGAGTCAAACAGTTAGGCTGATACGATGGTATGGCTAAGTATAGTTAAATTATTTTAAGGTAGGTTTCAAATTAAAGAACACAAACCATACCCATCACCTGAATACAATTATAAAATATGTTAACATGGTCACTCAAACAAGAAAATTTAGTAGCTTCTCAGTAAGATATCCCCTTTTAGATAAAGTGGAAACAAAAAAAGTAACAATAAAATAAACTACAAGGGATTGTTATTTCATTTATTTTTTGTTTGTTCAGAAGTTTTCTTGATAGTGAGATGTAACTTTAAATTCAAGTTTCCAATGTCATCTGTTTGGATATTGTAGTGATTATTAATTTTGTCACAAGCCTTATGGTCTCAAGTTGTAATAAGGTTTTAGAGTAGCTGACTGGAATATAACAAAAGGTGGCTTTTTTTATGAGAATTTAAACAGCCTTCAAAAAACGTTGGAAACTTTTCATTGAAAAGCAGGTGGCTCAAATTTAAAGAAGCCACTTTTTAGCCAGCTGCCAGCACTTCAGGAGAAGCTTACCTTGTATTTAATGAAATTTCCAATGAGTATACCCAAGATAAAATTACACCCTCAGTTTCAGAGGGGGGTACAAAAACAATTAAAATTATTCTTAAAATTTAATTGTCCATCTGTTATCTGTTGGTCTTTCACTTTGCTTTTCTATAGCGGCGCAAAAGGGTCAATCACAAATCAATTTACCAAAACAAAAATCAATTTCCCAAAACATGAAACAGTTTCTCAAAACACAAATGATTTCCTGAAACACAAGTCAATTTACCATCATCATTCACTGAAACACCTGTTATAGGCTAATCATAGTAAGTGCACTGTACAAGATGTTCAGAAATACCATATCACACTGCCTAATTCTTGGGAGCTATGAAAGCCCTGTAATGCTACAAAAGGTATCAGGTCAATACTGTACCCCAATTACCATGCAAAACATCTACCTCAAATCTGCTAAGGTCTCAAAAATTATGCTAACTCTACCAATAGTAAGGAAAACATTAAGTGTCTATTACGCTCATGAGAGTGATGATTTTTGTAAAAATCTGTTTTCATTTTAACATAATGCATGCCATTTTCCATTCCTTTCCCTCCAAACAGGGTTCGTACTCTTTGTTGGACTAAAAATTCAAGGACTTTTGAAGGACATTCCAGGGCACAATTCCAATTTTTCAAGCACTCCATGTAGTAAAAAAAATGCCTTTAGAATGTGATACTAGACGATCGGGTTAAAGGGATAACTGCCAGATTTGTTCAAGTCTAAGCCTTTTTTAGTTCTTCCACTAAGTGGAAACAGTAAAACAGCAAATTTCAAGGTTTTTCAAGGACCCAATGTACTTTCCACTGACTTTCAAGGCCTTGAATTTTGATTTTCAAATTCAAGCACTTTCAAGGAATTTCAAGGTGCGTGCGAACCCTGTCCAAAACACTGGAGTAGTTCCTATTCGAGTCTTACTCTATAGCCAAGGTAATCACCTGTTTCAAAAGCATAATCTGAACTCACATCAACGTCAAAATGGCATCTGTATGCAAGAGAATGTCAGAGTATTGGGAAACTGATTTTCATTTAATAAATTGGTTTGTGATTTCGGCCTCCATACTTTTCCACACAAAAGCAGCCTTCAAGCCCAATGACCTTACATACATACATTACTTTATTTACCCTCGGATTTTTGAGTAACTTGTGCAGCTAATATCTCCGAGCATTTAACCATCAGATGAGAAATAGACCACCACACCGGGAACTACGTCCCCTACTGTTTTCCACTTAACCTGGTCTTTCATGATTGTCATAATATAAGTGGATGGAGACACAACCACGACTACGGGTAAATTATTTTAAACTGGATGTTCTCAGGCCATTTCAAGGTCTCTCTCGAAATTGAGCTGGACTTCGAGTCGATTGTAAGCAGTGGATGGTTCGATTTCGTGAGCAAAACAAAATTCAACGGCTGCGTTTCACTTGCCCGATCGGTAAACTTGCCTGGCCCGTGTGCAACATAAATTCCATCCCCCGAAAAGTTTCAGGAGCGGCCTACTACCAGTGAGTACACCAGAGAAAAACAAAAGCTCATACCAAACAACAACAATTGTGGCCGAGTTGTCAACAATTCTTCGCGTGAAGTTTACGATACCTGCGATCGGTCTTCATCTTGATTTTTCTAGTTCCTTACAAGTAATTTTTGCTTGAGTAGAAGTTGAATTTGTCGATATCTGTGTTTTGTGGGCCCCTTTCCACCATAACTTTCCTCGAAGTGTCGATACAGCGATCGAAAATATGGCTGACAGCAAATTGGACGTTTGACCCTCGGTATAAGAAGTCACGAAAGGAGTGCGATATATAAGCTGATCGCCCATTGGGCAGAAAAAAATTCCTTGCCAGAACTAGTCCGATAAAGAAATGTTCCCAGGGGCTCTCCTGTCCGTCTTGTAAACTTTCGCTCGTCCTGAATCTTCGTCCCAACCCGACTCTCTGCCCCTGGGTCTCCGAGGATGACCCGATTGCTGCTAACAAGAACAATCGGTGTCACGGCGACAACAGTGTCGCGGCGACAACAGTGTCACGGCGAGCCGTGACACAAAAATCAAAAAATCATAGGAAGGGAAAAGATCGCCGTTTAATACAATATATGATTAGGGTATATATATATAGTACAGTAAGGTAGGGAGGGGATATACTAGCAACTGATTGCCTTAATTACTTAGGATCACCAGCCTATTCCCGTTTGGATGGCGATTCATTAGGGATTTCTGAGAAATACAAACAGACAAGGTTAATTTGGGAACAGAAATCAACAACTTAGTAATTAAGTGAAAATGTGGCTCAGCCAGGAATCGAACCTGGGTCTCCCTGGGTCTACCTTACTGTACTTAATTAATTTCCAGGGGGATTTGGCCGTGCATCGCCGATCGACCGGGGAGTAGTGACGTGATCCTGGTTGCAGAAAATGTGTGAAATTGTCTCCTCGGACCTTACCATAAAAATAAGGCCACACTGTGTATGTGTTGTACAGTAAATATGTGTCAACCCAGTGTGGCTGGTTCAGTGGCCTAGTGGTTAAGGCATCCGACCGGTAATCTGGAGACCCAGGTTCGATTCCTGGCTGAGCCACATTTTCACTTAATTACTTAGTTGTTGATTTCTGTTCCCAGGACAACTTTTGGTTCAAAAGAGATAAAAATTTATGAATAAAAAACGTTTCGGTCTCTCGACCTTCGTCAGTTTCAAACAGAATGTTTAAAACCTACGACTTAAATACGATTTTACAGCAATAATTACAAATTACATACAGGTTACGTAACTAAGACAACGATAGTGGAATCACCACACCTGTCAGTATCATAACAAAATCCCTAAAGAGGGCCCTTAAACAATAACTAATAATTTCCAAACAAAGAGCCTATGAAAGACCTGGCTAGCACAAAAATAACAGAATCCCCAAAAGAGGGCCCCTGAGCGCTGAAACAACTACAAGTGCTAAAGATTACAATTAATGAGTCGGTACGCTGCCAATGCGCACCTTAAGAAAATCGCAACCTATTGTCCAAACTCTGCTGAAATTGAATGAAATTCTTGTCTTTTATTAAGTCATTAAGTCCATAACGTGAAAGGGAAAACAACTGCGCACTTCAGTATGCTTCTTTCGTAATTAATAACTCTTCAGTGTTTTCGGACGTGTTAGTTTGGATTTGATCGATACATTGAAACGTAAAGTCCGATAGCACGTGTGGAGATCGATTGAAGTGTGTGGCGACCTCGCAAGTCTTCTTATTGCTTCTCATAGACGATTTGTGATTTCTAAATCTAACTTTAAATTCCGTGGTGGTCGAGCCAACATAAATTACTGGAGATTGCATTTCTTACAATGAACCAAATAAATCACATTTGAGGAATTACACGAAAGTTTCTGCCAAACAAAATAGGTTTTACCAGTTTGCGCGCTCGAAAGAGTTTTCAAACTATATTTTTTTAGAACTAGAACTTAAATTTTAAGATTTTATCACAACTATAGTTTTTAATATTATTTTTTGTTGTTTCGAATCACTATCCATTCATGTAAATTTATTATTATAATTGTTAGCTTATTATTTTAACATTGTAAAGCGCATTTGAAAACTGTACAGTTGAATTTGCGCTATAGAAATAAATGTTATTATTAAATGTTATTAACTATATTTTACTATATATATATTTTTTAATTTCATTGTAATGGAGTATCATTATTATATTATAATTGCATTTTCTAACTGAAAAAAGGAACAAGAGAGGTTTTAATAAAAGGGATTTTTATAACAACTTAATTTTCGGCTATACCACGGTATTTTACTAACATGTAGAAAAACAAATTGCAGAAACAAAGCTACCCAGCTTAAAATGTGTGGCCAACTATTACAGGAAAACTAAGCAATCAGTTATTGAAAGACATGAGTTTCTTTTGATACAACGAGTATGCCTATTCCAGTCATCCAGTCATAAACAAAGGATGACCCACCCCCATGGGGACCTTAAAATTGGACGACCCGCCCCTTACTAAGGTCTCCAAACTGATGACCCGCCCACACCCCCCCCCCCCCCACACCCCCATCTTTTTGACCAGTCCCTAACTGACTTCACCCAGGGGGGGGGGGGGGGGGATATTTATCGCTGCTGCAATAACACCCAAACTTAGCCTGGACAAAATCAACTGTACCTTGCAATGATCCGTACACTTCCACTCTTAATGCTTTGTTTATCTTGAATGTTACAGGATAAAAGCGAATAAACTTAGCAGCGACTGGCTGGTAAAGATCACTTCTAACAATACTGTTCCGGTCACTATTACCAATAAAGGCCTGAAATAAAAGAGTCAAAATACGTTTTACTTCACAAAGTATACTGGGCGCCTCGATTTAATATTGGCATACGGCATTGCTAAACAATAAATGTATCTGCTGAAGTTCTTGTAATTAGCTACAAAACATTTAGAAAGAAACAGATCCAAGGAAATTACTTCCGTCACCTTTTAATCAAACCAGACCATAATCAAGAAGAATGACAGGTTCATTAACCCTGCTAAAGTACCATCATTTGCAGAAAAGCAGAATGGCATTGATTTAAATAACGGATTAATGCACTGATGCATTTGAAGGCTTGACTTAAATTCAAATTCATCAAACTATTGTCTTCATTCTTACCCCCAAATATCCCTGCCACATTCATGTATTTACTGTAGGATTCTTTACGATTTTGATGATGCTGGTCAAACAAATCAACAATTTCTAATACTCTCCTACACCACTACTTTAACAAAAACCTTTAAATAATATGCTGCCAGGAATAATATTATAATTTCATTGTGCTGGTTATTTCAATAATGCCACTTAAATTATAACACAGTTAGCTGTTACCTTTTGCACATTATCCTCAACATAGATTGTCCAATTAACATTGTTCAAGGATGTCCCTATTTTATAAGTCTTTGTCCAGTGGTCTGCGTTGGGATTTCCCTGTGTAGCTACACCACAGACAAAGTAAACTGATCCCAGGTCAATCTGCAGGAAGTCATTGGCATTATTGTTGCTGCTGGGCATCCAGCGATTGGATCCTGTCAGGCGCCCATCGTAAGGGTTACTGCCGCCACCAGTGGAGGAAGCTGAAAATCTCTGATTACGAATGATGGAACTGTCTGAGATTCCCACTGGGTCACTTGAGCAACCTGAAATTAATTCCATAAGGTATATGCTAGTAAGTTCATTACAGTTGCCCTCCAGTTAATATTTAATACAGTAAGGTACGCCTGTATAGGCAACGTACTGAGAACTTCTGTAATATAATTCAAATGTACCTGTAGATCATACATCAACACAACACTTAATTTGTACTCGCAGAGACATCAGACCTCACTGGCAAAACCAACCGAGAGCTCAAAGACTGTAATATGTCGGAGTTTTAGTTCTGAGTTACACCCTTTCTGTTGCCGGTTTACTGCCACATTTCTCAGAGTTGGTAATTAAACTTGAGTTAAATCTTTGATCAACTATCCACGTAAGACATTGATCGTCCAGAATAGCCCACTATAGGTAGCAAGCCCTGGAACAAAAAAAAAAACTTGCTAGCACCAGCATCTGTTAAGCCAGTCCAGCATTATAATCAGTTTTCATTTCTGGATAACTAATGATGACAAGGCAAAAATTCTCTCTCGATAGCAGTTGAAAAATGAATCTTAAGTGATTCAGCTTCCATTTTATTTGTCAAAAACCATTCATCAAATTTCCACTTAGTGGAATCTAAAACACAATGCATAAAAAACCTAATACCTTCCACACTGTTAGAATTTTGCCTTGTGGAATAAACTTCAACCTCACAAAGGGTGAGAAATTTATTGTTCTCTGGAATACGAACGTAGACGTATCGACCAACAAGCACAGGTAAGCAAGGAAAAGACTTTGTTTGTCCATTGGCCAAACTAAGGGTCCCTCCACAGCTTGGGTTTGTTTGGCCTCCGTTTTGAGTGCCATCACCTGTGCAAATAAAGGCAAGGAGTTAACTTGTGACTGGAGATGAGCTGCTGTGGACAGGTTCAAATAAAAGTATTTTCGTGCCTTATTTTATAACCAACTTAATTCCACCAGAAAAATGAGTTCTTTCCGTGAAAAAAGGTTGCGTTCTTTGTCAAAACCCTTTTCACATATGATACTACTTACAACGACTAAGAAAAATACATTGACTGAAAGTCACGCAGAAAAGGCATGGATAAGAGTATAGACATACCATACAGATCAGGCATATTTTGGGCGAGCAAGGGTTGAGTATTTTCGCGAAAGCGATCCTAAGCTGTGAACAAGGAGACTGGGGAGAGAAGCAAATGTGACCGAGGGGATGGGCGTCAGATATAAATACAGAAATATTCGGAAAACCTTAATTAGCAAAAAAATGCGTACACTCCAGGCTAGTCGGACACGTGGGGAAGAGCATTTGTAGGGGAGGGGAAGGGGATAGGCAACACTAACAACCAGTATTACCTCAGTATAAAAAGCTCTGACCAAAGCCAAGTGAAACAGTTGCAAATTTACATTGAAATATATTGAAATCTCTTGAGAGCAATGGTCATTTTCGGGAAACGCTCACTCATAGGCTGGTGTCAGTGCAATTACAGATCTAGCTACAGTCATGGACATAGTGCAAAATAAAGGCTTTCTATCAGTGTCCTTTGTAATTGAAGAACCTCTTTTTTGTGGATAGCCAAACCCCCCTCTCCCCTTTTCCAATGTTAAAGAACGCTCCGTGCACACTGTCACGTGCCTCCAACGTTGAAAAGGGGGAGGGGTCGAAATGTAAGAATTGGAGATTGGAAACTAACGTGTTTAATAAAAAAGGTGTTTTCAGTGGGACTGTCTCAACTACTTTTGTCCATGATTCTCGACTAAGGACTACAAGCTTCTGTGGTACAAAAGAATTTAAATCACTTACGAAGACTTTCGCGGGCACGAATACAGTTATCCAGTCTCAATATTCTTTGGTTTGCAATTCACAAAAAGTTCTGCAACTTTTTTATTTGAATTTATAATTCAGCTAACTATTAGAGTTCCTTCAATCGTTCAACACTAACGTACCTATTCTGATTTCAAAAGAGCTCAAACGTTTTCCACAGTCACCATTACAAGCTCTGTTAACAATAACGACTTCAGTCACAGCAACAGATGATCCCAGATCCACTCTCCACCAAGGATCATTTCTACGTGTAGTATGTGTACAGCTGTTATCCTTAAAAAAGTCTGTTGAGAGGTTTCCATCTACCGCTCGTGATGCCACTCCAGGATATAGAGGATGAACATCAATCTGTTCAGCAGACTGATTGAGGGCCAAGTCTGAAAAAACGCGTTAAAACTTGATGGTAAGTTATTGTGTTAGCATCTTTGGGTAAAATACGCAGTGGCGCCTTTTATTATTATTATTATTATTATTATTATTATTATTATTATTATTATTATTATTATAATTATTAAATAATTCATAAGCCAACGCAAAATATTTATATTCCAATGACAGAGCAGCAAATCTGTGAACTGTTCAATTGTTTTTATTGTGTTCGTATATTGTGTGCTTTGTGAGTGCGTTCTCCGGTGTCACGTAAACTAAGGTAATAACTCTCACAAATATATGCGTCCAAACTGAAAAATTTCATGTATGCTGTCATAGAAAAAATATATTAAGAGCTTCTGCCTGAGAGACCGGGACAGACTTGGAAATGAAGGTTGGTCGATTTCGCTTAAAATTGGTACACCAAGTCGTTGTGTGGACTTATGTAATAATGCCAAAGTTTCAGCTTCAATTACCTTTTTATGGCCGAGTTCTGAATATCAGCCTCTCACGGGTCCCGATAGGCTGATTTTCAATGCAATTTGGCCACTTTTCAATCTCTCTTTTAGCAACGTACAATTGATTTCAGACAAACCCAAAACCATATTTGTAATGCCCTATCCTTAGGCTTTTATGGGTAAAAGCATTGGCTCATGGGAGTTTTTCGTTCGGCTGTGGCTGTTATCTCAACTTGATCCTATTTGAAGCATATGGGGAGCAACCGAAAATGGCCTGTTTTTCAGATCGTATATTTTCCATGCCCATGTTTTATATCGTTAAGTCTTAGCATCCCTGCAAAGTTCAGCCCTTAGTTTAGTGATATAAAAAAAATAAGGTTGAGGCCTTTTGACTGAGGAAAAACGTACGAGAAGATGACTAAGCAGGCTACTTCCGGTAAAAGTTTCAACAAAGGTTGTCTGTATTAATCACCCATTTAATTTCGATTAATACTTTTCTTTCTTCTAAGTTATGATTTAAGACTTGCCGTACATTAGAAATTATAATGTGATTTTTTTAGGACAGATCAGATTTTGGTCCGACAATCGTTATAAATTTCTGGGCCGAAGTCTTGAAAATTAAGGATAATGGATCTGCTGTGAAGTCTGTGGCCACGGGTAATGAAGCGCTAGTCAGGAATAAGGAAATAAGCCAAGCTTTGTGGTCCCTTCTCGTACTATAACCCACCTGTTTGGGACTTTAGTATTTCTGCAGAAAAAAAAAACTTATCAGTCATTCTAAAAGCAACCACAACGTCTGTCGTGACGCCACTTTGAACATTTAGGAAATTTCGAATATAGTTATAGCTAATTGTCTAATGCAAAATGTAGTCTGACTCTTCCAGTCTATATGCAGAGTCTCGATAAATTCACTTACTATAAACGCTTGCCTCACTTCACGTTTAGAGGCATGCCCCTTTCCTATAATCCCTTCAAAGTGAAGCAGCATTAAAAGCCTTAGCCCCAGCGATAAATTGGTCGTGAATGCGTCGTTACGAGTAATGAAAATTCAAGTTGATTCTTACTGTGTATAAGTTCGCAAGTCACGACATGCGAACTTTGTTGTAGTTTACTGACTATGATCGACTTGGAATTCACTTTTTTCGCGTCTAAATTCGTCTCCTTCATATTGCAGAGAATGATTATGTATAGAACTTGCACGAGAATCTGAAAAATGAATTTATTCATACCCAGTCCCCCAGTGCAAACGGTCCAGGTATTAGACGGGTCCGTTTTCGTCGCCAAGCCGCTAAACTGTTTGACCAAATTGCCAGAAGATTACTCATGAGGTCCCACTTCCCCTTTCTCTATCGGGATTTTCCTTTTGTTGCTTTCTTAGTTAGCACGGATCCATGGTGGCAATCAGACTTAATTGGTGTGCTGCATTAATATATATAAAGACAGGACAGGGGTGGAGTGGATTTTCCTTCAAAGACCACTGCTTTGGCAACTTGAGAAACGCAATTCTTGGTTTTCAGTCACGCGCACGTCACGCAAGTAAAAGTTAAAATAAAATCGTCAACCGTTCAATAGATAAAGTCAAGAAATAAAGATATTGTAGAAGAGTAATAAATAAACAATATGCCCAAGCCTCAGAGCTGTGCCATGTCCCGTACTCGAGTTATTGGTCAAAATGTATTTATTTTGAGTGATACATTTTGACCAATAACTCGAGTACGGGACAGTATGGAAACGCCATGTTGGAGCCCATCTTGATGAGATCCAACATGGCGGCCGGAAACGAGTGAAAAACATCTGGAACTTACTTTGGCTATCTCAAAGGCTTTCTTCGCTCTGTTGAGCCTGCAAACTTTCACATAGACGGTTCTCTTGTCATATTGACTTTTAAAACCTCAAAAACACACGGTGAATCGATGTTTTCATGTAAGTGATACGCTTGTGGGCAGACATCTGTTATGTCACACGCTGTGAAAAACTATCAAAATTCAAACTGCTCTATTTTAAAAAAAAAGCACGCTACCGAGCTGAAAACATGGAAATATTCTTGGTTTTCACGTGACGTCATAAAAAACTAAAATTTAAAAGGAAACAGACTTTTGCATTTTTATCTTTGTCACATAAAAGACATTTTAGAAATGTGTCTGCTTGCATGTTTTCAGCTCGGTAGCTTGCTTTGTTTTGAAAATAGAGCAGTTTGAATTTTAGAGTTTTTCACAGTGCGTGTCATAAAGATGTCTGCTCACAAGCATGTCACTTACATGAAAACATCGATTCAACGTGTGTTTTTGAGGTTTGAAAAGCCAACATGGTAAGAGAAGCGTCTAGTATGTGAATGTTTGAAAGCTGAACAGAGAGAACAAAGCCTTTGAGATAGCCAAGTACGTAAGAGACACGTTTTAACTCGTTTCCGGCCGCCATCTTGGCGTCCCTCAAAGGGACGCCAAGGTGGCTTTTCCATACAAAACACTATTAATAATTTTGAGTGTTACATTTTGCCGAATAACTCGAACACGGGATATCGCACGGTCCTGAGACTTTATCATGTTGTATATTTATTACTCTTTTATAATATCACAATTTCTTGACTTTATCTATTGAATGGTTGATGATTTTATTTTTTTACTTGCGTGACTGAAAACGCTCTATAGCCAGCACTTTTAAGAGAAAGTGGACATCTTGCCGGCTGTTTTAATGTACAAGAAAGGAAACTATCTGCGATCAATTAATTAAACTTATTAAATCTATTCAGTATGTAAGTGAATTTATTTCATTTCAGTTTGCTTGAAAGGTAGAGGAGCGAAAAAAGTTTGGTTAGGTAAATAGGTTTTCAAACGTAGAAAATCAAGGCTCTAAGTCATATCTGTCAGTTTCCGTGTACTTCAAATCTAGAGTTGTGTTTAAGGTTACTTATTAAGACTCAAAATTTTAAACAAATTTCTCCAAAGAGCAAGCAAAATAGTTTACTAATTAACCGGTTCTCGTTTGAATTAACCAATTAATACATGAACAATGAAGGACAAATGAAGAGCTCTAGCCAAGCGACTCATAAATTGGATCACTATTCAAACTTTATCCGTTCCACTGGTTCAAGCATCGTTGTTCCATCACCTTCTGTATACACATTTGAACAAAATATCTCTAACTTAAACGGTCTCCCCAATTTTTACCTTTTACTGGACTTCATCCGTTTTGTTGCCACAATTCAGTTGCTAACATTTTCGACGCCATATTGGATGTTGTTTCACTTGAAAAGTCGAAGGAGCTTGGAAATAAATTGCCCAATAATAAATCCCAGCGGAGACGCTTCGTGCGTCATGCTCAAGCAAATTTTAATCTCCTGGCAAAAATAGGAAGTTATTTTGCTCTCTATTGTATTCCGAGGCTTACTCATTTACAATCTCTATTGTAACAATGCTATTTGTATTTAGAGTCGATACCTCAGAAGAGCTTAACAGACGGAAGCTTGAAGGAAAGCACCTCTGGGTGTGTCAGAATTAAATCGGAAATTTCAAGTAATACTAGTCACACAAGGTATTTGTGATGTTCTGGGAGGGCCAGGGAAGGAGGAACAAACTCCGAGCTTCAAATTCCAGTAATGGTGAATAGTCAGTTATAAAGGTACATGACGTTAGAATGTCATAAATTCCTAAACATCCGTCACATTGAATCCAACAGTCTGGCTTTCATGACTATTCCATGAAGTCAAAAGATCGTTTCTGTCAATGACAGTAAAATTAAAAGAGTAAAAAAGGGGTACTAAAGGAATAAAAAAAAAAGTGCAAAATCTTTGCTTGTCACAAGAAACTTGAAAACATCAATAACAAACTGAGAATTAGACGAGAAAACTCACACTTAGGTAATTATGCCTGACAAACCAAAGTTGCCATGAAAACAGGGCCCGGAGTCCTATAAATAAATTTTTTTTGACTCAACTTTTCCCACCTAACTTATATACTCACCAAACAACTTGTTTCGTTGTATTTTGATTACTTTTCCTGTTATCAACGTTTCTTCCTCACCTTTCATGCAGTCCCCTGGGTCGAAACTTAGCAAATACAAATATACAAAATTTAGTTTCAAATCCACAGTAGGAAAATTGATTTCTAGCTTATGATTTGCAAATATGTATTTCCTTTAATAATTTTCTTTGGGATCATTGATTGTTAAATGTGCGATTAACGTCTAAAAAACTCTCCTAATAAAGAATTAAGACTTTGACCAGAAGTGTGTAGTAGGTAATTTCTCTTAAAGTGTTTCGTAGTAAAAAAAAAAGCCTCAACCCCTAAACTAGGGGCTGAACTTTCCAGGAGTACTAAGACGATATAAAACATGGGCATGGGAAATATAGCATCTGAAAAACAGGCCATTTCCGGTTGCTCCCCATATGCTTCAAATAGGACCAAGTTGTGATAACAGCCACAGCCTAACGAAAAATTCCCCTCAGCCAATGTTTTTACCCCTAGAAGCCTAAGGATAGGGCATTACAAATATGGTTTTGGTTTTGTTTGAAATCAATTGTACGTTGCTAAAAGGCAGAGTGAAAAGTGGCCAAAATTGCATTGAAAATCAGCCTCTAAGGACCCATGAGAGGCTGATACCCAGAAGTCGGCTTTTAAAAGGTCGTTGAAGCTGAACCTTTGGCATATTACATAAGTCCACACAACAACTTGGTGTACCAATTTTAAGCAAAATCGGCCTACCTTCATTTCCAAGTCTGCCCCGGTCTCTCAGGCAGAAGCTCTTAAGGAGGAAATGTACCCAGAATATGAAAGGACATCAAATAATACTGTACACACAATATGGAGCAGTTCAGATCTCTCCTACGCTGACATTTTGTTGCAAGAGCTTGCATCTAAAACACACTTTGAATCAACAAACCAATTAAAATCATTTTGAAAGAAAAAGTAAAATCCTTGTTGTGTGGGAGGAAGACCAAAATTCACGTGGCGACGTTCTGCGGGAAATAAAGACACGGGATGGGTTTAAAGTTTTGGAGCAAGATGACAATGGCTACACGTGACAGAGTAGAGTGGCGGTGGAGAGCCACAGGCTCAATTCACTCAATCGGGAATACGAATTTAAGTGCCCATAACCTTTTTCTTTTTGGTTGTCAAGGTAACCTACAGGTTACCTAAAGACGTTCTGCGCAAAATTTTTGAGATTTGCTTAAAACCAGACTTTTGAAAGTTACATATTTTTACAGTACACGCTGAACAAGAAGGCTGAACAAGAAGGCCAACAGGCTCACAAACACACAACCACGAACCCAGGCTCTCTCTCTTTTCCTCCCTTGCTGTTGAGTGACCCTGGTTGGACCTTATCACATGACCAGTAAAAACAACAAACCCGCAGGCGGTGGCTCAATTGTCACAGTAACAGTTTCTTAACTTTGCCACCCCTCGCTGCCATCATATTTTTTTCCACCCAGATTTTGGGTGGTCAAGTGATCAGGTCCAATCAGGGTCTCTCTCTTGATGAAAAGGGAGGAAAAGAGAGTGAGCCTGCGTTCAAGGTTGACAGCCAGAGGGATGTGACGTCATGTGATGTAGGTTAAGGAACGTGCCTTCCCAACTTTGTTTCCAAGACGAAGTAATCGAAGATGAAACACTGAAACACAGGAAGCTGTCAATCAAATTTCCACCTGGTCTCACAATAATTTCTTCCAATTAACTCTTTCTTGTCCGGCTCTGCAATTTACCGGCCGCTGAAGACCGGTGCTTTGAAAACCTGTAACTTTTCCAAATCCCGGACTATGCTTGAAATGAGCCATTATTATTGCCAAATCCTGAGTTTCTTAGACTTTGTCACTCCGTAAACGTATTAAAAGTACCGATTTTTCTTGAATATGACTGTTTATTCTGTTGCAAAACCAACAAACGCTCTAGGACAACACCAAAAATAAGCAACTTTGTTTTGAAGTTTTGAAGACAAAAAATCCCTCTTCAAGCTAAAAGTCTATATTGGCAGTAAACGTCGACTCAACTTCTTGCAATCTGTTCCAATTTGCCCGCTGAATTCCTTAGCCCGACCTGGCTAGCGCTATTTGATTTCAGTTGCTCTCACTGGTCTGACATGTTCGCATTTGTGACCCAATGGAATTCTGGGATATGCTTGGATAACTGCCGCGTGTTAGTCCGCCAATTTCCATTTCAGATATTTTTTTAGAACCGTGTCGAGCCACCCGGTCCTGCTGGCAAACTATTGCACCGATTGCATTATTTACAAGTCAAAACTCGCCAAAACTGCCATGCCAGGTTCCGGAATCTACTCACAGAATGACTAGGGACACAACTTCACTTTGTGAATCACCATGACTCGATCGAAACCTTTCGGCGGCTAACTTGGTGTGAAATTGCTTCCCACCTCTGTCTTCTTTCGGAGGCACCAACCCAGCTTTATGATGCCAGGCAGAGGGCTTCTGAGGTAGAAAATGGCTGGAAAAACACACTTATAAATGAAATACGTACGGAGTTTTAGCTGAGTGATCGTTTAAAAATAAACGACAGCTAGCGTGACAAGCATGACATGAAAGATAGAGCCTTCGATGTTGTGGACCACAGAGATCTCCGTGGTAACCCCTTATATGGAATAACTAGATCGATTTGACCTCAAACCCTCGAAAATTACAGGAAAACACGTACAAAATGTCGGGCAAGAACGAGTTAAACCCGAGCAAGTGCAAAGAGTTAGTTGTTTGTTTTAAGAAAACCCCACCATCTCATGGCCTGATTGAGGTCGACGGCATGTAGTTTGAGAGGGTATCTTCTGCTAAAGTCCTAGGGGCTACAACCAGTAATGACTTGAAATGGAACGATCACGTAGATTCTATCACCTCCAAAGCCGCACGTCGATTGTATCTTTTGATTAAATATGTGACTCATCATCCCAGTTATGAACACTACTTAGGCAGTAGTGAAAAGAAAGCCTGAAAAAAAATTCAGGCTTGAAGGTGATTCGAACCCACGACCCCTGCGATACCGGTGCAGCGCTCTACCGACTGAGCTAACAAGCCATCTGGGAGCTGGTCGTTTTGTTGGTTCGTAATATACCGATGAGTGGTGAATATATGAGAATAAAATGAAAATCATGTATTTGAACTGTGGATTAATGATTAAATATATGACTGATCATCTCTACTTAGGCAGTAGTGAAAAGAAAGCCTGACAAAAATTCAGGCTTGTACGGGATTCGAACCCACGACCTTTGCGATACCGGTACAGCACTCTACCGACTGAGCTAACAAGCTATCTGGGAGCTGGTCGTTTTGTTGGTTCGTAATATAGCTGTGAGTGGTGAATATATGAGATTGAATGTATGAAAATCATATATTTGAACTGCGGATTAATGATTAAATATGTGACTGATCGTCGCAGTTATGAACACTACTTAGGCAGTAGTGAAAAGAAAGCCTGACAAAAATTCAGGCTTGTATCGCATTCGAACCCACGACCTCTGCGATACCGGTGCAGCGCTCTACCGACTAGAATAACAAGCCATCTGGGAGCTAGTCGTTTTGTTGGTTCGTAATATACCAGTGAGTGGTGAATATATGACAATGAATATATGAAAATCATATATTTGAACTGCGGATTAATGATTAAATATGTGTCAGATAATCGCAGTTATGAACACTACTTCGGCAGTAGTAGGCAGTACTTTTCATTTTTTATTATTTTTTTTTTCAGGCTTTCTTTTCACTACTGCCTAAGTAGTGTTCATAACTGCGATGATCAGTCACATATTTAATCATTAATCCGCAGTTCAAATATATGATTTTCATTTATTCATTCTCATATATTCACCACTCACGGGTATATTACGAACCAACAAAACGACCAGCAAGTGCGCCAAGCACAATGATGAGGTTTTCCTCGGAGCCCAATTCTTCCGCTTCTTGCACCTCCTTAGTGCGACTGGGTTTTTAGAGTTTGCATAGGGAATCTTCTGCATATTTATTCCCTTCTCGGATTAGCAGTGTTGCTGCATCTCGCTGCAACGTATCTTTGACATATTTTTTTGCGTTGTAAAGTGTGAAAACTCACCTTGTTTACTTGAAGTCAAAACCATGTGTTCCTTAACCTATATCACAGCACTATTGTGACCGAGAAGAATCGAGAAAAGACGAAGGCGAATGGTCAGCAAAAAAAGCGACAAATTTGAATGTTTTCTTGTTTCATTTTTAAATCGTGTTTTGGGCAGATCGCTTATTTATAATTAATTTTTTGTGAAACGTCTTTGAGAGATGAATAGATTCAGGTGAGAAAGAAAAAAAATAGGTTAAGGGCACTTTAAGTCAGTCAAGTATAACAAATATCACTACAACCAATGAGGATATTTGGCCCAATAGTAAAACAGTATAACATTGGGTTACATAAATAAATGTGAATCAAAAATATAGTAACTGCCTTCACTAGCCAGGATACTTAAAGATCGATCACAAGAGATGGAATTTTTCAATTCATTTTGTGTTATTGTAGAACATGTTTTGTTGGCTGGGACCCTTTCGGATCTAACTGGGTAAACAACCACCTACATGCACTACAGACAGGCTTGAAAGTCCATCAAAAATGTTTTTCTCCTTAAATTCTGCAACATCTCTAAATTACCACTGGCAAGATGTTATTGTCATAAAATTATGATTTAAGACACAATTTCATTCCAATGTTTCTCGTTAATTCAGTATTGTATATAATTATGTAACTGGACAATCAATTCAAAGAGGCTCAAAAATTTCAACTTAACAAAAATTTATACTAACAGCACCTAACATCAATAGCTCACGTTTACCGACTGGTGATAGCATCCAGCACTTAAATTAACCAAAAAAAATTATTACAAGCAAGTACTTACTAGTTCTAGATATGTAAGTAGAATAAACTTCAACCTCACAAAGCGTCAAAGTTTTGCTGTTGCCAGGTATTCTGATAGAGACATATCTGCCATATGCTCTCGGTATACAGAAAAAGGCTTTTTCCCGTCCCAGTGGAATCCGTATGTTACCAGCACAACGACGGTTAGCTGCTCCTCCATTTGCAGTTGAATTTCCTTGATGAGTGGATAAAAAAGGCAAGTAGTAAGGACAACACGTTCCAATATTCCTTTTTTTTTTTTTTTTTTATTAAAAACTGGACTAAGGATGTAAGATTTCTTGCATTTTCATTGGCTAGCAGGTTACAGGCTATCAGCCTTATCTATTCAACACGTTTTGACAATGTCCAAATAAGGTCATAGCACGCTCAATATTCGTCGTGCGCACGCAGTAGATATATCCTGTGCTATACGTAATTTTGTGTGTCGCGGGCAAAAATGGTGGCCTTTTTTTGGCAATAAGTACAGATAATTGAATTTTAATAATAAAACAGTTATCCTACTCAATCTTGCAAAACATCGCATGATTTACGCCAAATCTGCCTACAGCCTTGTCGGCTAAGTATCAGGCGATATTCCGCGTGATTTCGGAAGGCAATTGTTAAATATACCTCCTATGACAAACACGGTCAATGAAAACGTCAGCGATCAAAAAAAGCAGACAGCCATCAAAAAATTGTTTCACAGCAGAATTAACAAGTAGAAATTCCGACACTGCAAGTAAAATAGAAATGGAAATTGAACTTTTCATTCCTGAATGTTTTAGAAGGACAACGACCGATGCTGTTGTCGTGTTTAGAAATTAAAGCTTTTCTTACAACTTACTTTCATGCTATACCAAAACAAGAGCTTACGAGCTACACTACACATAATGGTGGAAATAATTTCAATAACAAGTGTCACAAGCCTATAGAGTTTCATACATTAGCTTTAATACTCTGCTACTCGGGCTCAGTGGATATGAAATACCCAACTCCTTGGTTATCTATGATTTCTTGTAACATTATTAATAATTCATAAGAGTTTTGACCAATCTAAGGGTAGTATTAGTAGTAATAGTAATCAACGGGTAGTAGTAGCAGTAGCAGTAGCAGTAGCAGTAGCAGTAGCAGTAGCAGTAGCAGTAGCAGTAGCAGTAGCAGTAGCAGTAGCAGTAGCAGTAGTAGTAGTAGTAGTAGTAGTAGTAGTAGTAGTAGTAGTAAGTAGTAGTATATTCCCGTCCGACCTTTATGGGCTTTAAAACGGCGAGCCGCTATACCTGTCGCAATGCGTCTTCGTAGAATAATTGTTAAGAATATAGAATATTGTCATTAATGAATCATGCCAAGTGGTCATTCCATTTTCTGTTTAAAACGTATACAATGAAGTTCAAATCTTACCCTACATGTACAGTGTACGACAACTGTAAGAAACAACAAAGTTACAACACTCATGAAATAACAATTATTACAACCAGTAATTTTACTACGGTACCGGTTTGATTATGTAAGTTCTGCAAAAGATACATGGTGCCCATGTACTGACTATCAAGGTTTTCTTGCAAAAACAAGTGAACTATGAGTACAGCATCTTCTCCCGCCGACAAATGACTACTCCAAAAAACATCTTGCTAACAATTCTTGTTGTAATAAGTAATGCGTCTCACACCTTCCTAGCTGGCTCTCCTTATAAGTTTAACGCTGTACCATCTTTGCCATACGT
>JAEMWC010000888.1:277500-300000 GCA_016490735.1 Pachyseris speciosa
ATGGTCGCAGGGAATGGTCACAGGGAATGTTCCCCTGTAGAGTTCCGACGATGTTCAAATTAGCTACGGGGACAATTCCCTTGCACGGTTTACACGGGGGGGACGCGACTGGCAACTTACTTTTGAGCGGTACTGTTAAGTAGCACAATTTTGGTCTTTTTGACTGAAATTCATGAAAACATAGAAACAAGAAATGAGCTGCGCAGTAATGCCATCAGCTCAAGCAAGTTAATTAAATTATAGTGCACAGTAAATAACGAACCACAAAATACAATGAAATAAATCAGTGTATGCTCATGCCTCACATCGTTCACCTATAAGCTTACTTTAAGTGTTTGTAATTTGCAATTTTGATAAGATTTTGCTTTCAGAGTTGAAGATAAAAATAAAAGAAAATCTAATTAACTCATTTTTCTCCACCATTTTGTACGTGTTTTTCTGTAATTTTCGAGGGTTTGAGGTCAAGTCGATCTGGTTATTCCATATAAGGGGTTTAATAACCTCGGAGATTTCGCTGGTCCACAACATCGAAGGCTCCATCTTTCATGTCATGCTTGTCACGCTAGCTGTCGTTTATTTCTAAACAATCACTCCAGCTACAATTCGTTACTTAATATTTGATTTATAAGTGAGTTTTTCGAGCCATTTTCCACCTCAGAAGCCCCTGCCTGGAATCATAAAGCTGGGTTGATGGGTTGAGGCAATCCTTTGAAAGAAAACAGAGGTGAGAAGCAATTTCACAAGTGGGTCAAGTGGGCCGCTCAAAGTATTCTAGCGAGTGGTGGCAATTCACGGAGTGAAATATCTGAAATGGAAATTGGCATACTGCTATGCAGCTGTTATCCACGAATATCCCAGAATTCCTTTGGGTCACAAACGCGAAAATTACAGACAGTGAGAGGAACTGAAATCAAATAGTGTTATCGATCCACATCACACGAAAAAAGTGAGCAGAAAAATGTGCAACAGATTGCAAGACGAGGAGTCGAAGTTTGCTGCCAATGTAGACTTTTAGCTTCAAGAGGATTTTGTCTTAAAAACTTCAAGACAAAAGTTGCATCTTTTTGGTGTTGTCCAAGGGCGTTCTAAGCCAAATGTTTGGTTTGCAACAGTCGAGATTAAACGGTCATATTCCATGAAAATTGGGATTTTGGGGTGGTAAAGTCTAAACAACTATTGTAAGCATTTGGCTATCACATTGGCCCATTTCAACCATAGTCCGGGATTTGTGAGAGTTGCAGGTTTTCAAAGCATGCGCCCCTTATATGGACGCATAAATTACAGAGCCGGACAGAAATGACTTAAAGTTGGAAATTGTTTGCAGGAAATATTCCCACACACAATTCACACGAAAGGAACATTTTTAAAGTTTGAATTTTGTGGGACTGTTCGCAGGGAACAAATTTTGGTCCCTGTGAATAGATTTTTGTTAGTCTACATGAAGGGAACTGGTCCCTGCCTCTGTTCCCTGTAACCACTCCCTGCGAATATTCCCCTCGTGTGTGCCAGCTTTAAAGAAAGTACAAGAAAAGACAAGCCATACCGTGGCAGTAATCACACAAAATCAGACTTTACACACCTTTGCTCCTTGGCACTCCAAATATTTCAACTCGCAAACAAGCTCCATTATGATTGCTGTCAACAATACAACGCAAGTATCTCGCAGCAACTCCATTGTACAAAATGTTTTTAACTGCAGAGTTCTTGTCATAGTTTCCAATGAAGCTCTATTTAATGGAAATAAATATAAAAAATACAAATCAGGCTGTAAGTACCGTAACATGTCAATCAAATACAGATACAAATTTACAATTAATTTTTAATTATTTTAGGAAACAAAGTAGAAAGGGATAAACTTTTTTGTCTCATTTTCCACCTTTCAATTGATTTTTGAATTGTGAATATAATTATAAACTTACAGTTATTAAATGATATCATGTACACAGGGCTGTTATTAAGGACGGGACTGGGGATGTTCCCTGGAAATTCTGAGACCGAGACCCCCGGATACTTTGATGGAAAAAAAAACAGCATATTGCCTTTCCCGTAATAGCTGGATTTCCTGCCTTCTTTTTGCGCATCCTTGCCTACTTAAAAAATTAGTGACAGCCCTGAAACAAATGACACTTTGATTCGACTCTCTGATCCAAAAAACTAATAATTATTACATGAAATTAATAATACATTTGTATTGATCTACAAAAGCTTTATGCCCATAGCACAGACCACATACAGGTGTACAGTACAGTCGTAGCAGTCACCAATCTGATCTAATTGTATATTTTACAGACATGCAAAATGTCGACACTTTAAATTATGACACCTCATTTCCTGACAAGTCAAAAGCCTGTTTGGTAACAAGTAGCATTGTTCAATTTCTCGAAATGTCCAAAGTCATTATGACTAATTAATGAGTAAATTAAGAACTACAACACGATAGAGATGCATGTAATATCAAAAGGAAACTCGGAAAAAATCTGAATTCCAGATGGGATTTGAACCCATGACCCTCTGTGATCTATACGGACGTTCTAATTATAACCACTGAGCTACTGGGACTCTAATAACGAGCAAGGGTGAAATTTGGGCCTTAATAATAATAGAATGTACGTCCCGAGCTAGGAGAGTTGGGGAAAGAGGCCTCAACAAGTTAGAAACTGCATACAAAGTCCCTCTTATGAAATCCACTTCATGCAGCCCAGTTGAATTGTTTTTAAAAAAAATATACACTCCAACACAATACTGTTTGCTGCTCTGTATTAAATACTTAAGTTTCACTGCAGTTGTTTGTGTTTTAGACAAAAACTATTTTAAGATGAAAATGGCGTGTTTGACATTTGAAATAAGCCCCCCTATCTAATATTAAGCCCCTCG
Source organism: Pachyseris speciosa (assembly GCA_016490735.1). Lineage (NCBI taxonomy): Eukaryota > Metazoa > Cnidaria > Anthozoa > Scleractinia > Pachyseridae > Pachyseris > Pachyseris speciosa. Next base: position 280,375 of record JAEMWC010000888.1, read on the forward strand.
TTAATAAGGCCTGAAATAAATAAGCCCCCCCCCCCTTGGGGGGGTAATAGAGCGTTAACGGTATTTGAGATTCACATTGATGATGCTCTGCTCCAATTAGTGCTTAAACATGAGTCAGACCAAGAAGAAGCTGTACTCCATCCAAAAAGAGGCAGAGAGATTTATAAGAGAACTTGAGATACAAAACCTCGACAGGGCAGCAAATAAACAAGTTAAGTGGTAAATTTTCGAAGAGAGTAAAACAGAAGGCAAAGCAACAGGTCCAAGGTACAGAAAAGAAACAATGGGAAGAAAAGAACCACACAGAAAATATCCCAATTAAAAATATAAGAGAAGCTGATGATGACGAGCTCAAAACCAACCAGTGGGTCAGGAGTACAGGACTGAAAGCTGAGACAGAGGGACTGATAATACAGCGCAGGACCAAAGCCTTCCTACCAAGTCTTATTATGCAATAATTGTGAAGGATGACACCAGTCCACTCTGCAGAATATGCAACAAGCATGAAGAAATGATAAATCACATCGCATCCGGCTGTCCCAAACTCACAAAAACTGACTACCTAGAGAGGCACAATAAGGCAGGTGCATATCATTGGGAGGCATGCCAGCATTACAATATCGAAGTCCCGGAGAGGTGGTATGAACACAAGCCTGAGACAGTTACCGAAAATGAAGAAGCAACAATTCTCTAGGATATGCAGATACATACGAATAGGGAGGTGTCAACAATCTGATAATTACATGTATCGTGATCAAAGACCCTGCCAACCGGTGTTGCAAGCTTATAGATGTATCAGTACCATCCGACATTAAAGGTCATCAAAAAGCTCTCAAAATATAAATACCTTGAGATTAAAGCCACAAGAATTGTGGGGAATGAGGACAGAGACTGTACCAATCATCGTTGGTGCGCTGGGACTTATTAGAAAGGGAATGGAGCAGAATCTAGGAAAGATCCCTGGAGCTATTAACATCAATGAGCTGCATAACATCATCCTCTTAGGAATGGCGCGCATACTAAGAAATAAAGGTTTCTGTCCATTCAATGAAAAACACCTCAAGTACCTCAGGACTAAGGAATGGGCTTAGTTCTAAGGGAGTGCAAGAATACTGAAGCAATTTACAGCACTGAGAACAATAATAATAATAATAATAATAATAATAATAATAACAATAATAACAACAACAATAATATAACCGTAAAGTACAGGTGTACAATACTTTAATTCAAAGAAAGCAATTTATGGGTCTTTTGAAGACACCAATCTTGAAATGTTTTCCAGAATGACTGCATTTCAGTGCAGAGGACAAACAAGTGGTTTATAGTCTGTTTTTCACTTTTGCACAGGGCGAAAAAGTCACTTTCAGCTATTCCATCGCGGTGTAAACTAAATTGAGTGGGAAAAATGCTGTGTATAATTTTATACTGAAACATTATGAGTTTGACTTCTTTTGTAATTTTAAACGAAAACAGGTATACCTTGTCAACAAGGGTTTTTTCAGTAAAGCCATGTCTCAAAATTTTAGTCTGGGACGTTGGCGGTTTAAAAGTAAAAGTTAAGATTGTCGAGTAGATAGAACTTGTGGAGGAGTTTGTTACGGGTTTTCGACAGTGTTAGACAAAAGTATGAACCTGCTGGGTTATTGTTTTTTTCCACAAAGATGGAATGGCATCTACCAAACCATAAAAGGTAGTAAAGGGTATTTCTAGGTTGTGCAACGTCTAGAACTCAGGGTAGTTACAAAAATTTCCATGTCTGTTCAATAAATCACGTAACTATGTAGATGATCTTGTGCGAAAACCATCTTATATAGAAAACTGGTTTCTTATTTATTAAAATATTGCGATTTTTTAAAAAAATCTTCATAACTGGCAGGCATTAAACTACTCAATACTCATAGCAAATTACCACTGCATCTTTTGAACAAGCATTAAGGCAAGGGTGTACTGAGCTTCCAGAGCTTCCTTCTACGACTTTCCGATAAAATTCAGACTTTAGAGCAGATTGTGGTCACTAATAAGTGCTTATCAAACTTTCGTCTCAGATGGGCAGTTCTTCTTCCTTAAAAAAGTGCTCTATATAAATACCCTTTTGTCAACCTGCAATCACATAATAAACCTAAAATTTTCACTGCTGCAATTTTTAAATCTAATGTAAGCAGTAATTTTCTTCAACAACTGTCTTCTATTTTGACCAAATTTGTATGTATTCTGTGTAAAATGCATAAATCTGTATTTTAGGTAGAGTAGTGCTTTGTTATCCTTTGTAAGAAACGTAATTGTTGAATTAAAATATCATGAAATAATAAAAAAAAACAATAATTAAACGATTTGAAGCACAAGATCAAGTGGATACAGAACTGTCGATTTGTCCATGTCATCCCAATATAGTTATTGATGCGTTGGGGACAATCTCCAGGGGATTTGGAAACTGGCTAAACCTACTGGGAATGTCCTACCACATGGAACTCCTGCAGCGAGTGTGTTTGCTGGGAACCGGGAAAATCATGAGAAAAGTGCTGGACACTTAAGGACAGGCTTGATGGTCATGGTATGATCAGACGGTACAGGGTATTCTAGGCCACAGGCATGCTGCATGAGCAGTGATTTATAGCCATAATAATAATTATAATAATATAACTAACAGTGTGTTTTCCTGTTTCTTTGACGTCTTTTAGTTTGGCACGCATGTGGCTTACTGGCATTTGCCATGTGTTTGTGAGGAGGTGGAACATCAATGTACAGTATTTAGTACTAGCAGATACATGTAAAAACAATCTAACCATCTAAAAAGATGTCAAAGAAACAAAAGGAAAACATGCTGCATGGGTGCATGCTGTTAAGTTAAAGACAACTAGTGAAGACAAGGCTATACTTCTTTATCAAGCACTCATTGAACCACATTTCAACTACCAGTATGTAAAACTGCTGTCCCGTATGGGACAGTCTTAGAAACAAATTGGCCAACCCCCAGCTTCAAAAACTACAAAATCAAGCTGTCAAGGTTATTGCCAAGTCTGATTATAATTCAAGTGCTTCTGCCCTTCACACTAGACTAGGATGGTTACCTTTTTGTTAATTTGACCTCCTTCCTTATAATCTGTCCAAGTTGTCCCATCTGTGGATGACTGTAGGGTGTAGGTCTTCACCCACTGATCTCCTTGTGAATTCCCCTGAGTGGATACAGCACAGATGATGTGAAGTGTCTGTAGATCAATCTGTAGATATGGATTACTGTCACTTGTAGATGCACACCATGATGATCCTGCTGTGTAGTTCAATCGGCCATTATTGGCTGGTGTACTGGCATTATGCTCAGATGAAGCATTTATGTAAATGAATCCATCTGCTATCCCAGCAGGATTGTTTTCACATGATGCTGCAAAAATTAGGAAAAAAGCTTTAGGATTTAACTTCATTAACCACCTTCAGAAGTAATGAGGTTTAGTATGAATACAAAGAGTGGGTGGGTGGGGGTGAGTCGGTCGCGGGGACAATGGGGGAAGAGTCAAACCTACAATTACATTATTGTACAAGGAAAGGAAATGAGGCTGAACTAAGGTTACAGACTAAGCTCAGTCTTGCAATCTACCAAATTTTTATGTTAAGCCACTGGAGGAGGGTTGGGAAGAAAGACACAGAGATTTGATATATTTTCAAATTAAATGGCTTAAATCTCCCACCCACAGGAAAATCTCCCCAATCAAATAAATTTGAAACTTCTGAAGAGAATCTAGCCTGAGGAACCAGAGCTCGACCTTAGCGGTGGTCCACTAGCCCACAGCTAGTAAAAAATGGGATTGGGCTGGTAAAATTTCACAACAACTAGCCACTGGGCTAGTCAAGGTATCGAAAAGGTTTTGGAAAGACAATAAATAAAAAAAGTCTGTTTTAGTTGATCGCGACAAAGAAAAATAAATAAGAAACGTATCTTGCATTAATTTTTTTGCAATTGATAACTTTGTGGTGTGTAGGACTGGTAGGAGGACTGAACACTAGTGGGACCCAGAAATTCACGGACAGGCCGCCATCTTGTAACGTGATGATCAAAATGTGATACTCCTAAGAAGAAGCAGCGTGATGACAAGGAACTCAAGGAAGATGAAGCTCGACCAAGCAACTCAAAACTGAAAAGTCCTTTGAGTGCTGAATGGACAAGCAACTGAAGCTCATACCCGCTTGCTAAAGTAGCTCGACACTTTCACCATGAGTGGAAAGCAACAATCCCTTAGGTATATTATGCGAATGGGAAAATGTTCTGTCACACTTGCCAGGAATGTCCACAAAAGTCAAATGACTCTTCTAGCTTCATCAGTGGATGCTCTAATTTTAAAATAGAGTCCTTGAAAAGTCATACGAGGTCCACAGGACGTATCCAGGCTCAGGAAGCAATTTGTGCAAAGGAAAGGCCTTCGGAAGCTCCTCTACCAACAGCTGTGACCCTCCACAGGAAAACGTACACTAATGACCTTCCGTTAAACAATCTAAAACATTAGCTAACCGTTAGTCATTTGTTAGAAACATTGACGAAAACCGTTAGTAGCGTTAATCAATCTGTTAGCTTGTGACCCTTGCCCGTTAGAGCATTAGTCATATCCGTTTGTGGCGTTAGTCAAACCGTTAGCACCTGATCCTTGCCCGTTAGAGCATCAGTCAACGGTGTTAGCATCTCATCGTTTCCCGTTAGAGCGTAGCTGTATCTGAAGAACACACGCCAGCTAAATAAAAATGATATTTGCGAAAAGATGTGGATCAATTTCGAACCGCTTATTGATGTCATCTTTACAAACATGCGGCCTGACATAAGCTTACACAAATCAGAAAGTCCAAACCTTTTATTTCCAACGCTCCACAGTTTCTGATGAACGCAACTCGAAAGATGCTAAAGATGGCTCAATGTTTTGTTTTTGTGCTCTCTGTTTGCCTCAGGAGTAAGCACTGTTAGTTCATGTTAACATTATAGCAAAAAGGTAAAACAAGTTTTCCTCCAAACTGGCAAAGAAATCTCGAAACTTTGCTCTGAAATATCCGTCGAATCATCACATCTGCCATATGAAATATGAACGCTCTCGTTGCCTAGCACATGACATAAGCTTCCGATAAAATAATATTTTCCATCGCTTTCTGTGAGCCTTCCGTTCCATAAATCAAGGCTTCTGTTGAAGAATTCGACAAGAATTGTATTTGACATTCAATGAAAATAAGTAAGTGTTTATATTTGTAAAATCCTTCCATCAGATGGAGCAAAAAGTATCGTAAGAATGTGTAGTTTATCTCTCTCTAGATCTCGTGTTTATCGCCTGTGATCAGTCAAGCATCGCCAATTGTCTGACCACTTTTAAATGGTCAGTAGCAGAGTTTCCTGTCAAATTTCGTCGTTCTCAGTCGAACAGCTTCAGGTATTATGTGAGCTAGCTTTTTTAGAGAGTCCATAGCAATAGTGTGGGATACCACAGGTATCAGGTATTCAACGCCTCTTTTGGATCGTCACGCAACACTTCTCACGTATGCTCTTCATTCCCAGTGGATCAAATTTCAACAAACATTTGCATAAGGTTGTTTATCAGAAGTCTGAAAAATGTCAGTGAGCGAGAGACTAATTATTTATTTTCCACCAAACTGAAAGGATCCACTTATGTGATTTTTGAAACTAGCAGAGTATGGGATTGAGACAACTGCCAAACATCAACAAAAGACGCTGTCGGCTGCACAGTGAATTGAGGACAATGTAGTGGTCTGGTGTCGCTTTGTCGCTTGTTTAACACTCGATCTCTCGCTTGAAAGCTAGAGAATTGTAACTGTCACAAACTATTGAATGTGCTTTTTCGGAAAATTTTTGTCGGTTGTTGGTATTTTGGGAGAAGATTCACAAATGCTTTCGCAGTCGCTTCTACTCCTTGGAAGGCCTCATTGAATGCTCTCAGTTTTAGCTGTTGCGAAAAGAATTTGGCAGCACCATGCTTCCTTCGTTCGATTGACCGCTTAACTACAGACTTCGTTAAAAGGAAAGAGATAAGTAATACGTGACCCGACAAGCGTCTAAAAACAAACCGTTTAATAGCAACTGCAATGATCATTCGATTCATTTCATCTGCAATTCTTATATAAACTTACATCGTTCACAACTTATGATCCTTTAGAACTGGAGATCATGATCAGCCGCGACAAGTTTAGGACAAACCGTCAGAACGTTAACACAAATCGTTGGAGCGTTAGCACAAAGCGTTAGAGCGTTAGAACAAGTCGTTAGAGCGTTAGAACAAACCGTTAGAGCGTTACGAGAAATCGTTAGAAGGTCAGGGCCGAGCATTAGAACGTTAGTTCTAAGCGTTAGAAGGACTTCAAAGCCGTTAGCAATTCGTTAACTATCCGGTAGTTTTCTAAGTTCTAGTTTTTTTAACAGGATGATCGTTAGTGTATGTTTTCCCGTGGAGGATCACAGCTCTTCCTCTTGTGTCAGACGAAGTTGGACAGACAATGGAGAAACTTTTTGATGTTGCTTATATGGAAGTAAAATTTGAACTTCCACTAAACATTTTTCCTAGTCTGTGCTCAAAAGTTCAAGCCCAGGCTTGGCTACCAGGTGATGACTGTTGGCTAGTAAATTTCAAACCTTAGCTAGCCTAAGGACTAGCAAGTTAAAAAGTTAAGGTCGAGCACTGGAAACAAGGTTAGTCAAAAGTCCTTTCCACAGGCCAACATTGACCACCTAATTCCCATCCTATTTGCCCCCCCCTCCTCTTCCAACAACTCCTGCCAGCTACATGTAAGTACCCCTGATGGATACAGCAATATAAATGTAAACCTGTACAATCATTCTCTTCCTCAAAAGCATTATAAGTCCCCCTGGCCTAACTCTACTTTTAAGACAAAGAACCATCACTGACACTGCCAAATAAAGAGAAAACAGTACATCCATGTGAGTTCTTGAAACTAAAATGGGCAAGGCAATCACAGCCTGGGATAATTATGCGAAAAGAAGCCAGGGATACCAGCTGTTGTTATGTTGTTGATCAATACAGCGCTTCTGATAGGTCACGGAAAAAAATTTAAAATTTGCGGGATTTTCAGAGGCAAATTCGTGGAAAGATCGGCCAAAATCGCACAAAGATGTGGAAAAATGAGACAAATCAGACCGTAAAAGCATCTCAACTATTTCCAAATGGCTGATATCCTGTAAATAACAACTGAGGAAGAAGGTGACATCACATTTAGATGCTACATGTAGCTACATGTAGTTTTCAACAAAAAGCTTAAAAAACCGTAAAGAGGTATCATGGAGATTATGACAATCAATGATGACAGAGTTTGGTAATGGTAAAGTACAGTATTTACATGCATATGTTGTGGTTCAATTTTATCCTTGGTTAAAATTTTTTCTCCCTTTCATTGTTTACCATACATATGGGTTATTGGCCAGGCGTGAGGTCAAGATGGCGGGATATTGCCCAAGTTCTTTTTTTGCGTGTTTATGGACCAAGACGAAGTCGAGGTCCATAAACACGCAAAAAAAGAATGAGGCCAATATCCCGCCATCTCGACCGAACAAGCGTGGTCAATAAAGGACTTCTTATATGACTCAAAGGACGCTATCAAGAGACAGTAAAATGCGGGACGAACGGGCTATCCCGAGAGGTCAAGATGGCTCCATCTTGACCTCGCTGGTAGCCAATCACAGCAGGAGAATTGATTCATCTTGACCACTGAAAGAGCCAGTCATATAATAAATTACCATACCCAAAACCACCAAAGGGACAAAAAAATCAAACCAAGGATAAAATTGAGCCACAACATACATGTACATGTATATACTGCACACTTCACATAGTCTCATGGTGGTTTCTAATTTATTGTTATTATTCTGTGGGGTGAGATTGGACATGAGCATGAAAAATTGTCACTGGCAGCTGCTATATCAGTCCATGTTTGATCTCATCCACCCACCCAACCCATGCATGAATAACAAAGACAGATGAAGTCAGAGAAAAACCACCACACCAGGGACAACATCCCCTACTCTTTTCCAACAGTGTGTGGGTTCTTAAACATCCCACAGCTTATAATAATTTGGAACAAGTGTTTTGAGATGGGGCCTATTGGTTTGTTGTCCTTATCCAAGAAGTCTAGAAAGTCTAACCATTTGCAGATGTCATTGCAAAGGCAGCACCATCTTCTCAGTTATTTTTAAGACACTGAGTATTGGTCCGACCAGGCTTTGATCCCGCAACTTTCCACATGATAGTCCAGACTGTTTTACAAGTGGAGTATAAGTTCACTGTATAAGTTCACAAAGAAATAGAATGATGGCACACAGGCAGTGATAAATTATGCCTACTGGCCAGACATCCAGATCTTTTCAAAAAATCAAAGTATTCACAAAGAATTAGATATAAAGCAATGATTCTCAATTTTTACTGCCTACTCTTCAGTGCAACTGTTACAGGAGATACAAATTTGAGTATTAATAACTAGTAAATATAAATAACTAGTATTTAATAAAACAAGTGCTAACAAGAAACGATATTCAATAAATTTATTTGCTGTTTGCTCTGAGATGAAGATTGGCATAATTTAATTAAACAATTTCTGTTGAAAAGTCTTTTAGTTAGCATGATCAGGTGATAATAGATGAGTGACTTGCACGGTTACAAATTTTTAAACTCAATCACATATAGATCAAAGGTTTATGTGGCGAGTTCAAATTCCAGTGATGTCCAAGGAGTTGTAATCCAAGGCTTGAATCCTCCCAAGGCCGATGTCAAAGACTATCATTTCTAGTTTCTTTTTTTTTTTTTTAATTTGGTCAAGGATGAAGGGGAGAATGTTGGACACAACGATGAAAAAATGACTAAAAATGGTTATGACTAGAAGCAGCTTGTCGCCACAGTGATGGCCACTTAAATAAAAAGATTCTTACAACTGTGTGGCATTAGCATTTAGGTGGAAGGACATGAGGAGTAAGTGCTGCCTTTGGAATGAACTCTACAAACGGTTAGACTTTCTAGTCTTCTCGGATAAGGATGATAAACTGTAGGTCCCTCACAGTACTTTCACTTAATCTAAATCCTTAATATGTGGGAAATAAAAGAACCACTAGCTAGGTACATAACAAATCTTTGGCAAGAGACCCCAAGAGTCTGTCCCAATTCCATATTATCCCTTAAAAGCCCTGACAGAGAGAGAAAAATTAAGTATGTATGTAAGTCTGTAAGCATTTATGCATGTATTCTCAGGATATCAGGCAATGGTGAAGTATAATAAATTAAAGCAATTTATACAAACTGAACCTTGAAGGACACCAAATTCAGAATCATGCATGTTAGAGACCATTCTCCATTTACATTGATCGAGACAAATTAATTGCAAACAGCCAGAGAGATAACAGCTGTAAGGCTTGAATCATATGAGGGCAGTAATACTTGGATTACAAAGGAATTAAGTCTCTTAAGCAAAAAATCGTGGTCAAATCAAGATCACCTAAATTTATGACACTTTTAGAGATCTGTCATGAGTAAAGCAATTGTGCCATCATGCAAACTATAATTATAGCACATCTGCATTTGAATGGGCTCTTTGTTATATAAGAATTAAAGAGATGTGTCTTTTCCTAAAAAAAACTTCAACTTCCAAAATTTTAATGTTGTCTTCATCAAATTTTGTTACAAATAATTATGATTACAGTGGAACCTCGATTATCCGGACCTCAATTATCCAGACTTCTTGATTATCCGGGCCATTTCTTCTGGTCCCATTATTTTTGTGAATATTAATAAGGTATGATGAAGATTCCTAGAGCACTCTTCTTTTGAATTCATTTTAATTTAGGCACTGAAAAGTGCGTTTAAAACCACTTGGTTTTCCTTTCAATCGTTACCGGAATTTCTAAGTGCTGGCACACGTTGTAAGCACAGTGCATTCAATTAAGTTTTGATTGGCTGAGACTTATTGTTTTATTGCCAAATGAAACTTTGGTTTCCTAATTAATTTGTGTTGAACTCATTGATATTCATATTTTCGATTGTCCGGACTCTTGATTATCCAAACTATTCACTCCAGTCCTGTTCAAGTCCAGATAATCGAGGTTTGACTGTAACTGGTAACAGGACCCGTGTTGTTCTATCCCGCTGATAATGAAACTCATGATTAAGCAAATCAGACTCCCGCTGTGCATCCATCTGAATTTGTTTACCACTCACTATGCTAATTTGGACTCCACCCTGTCATATTACCATCATACAGTGTAAATCAATTGAGCAAAAAGCCAGTATCCTCTCACAAGTCGTTCAGTATAATTAAAGGATGCCAACTAAGCAAATTTAGACTAAGTAAAATGAATGGTTCAAATCGAGGCCACCTAATGACACTTAGATATGTCATGAGTTAAGCTCATCTGAGCTGTTGTCCAGCTGTTCCAAATCAACAATGACCTATTGTTGGTTGCATGACCATTCAATGTCATTAACTTTAAAGTAACATAAGGACAAACTGCCTAAGTTTTTCCCTCTAAAGTAATTCATTCCTACATTTACGCGTTCTTAACAATTAAGTTCTACACACGGCATCACCACGGCTTTAGAACAGAAACATGTCTGCAACGCATAATTAGGTGCAACCATGCATGATCAAGTAATATGTTCGCTTAGAGCTGTCGTATTTATTATTACGCTTTCTGTCTCTTATCTCAGTTTTGACTACTTCAATAGAATGTGGCCAAAACACTGAAATTGTAAATTGCCTCCGTAAATCAGCTCTTGCAGTTTAGGCGAGAGTTTCAAGGCGTTTCAGCGGGTTGATACGAAAGTTTCGGAGAAGTTGCGTTTGAAACCCAAAACGCAAGTAAGCTTTTGCTAAATCCAAACTGGAAAGGTTCGTATCCCATGCCATACGCCGAAGTTTTACGCCAAAAAGCCAGACGTTGGCTTAAATCGCCTTGTGCCACGCCGAAGTTCTTCGGCGTAACATACATGTTTTCCTGGCAGTATGGTAATGCTTGAGCTTATGTTCAAGTGACATTTCGGCATTAGAGAACCAAGACTACAACTTAGAAGTTGGTAGTTGCAAGTTTTGTTCTCCTAAACACTATCAGCGTTCTCCTAAACACTATCAGTGCGCTACGGTGAGGAAAGAAAAGCGAGATTCGATACCAAACGACAGAAAATAGCAAGAGAATTGCTCCTTTGCTTACCCGGAAAAAGCGAAACCAAAACCGTACTTTTATCGTAAAAACGCGATAGTATGTCCAAAAACTGTGTTCACATCATCCACTAAGTCTACAAATTATAAAATCTGAACTTACCTGACGATAAATGAGCAAGACAAAAGCAGAAAAACACCCGGAAACAAAGGACTTTCAGAGACGACTCGTCTTCCGCCATTGCTATTTTTTAAGTGCTTACTTTCTGCATTCCTTCATAGAACGACGTTATTATTATTATTATTATTATTATTAATATTATTAGTGGAAATGGGTAGCTACGGAAGCTTGTAAGTGCCATCCGAGTTGTTGAGAATCCGACATCAAGTTGTTGAAAATCCGACATCCGAGTTGTGAAAATCCGACATCCGAGTTGTTGAAAATCCGACATCCGAGTTGTGAAAATCCGACATCCGAGTTGTTGAAAATCCGATATCTGAGTCATGTTGAAAATCCGAGTTTTGAAAAGTTATAAATAAGGTTTAAAATAGAAGCCTTCCCGTGGGAACAGTTCATTCACATTCTCATTGGTTCATTTTCCTTGGTTTGGTATCGTGGAACGTTCGGATTGTTTTTTTGGTTTCTTGATCGGTGTTCATTATTGTAGGTGTATGTTACCGGAGTTTATTATGCAACTCTGTTAGTTATAGTACAGAAAATGCACGAGTCGACGAGTACAAATATTCTGTGATATTGTAACTACATTTGGATATTTGTACTGTAGAAAACCTCGCTCGCGTCACGCAAAACCTCACACTTTCCCCCAAAAGTTGTTCTTTCTAAAAATTCTTTGTTTGCAATACGGGCTCGTCAAAATACGGCACAACTCGTAAAAATATTGCGCGATACTACACGCCAAAGCATCTAATAAGATATATGATATATACTGCACCGCTTCGAAACAGGGGACATAACACGCTGCTAATTATAAAATATCCCTTCTGGACAGGTTGAATTCATTCGATAGAATAATTAAATCAGCTACCGTGTTGGAGTCTTAACAACAGTCACGGTTTTAAAATGGAATGAAGAATTTGGCCTCAAATGTGTTGTGTTTTGTGTCGTGTTCGGCTGTGATTAACATGAACTTGTATGAAAGGCATACATTAAATTCAGTTATCAGGGAAGTTGTCTGTGTATGTAACAATTGTAAATATTAAAAGTAAGATGTTTCGTTTTCTTTTTCTCTGTAACTCCGTAACTTGTTGGTTGCATGACCATTCAATGTCATTAACTTTAAAGTAACATAAGGGACAAACTGCCTAAGTTTTTCCCTCTAAAGTAATTCATTCTACATTTACGCGTTCTTAACAATTAAGTTCTACACACGGCATCACCACGGCTTTAGAACAGAAACATGTCTGCAACGCATAATTAGTTGCAACCATGCATGATCAAGTAATATGTTCGCTTAGAGCTGTCGTATTTATTATTACGCTATCTGTCTCTTATCTCAGTTTTGACTACTTCAATAGAATGTCGCCAAAACACTGAAATTGTAAATTGCCTCCGTAAATCAGCTCTTGCAGTTTAGGCGAGAGTTTCAAGGCGTTTCAGCGGGTTGATACGAGAGTTTCGGAGAAGTTGCGTTTGAAACCCAAAACGCAAGTAAGCTTTTGCTAAATCCAAACTGGAAAGGTTCGTATCCCATGCCATACGCCGAAGTTTTACGCCAAAAAGCCAGACGTTGGCTTAAATCGCCTTGTGCCACGCCGAAGTTCTTCGGCGTAACATACATGTTTTCCTGGCAGTATGGTAATGCTTGAGCTTATGTTCAAGTGACATTTCGGCATTAGAGAACCAAGACTACAACTTAGAAGTTGGTAGTTGCAAGTTTTGTTCTCCTAAACACTATCAGTGTTCTCCTAAACACTATCAGTGCGCTACAGTGAGGAAAGAAAAGCGAGATTCGATACCAAACGACAGAAAATAGCAAGAGAATTGCTCCTTTGCTTACCCGGAAAAAGCGAAACCAAAACCGTACTTTTATCGTAAAAACGCGATAGTATGTCCAAAAACTGTGTTCACATCATCCACTAAGTCTACAAATTATAAAATCTGAACTTACCTGACGATAAATGAGCAAGACAAAAGCAGAAAAACACCCGGAAACAAAGGACTTTCAGAGAAAACTCGTCTTCCGCCATTGCTATTTTTTAAGTGCTTACTTTCTGCATTCCTTCATAGAACGACGTTATTATTATTATTATTAATATTATTAGTGGAAATGGGTAGCTAAGGAAGCTTGTAAGTGCCATCCGAGCTGTTGAGAATCCGACATCAAGTTGTTGAAAATCCGACATCCGAGTTGTGAAAATCCGACATCCGAGTTGTTGAAAATCCGACATCCGAGTTGTGAAAATCCGACATCCGAGTTGTTGAAAATCCGATATCTGAGTCATGTTGAAAATCCGAGTTTTGAAAAGTTATAAATAAGGTTTAAAATAGAAGCCTTCCCGTGGGAACAGTTCATTCACATTCTCATTGGTTCATTTTCCTTGGTTTGGTATCGTGGAACGTTCGGATTGTTTTTTTGGTTTCTTGATCGGTGTTCATTATTGTAGGTGTATGTTACCGGAGTTTATTATGCAACTCTGTTAGTTATAGTACAGAAAATGCACGAGTCGACGAGTACAAATATTCTGTGATATTGTAACTACATTTGGATATTTGTACTGTAGAAAACCTCGCTCGCGTCACGCAAAACCTCACACTTTCCCCCCAAAAGTTGTTCTTTCTAAAAATTCTTTGTTTGCAATACGGGCTCGTCAAAATACGGCACAACTCGTAAAAATATTGCGCGATACTACACGCCAAAGCATCTAATAAGATATATGATATATACTGCACCGCTTCGAAACAGGGGACATAACACGCTGCTAATTATAAAATATCCCTTCTGGACAGGTTGAATTCATTCGATAGAATAATTAAATCAGCTACCGTGTTGGAGTCTTAACAACAGTCACGGTTTTAAAATGGAATGAAGAATTTGGCCTCAAATGTGTTGTGTTTTGTGTCGTGTTCGGCTGTGATTAACATGAACTTGTATGAAAGGCATACATTAAATTCAGTTATCAGGGAAGTTGTCTGTGTATGTAACAATTGTAAATATTAAAAGTAAGATGTTTCGTTTTCTTTTTCTCTGTAACTTGTCGCATGTTGGTCGACTTGCGAGTAGGGAAGGATCATCGTCCGTTTGAGCGAGCTAGTAGCGAGAACGATGCCCACGTGCGGTGGAATTATTTTCACAACTCGAATGTCGGATTTTCAACAACTCGGATGTCGGATTTTCATCAACTCGGATGTCGGATTTTCAACAACTCGGATGTCGGATTTTCAACAACTCGGATGTCGGATTTTCAACAACTCGGATGTCGGATTTTCACAACTCGGATGTCGGATTTTCAACAACTCGGATGGCACTTACAAGCTTCCGTAGGTAGCAGTAGCAGTGGCAGTAGCAGCAGTAGCAGTAGGCCCCAGTGCTCCAGCACGAGTTTTTAAGCAAAGTATACAGTTTTCAGAAAGAAAAATCCACCTACCCAATTTGCCCTAAAATGCCTAATCGGGTGGGGGAAACGCATGGGCAAAACACAAATTTTAGCATTTTTGATTAACGACGGTCTGAAAGCAAATGTTTTAAGGGCTGTTTACACTCCATGGCTAAAATATAGATGTTACCATTAATTTTCTTACAAAATTTTTTAATATGTTTGGCAAAACATCTTGCCACTAAGATAAAAAAGTAATCATAAAAAAGCAAGTCTTTTTTTAATCACCTTGCTATAATTCTTTGCATATTTGAGATATAACATACGATAGTGACACATTCATTTAGGCAGCTAGCATTTTCGGAAAGAAAATAGTTGCCTAGAAAGCTTTTCAGTGGAAAGTTCATTTCAGATTGTATTTTCTCAAAGGAAGATTTTGTCCCCTAACATTTTCGGGCAATGAAACTTTCAGCTAGGGAATCTGAACAGATGAACTTCTTCTAACTTATGAAAACATCACAACAGACTTCAAACATCACAAGGTTCTTTAAAATTCCTAGATCTCTACAGCTTTTGATTGATTTGGCTCGTTGGATGCCCCTGTTTATTTTACTCAGTCAGTTAAGCTGTGCATTTTGGCTAACTGTATTAAAAGTTACAAAATCTAACAATAAAACCTTTATCAAAACCACGCCCAATGTCAGCTAAACGTGGAATGGGACTTGGACTTTTACCGCTTCCGCTGCGACTCTTCAGAGGAGGAGTCACGCATTTTCAATGTAGAATGTACTTTGGATTTCAGCAGCAATGAAAACTGAAAAAAGCGTTTACTTCGTTGTGGCGTTGGCTATTTTTAGCCTAAACTTCACTATGAAGTCTGTTTCAGGTAAATTTATTTAGTTGGTGTATTGTATATCGGCGTATGTGCTTGAGTGTCAGCATTCGTTTTCGTCTTTGAGACAATACAGCTATAATCGATTCCATCTTCCTTTCAGTCGATCTGAAAACAATATAATGCAAAGTTTTTAGCGCAACAAAACGAACAGAAATGATGAGAGACAATCCTTCTTCCAGGGCACCCAACGACAAGTTTCGGTAGATATCTGTTCGGTGGAGGGTCGTTCGCCTTAGGCTTTCGGCATCGATTGAAGAGTGCACTAGGAATTTCCTAAGTAAAACGTCGCCTAAAAGATTCGTAATTTGGAAATCATAGCCCCTAAGTTTTTCGGAAAGGTCGTTATTGCTGTTTTTGGCAGTCAAAAACGTCAGCTAGCATTTACGGAAAGAAAAAAGGTTCACTAGCCAAAGCTCATTTCAGCTAGCATTTTCTCAAAGAAAGATTTTGTTCCCTGAAATTTTCGGGCAATTAAAATCAGTTCAGCTAAGGAATCCGAACAGATCAAAGTTTTCTAGCTAACCAAAACATCACTTTAAATAGCCTTCAAACGCCAAAAAGGTACTTAAAAATGCCTTTCTACAGCTTTTGGCTGATTTGGCTCGTTGGGTGTCCCTATTATTCCAATACTGAGATATCGATATGGATATGCAGACGGTCATGTTAAATGAATGCTGTAATATACAGACATCGTCCTTTCGTGTGGAGAGTGTCAGTTCGCTCTTCATTTCTGTCGACTGACCGCACTTTTGAACGTAATCTGAGATAATCTGCAATAATTAGGGCCTGTTCACATGGAGATGGGGGACCCCAGGAAGGTGAGGTACCCCGCCTCGGTGGGGTTACCAATCTCTCCATACAATCTCTCTTTATTTCTCGATCGCGTTCACATGTGAGGTGAGGTACCTCACCGAGGCGGGTTGCCCGGTCAGCCTGGGCGAGTAACCCTCTAATCTTGGGTGAGCTTTCTCCATGTGAATGCCGGAGGTGAAGTTGGGTGATGTTCATCCGGGCAATGAATGAGTTGCCAGTAATCGGATACCTATGTTATGCGCAACGGATTATGGGATCGCCAGGGGGCAAACATTGTAAGTCGCCTGAAGGAAATGTATGACGTAAAGTTGTTTCCTCGTCAAAAGCAGTGATTTTGGACAAAGAATAACGCATTTTCGCCGTGAGTTTGTGAGAAGTGGAGGTGACTAATGTCGGTGCGTGGAAATTGTAAGTTTTCGTGCGATTAATGCGGTAAAATATATTGATAAACACTTCGTTGCGTAAGACAGATTATGAAATCCACTGAATCTGCATCAAGTATTGGTCTCGAAATAGTACGAACAGATATATAAATTTGAGGGGATTCAGTCAATAAAAATTTTTCAGTTGTAATTACGCGTGGTCATATTATTTTGTTTTTAATTACGTGTGTTACAACATTATCTTATTATTGCTGCTGGAATTTTACCCCCACATTCCCAAAGGATATAAATTGTTGTGCGAGGGTACCGAGCAATATCGCTATGGAGGGATGAAACCAGTGATAGAAAACAAGGAGAAATCCGAAGGTTGTTTAGCTCTTTTAATGAGCAACATCCCTATGTTATTCAGCTACAACTCTTCTCTTAGAGTTCAGTGGAGAAACATGCGAAACAGAAACAAAAAGCCTGGCCTTTGTCACGCAATTCCATCCAGCATAAAATATGGTTTGTAGAACGTACTTATCGACAAGTGGTATTTATTGAACATAAGCCAACCCTCAGAAAAATACTCAAGGAACCTCAAGGAAAATCGCTATAAAGGCTTTCAGAAACACAATGTACACACAGCGCTAGCAGGAGTCAAGTTGGTCAGTCAACCCTGGCCTCCGGCCTTATACAAAATGATTAGAGCAGACCTTAGTACTTATTGTCACTTTGACTTTATCACGATTTATGGCTCTGGACCATGAAAAAGCATCCTGTAGCTGCTCGGTTCTTGGTGAGTAGAATCTCAATAAACCAACGTGAAGAAGAACCCTTTGTTTATCTGGGTACCCTCGAAAGCCTCGATCGTTGTATCGTTGTAACAAACCCACATCGCCGCTGGGTATAATACCAATTACACTCGTTGTAAATATCAGCACACATGTAATTACAACTGGAAAGGCTTTATTGAGTGAATCCCCTCAAATTTATAACTGTTCGTACTATTACGAGACCATTACTTGGTGCAGATTCAGTGGATTTCATAATCTGCTCTTACCGCCTGCTTACGCAACAAAGTGTTTATCAAAATATTTTATCACATTAATCAAACGGAAACTTACAATTTTCAAGCATCGACATTAGCCACCTCCGCTTCTCACAAAATCGCGGCGAAAATGCATTATTCTTTGTTCAAAATCGCTGCTTTTGACGAAGAAACAACTTTACGCCATACATTCTTTCTAGCGACTGGCAATGTTTGCCCCCTGGCGATCCCATAATCCGTTGCGCATAACATAGGTATCCGATTACTGGCAACTCATTCATTGTCTCTGAATTCTTTGTTGATATACGTTCTTAGCGACCACGCGGTAGCATTTTATACCTCACCCCAGCGCCCCGGGGTTTCATGTGAGGGCCAGCTTTTTTTTTTACCACGGCTAGGTGGGGTACCTCACCTGTCCAGGGTCCCCCATGTGAACAGGTGCTTAGTCGGATTCAAAACACCGTCAAAACAGTGACGATATAGAGTTTCAGCGATCATCGTCGATCGGCTTTGACCTTTAAAGAAGAGCAAACGAAGGAATTGTTTCTTGTTCAGCAACTCTGTTTGGGTATTAGTTTGCCTGATTCTTTCTCATTTAATGGCACGTCCTAAGTGTTTTGCATGAGTTAATGATTTCTAGTTTGGTCAGTTAAACTATTAAAATTATTTGTTTCAGGGCGTACGACAGTAATCAGTTCATTTGCTTGTCTAATTATTCAGCTCCAAACTATTTCCGGTCATTGATCGTGAGTTGTTTTCAGTCTCGCACACTGTTTCCAAACTACTGTAAGTTCAGGACTGGACTGGACCGAGCTGAACTTGACTAAATTTATTGGACTTGTAAACAGGACTTGCAAATCCTGGACTTGTACATCGCAGACTTGAAAAATAAGGACTTAAAAAATAACAAATAAAGAACATAAATAGCTCTGTTAACAGCTAGTAACATCAAATCCGACATGTGATCATCTGTAACCCTTGAACTGCATTGCAAGTGCCGGTTTATGAAGAGTTTGGGTAAAAAGGTGAAAACACGAGCACGCGTGTTACAGCACCGCACGTTAAGCGTGTCATTTCAATCTCGAATATGCGGATTTTACTAACCAAAGAAAAGAATGTCACGGTAGCTTTGTTTGCTATTGTCTCAGATGGCGTGACAAAATGTCACGCTAAATGTGACAATTTCGCGCGCGTGCGATAATTAAGGACGTTCGCGCTAATTGTTTATGCGCATCTAAACTGCGCTGGTAACGCAACAATATTATGTCACGCATTAGTCACGATTGACTTGTCCCCAACTAAACAAACATGGCGTCGCGATCGTAAACTTCACACCAATTTACTCGTTTAGATCGTCGGTGACCCCTACCTAATTTTGGGACAATCTAATTTTCGCGGGTCGCGTGTCGCGGGTAAATTGTCGCGGGTCGCGGGTCGCGGGTCGCGGATAAATTGTCGCGGGTGAGAAACTAGTAATTAGAGTGTACCTCACAAATTAATGTGATTTGGTAAGCTGAAGCCACTCTAAAGGCACTAAGGCCACATGGTAGCGGGCATTACCCCTTAAATCTACCAAAGCAAAGATTGAGCCCAAGCATTAGCAGCCATGGACAGCTGTTTCGGCCTTGTTAGGCCTCATCAGCATGGCATAGCTAATGCTCAGGCTCAAGTACCCACATATCCATAAAACAAGCTGCTTGTTTTATGGATATGTGGGTACTTGAGCCTGAGCATTAGCTTTGCCATGCTGATGAGGCCTAACAAGGCCGAAACAGCTGTCCATGGCTGCTAATGCTTGGGCTCAATCTTTGCTT
>JAEMWC010000888.1:307500-342500 GCA_016490735.1 Pachyseris speciosa
GACAACAAAAACGACAACAACAACAACAAATGCTTTATTTACATGACCATAAAGGAATTACAGTATTGAAAAATCTACTAGTTTAAATTTAATTACTAATTCAACTAATTGGTGTAAAAACATTACAATTCTCATTCATTCATTGATATTAATTTGTTTCTTTATTCAAAGCATTGCGAGATAAATGAAATTAATTGCAAAGTTACTCAAGCCCACCTCCACTCCCCCACCCCCCCCGTCCCCCCCCCCCCCCACACACATTACGTACACTCCCTAAGAAAATCGCTTTTTTTCTCTTGAAACGTGAAGACCCCATATATTCTCCGTGAAATGTGAAACGGCCATTTGATTTCCCGCGAAACGTGATCAAGACTCCCCCTTTACCAGCCTCACTCTCTAGCCACTCTTTGATCTATCCTTCCATACCTGGTAATATGTCCTCAATTGGCAAAGGTGTCATCGTAGCTATATAGCAGAAAGAGGCTTGGCAGATTGAGCGATCGGATAGTATGATTTGTCATGCGTGTAGTACTTTGCTGCTTATCTAGATGTGCACTTCAGAGATTTTGTAATTGTCTCATGTTTAAGGTGCGAGTCAGCGTGCAAATTTTCTACTACTGTTGTGAGCAACGTTTCGAGCAGCAGATCGTCTACAAATTGGGGGTTAACGTCCATCACGTTCTCGTATAGCTTGTCCATCCCCTTTTTAAGTAAAGACACAGGTACTTGCGTCTTCTGTGATACAGTTCCCTGTGGACCATTGGTTGCAGACGTCTCGCTCAACTGGTAGCGTTCTTTCACCGTACTCACAGTATCTTTTACATAGTTGTGAATCTTTGTCACGTTCCCTGTTGCTTGTTTCAAAGACACTCCGTCAGGTTTCATACCCTTAGACTGAATTCCAAAGGTATCGTGAAGAGAACAAAGAATCCCCAGAAAAGACTGATATCGTTTCTGAGAGGCTCCTCACTATCTTCAGTTTTCCAGTTCTTTATTTTTCTAATAACTATTATTTACAAGTTGGACCTGCCCACAGGTAGCTAATAATGCTAATCTAGGTGGGTCATGTCTTAACTAAAGAGAATAGGGAAAGGCAGAAATCAGAAAAAATGTACAAGTGCATAAATTATAAAATTACGTTTATGAGTTAATTAGTACCTTATTAGGAGAAAGCGCTATTAGATATCTTATTTTTACAAAACACTTAATAGATCTAAATCTGCAATAATACAATTAATACTAAACGTATTATTCTGAAAATACAATAAAATTTTAGCAAAACTTGGCCTTTTTCCATCCTCGCATCATTCTTCTCTTCAGATGAACATCTTCCCAAGTTTTTTTTCCAGTTAATATACAGAAAATATACAGAACTTTTAAGGTCTATTAAATTTATTAAGTTCTATTAAATTTAAACTGATTCGACCAAAACTGTTCGGGAAAATTGGCAAATTATTCTGTAGAAAAGGGAATAAGAATCACATGTAAGTTGCGATCTTTTGGATACACCTTAAGTAATGCTCCGTCGTTAACCACAAGATTCAGTTTTGTGAAAGCCACACCCTCCAGACGCTTTTGTGACTATTAAAGTGTCAATGAAGCGAAAGAATCTCAAAATTTGAAGTGCTCGTGATTAAAATTGGCGATTTTACGAGCGTTTGAGGTTGGGCTATTTTGCCTTTAAAAATGGTCAGGGGTCTGAAATGCTATGATGTGACGTCATTTTGGGTACAAAAATGTGTTTGCGTTTAGGAAATATAGTGAAATAGTTGGAATACTTGTCCCCAAAATTACGTCACAGCTACTGTCACGTGTCTTTTTGGCCGCGCGATTCAAATGCCATCTTTCAGGGCAAAATAGCCCAACTTCAAACGCTTGTAAAATCGCCAATTTTCATCAAGAGCACCTCAAATTTGGGAATGTTGAGTTTTATGGATTAAACTTTAAAATTAACGAGAAACAAATTTCGCTTCATAGGCACTTTCAAAGGAGCCAGGCCTTGTGTCTAGGTTCTAGTCCCTTTTCGAGTCCTCCGGAGTTCTTGTCTAGAATTTTACTAAAGAAGTTTATCAAGGTGTCGCCGTTGTTTTCTTTCTCACTCTTCCAGCGTTTCCCCTTAGGGTGGGGGATACACCTGAATTTGAGTGAAATTTTAAGGTGTTTATAGCAGGGATTGAAATGCAAAAAAAACTGTTTTGAAACACCACCAGAAAGTTGACACCCGCAAAAGGTCACTCCAAGTTGCTGGGAACTGTGTGGTGTCCATGTAATAATTTTCAACTTTAAATTCCAATTTTAAACTTATTAAAATGTAGGGAAATACTGCAAGGGCTGGTAAAACAACGAGTAAAGGTGCAAATCTGGCAAAAAACACCAGCCTTCTTCAGGTCTATTGAAGGAAAACGCGAGTTTACATGGTATTCATATTTACCGGAAATGACATGAAATAATACGTGTGGGTCAAAGCTACAGGAAAATAAAAACGAAAAATGATATAAAGTTTAAATAATACAGGAAAAGAGGTGGAATAAAACCAGAAAACTGAACATTACATTTCATCGCGTTTATTCTACCTCCTTTCTTCCTCTTTTTCTGTATTATTTAAACTTTATATCATTTTAGTTGCCTTGTTATTTTCCTGTAGCTTTGACACATCACGTACTATTTCATGTCATTTCCGGTAAATATAAATGCCATGTAAACTCGCGTTTTCCTTCAATAAGCCTGAAGAAGGCTGGTGTTGGCCAGCCGAAATATGGTATTTACGCCTTTACACATTGTTTGACCAGCCCTTGCAGTATATCCCTACATTTTTATTATTTTTTGACTGGTCACGATCTATCTTTGATCCGACGTAGAGCAAGTTTGATCGTTCACGGTTTTTTGCAGTGGTTTTCATAACATTAAAAAACTTATTAAAATCTTCAATACCGTAAACGTCCGCTTATAAGCCCTGGGCTTATACCATTTCCTTAAGGGGTTTTAGGAGGGCCTATGAACGGAGAGGCTTATATCCGAAGGGGGGAGGGGGAAGCTTATAACCGGATGTATTTTTTTGTTTACGGGTAGATGTGTCCATAACCGGGAGGGCTTATAAGCAGAATTTTACAGTATTTCATCTTTCCCTAAATTGAAAGGGAACCTACATTCTTACGACAAGTTCACGCTAAATTGTGGGAAATAATTACCAGCTTCCAAATTTTGTTTTGAAGCGTGGATATAACATTTAAGCGTACAAAAAAATCGACTTTCTTTATCGTCTATTTTGACTTTCAAATTTCTCGGACGCGGCCATTTTGGGTTTGATGACGTGTAATGGTTGCAGCTATTGTCAGGGAGGAAATGAAGCAGCAAATCCTTTGTGTTAAACAATAGCAACGCGCACTAATGACGTCACAAAATTGGAGCCCCCCGGGTGACTCAGACAAAAAAATTGCTTTTCTGTAAAGGGGATTAGTTTCTAAAGAAACTGTGGTGCTGCGTCGGTGGGGGAGTGAAACACGAAAATTTGGTTTATCAACGGAGTTGATAATGTAAATCGATCACCGTACAGGGATTCGATTAGCTGACGTTTCGAGCGTTAGCCCTTCGTCGGAGCGAATCGAGGAATTGTGGGTTGTGTATGGTTTATATGCAGAAAATGGAGCTACGCTATTGGTGTTAACATGGTAACGTGAAAAACAGGAATAAATTAATTGAATGAAAAGTGCTCGTTGATACCGTGGGGATTAAGAGTGGTACCTTGATGTAGGGAAAGGCCGAAGATCGACATGTGTTGTTTGGAATGGTTAGGGAGATTAAAATGCCGAGCGACAGGTTTGGATGCGTCTTTGTCATCTTTCTCGACATCACGAAGATGTTCTCGGAATCGGTCACCTAGTCGTCTTCCTGTTTCGCCGATGTATAACTTTTTGCATAATGTGCAGGTTATGCAATAGATAACATTTGCGGAGGTACACGTGAAACGATCAGTGATCTTAACAGATCGCTTAGGGCCCGATATTTGTCAGTGTTTTGAATGAAAGGACAAGTTTTGCATCGCGAGCGCGCGCATTTAAAAGTGCCAGGTTGTTCAGTCGTTTTGAATGCGCTTTCAACTAGAAACTAGAAAGTTCCGATTCCGAGAACATCTTCGTGATGTCGAGAAAGATGACAAAGACGCATCCAAACCTGTCGCTCGGCATTTTAATCTCCCTAACCATTCCAAACAACACATGTCGATCTCCGGCCTTTCCCTACATCAAGGTACCACGGAAAGCCGTAAAAATCTCGAGCAAAAACTGATCTTTCAAATTGGCACTCTTAATCCCCACGGTATCAACGAGCGCTTTTCATTCAATTAATTTATTCCTGTTTTTCACGTTATCATGTTAACACCAATAGCGTAGCTCCATTTTCTGCATATAAACCATACACAATCCACAATTTCTCGATTCGCTCCGACGAAGGGCTAACGCTCGAAACGTCAGCTAATCGAATCCCTGTACGGTGGTCAATTTATATTATCAACTCCGTTGATAAACCAAATTTTCGTGTTTTGCTTTTCTGTAAGAGCGCGAGTTGAAATTTTGTCGTTCGCGAGCAGTTCGCTTCGCTCTTTAACCGTTCTGACCGAAGATGACGATGTTCCCTTCTCCAGATTTGGAAGAGAACCAGAAGACAACACTGTGGGGCAGTTAAATGGTGATTGATGTGCAGGGGTTTGAAATTGAGTGGAAAACGCGATGAACTTGTGAAACTTGTGACCGACTGCATAAAGAGTGGACATCATCACACTCTTGATCCGAATAATGAAGGAAACTCCTGAGTTGGGCTAACTGCGGAAGAATGGCATAATTTTTGCATGTCTTTAAATGTTAAGATTACATAAATCAGCTGAATGAATTGAACGAAGTGAGTATTTTGCACACATGGGATTGTTCGGTTTTCCTTTCTGGAGACAGATAAATAGTCTCTCTCTTATCGAAAACTCACTTTTTCGACCAGGTTTGCATTTTTACGTTGCAGAAGAATCCAATAGTTGATGGTATGCAAAGGGAAAACGTGGTCGAGAAAATTAAGCGGAACCTATTTGTGTGATCATGCAACGAAATGTTTCATAAGAGCTGGAATCCGCCCGATATTATCGTAGCGCAGACTACTCACGATTCTGGGAGCATCAAGTTTCGTCATGAAAACTTCGATCTTCAATTTTCAAAATCATGGTCTCGACCTTCGCTGACAACCAAAAGTTCGAAAATATAGTCTGAGAGCCTTTATTGATCTAAAACCATCTTTCCTGACGCGTCATTTTGTAGCGCGAGCGTCACATCATTCCACCACTTCCCTCGGCGCAAGTCCTTCGCTGTAGCCTGCGAACAAGCCCCGAGAGAGCTTGCTCGCAGGCTACCTTCTCGGTCGCCGTTATAGATTTTACTAACACGTCAGTTGGTAGAGATTCGGCAAAATTCTTGTCGATTAGGTTTTGTCTTTCCAGTGGCTAAGGTATTAATTTTCGGGCCCTTGCTCAGTTGGGGCGGACACGCGCATTGCTTGTGCTGGTGTGAGATTTGCTCAGTGGATCGGAAAAATCGGTAGTGGGACCCTTTACTCTGGGCCAATGAAGGCAACAAACAGAAGCTTATGCTTCTGGCACATATGTATTTCTGGGATGTTTCTCTCTGTAAAGAATTCCGTGAACAAGCTACTAGTTAACGCTTGCACTTCGCAACTTCGCAAAGGTTTTGGAAATGGCATAAAGACTTCTTCCCAGATTCTTGTCAATCCGAGGCATTTTTTTGGCATTTTTTTTGATATCTCTAGTCCGTTTTGCACTCATCCCAACAACATTCTTTGGTGCTAACCATTTATCGTCCTTCTGGAAAGCAAATGCCATGATTTTACCGATTCTTACGTGTTTTTCTTCGAAAATTGTCACTCGCGCCCATACATTTTCCTTTAGCAAACTGCAATGTTTGTCTGAGTCACGGCGGGGGGCTAATTTTTAGTAATAGTGTGCGTCGCTATAGGGCAACCATTACACGTCATCAAATCCAAAATGGCCGCGCTCGGGAAATTTAAAAGCGAAAATAGGCGATGGTGATATCGAGTTTTCAGGTTTTAAAACTAAAATTTGAAATCTAGTTATTACTGGATACAATTTAGCATCAATTTGTCTCTTCCCAAATGTACCGTGGCAAAAATTTCACAAAATATCCCACAACATAACTTCGTATAATAAGCAAGGGATTTTTGATAGCTTGAAGAGCGAACGAGATCTTAACGTGAAATCTATGTTAAGCGACGAAAGCACGGTGTTCAGGTTTACCCCGCCTTAAGCGAGTTGATGAATACATGCACTGAAAAATAGAGCCATGCTAGCCCTTGTACGACTTAATACACTGGCGACATCGAACATCTTTGCCTTTTTATCACAGTTTCAAGTCAATTTAAAGGATTAGTTAATCTTCATTTTTAATGTTAGAGTATACACGGCATTCATGAAAAACAGGTTTTAGATAGATTAGTTGTAGTTAGTTTTTGCATTTTGTTTAGGTTAGTTAGGTTATTTCTAATTGGATTTTACCGTTTTTAAATAAAGAACTATTTTATTCTATTCTATTCTATTCACTGAAACATCTACTAAAGCATAAAAGGCTACATTTTTTTCCTTACTTAGGTAATTCTATAAAAGAAGTTGGAAAAAATGAAGTCGGATAATTCTACAAACATACAATCTAATTTCCTCTTTCGCACATGTCATAATTGGGATTCTAGCAACAAACAATCCCAAAGTGGACACATGAATATGGTTAGTCCAATTACTAATTCACAAGAAGAAGGAAATTCTTAAGCCCTCGGCTGAACAGATTTCTCCAAGATTTTGTTTTTAAACTACATGTAATGGAGCGATAGGGGACGAGGAAAGTTCCACGAAAAAGTTATGCAGTTACTTCCTCATACAAGCCAGCCCCATCATCTTTCTTCTCCAGGCGTGGGTGAAAGCCAGCATTTTTGTACTCCACACTGGGGTTTGAGTCCTTCCCCTTTCGCCTGGTTAAGGGCTGATATTGTGACATGGTGTTCATGTATTGTTGGTCTGTAACATGGCTTGTGCGCGTTGGCTGCAGCTCCATATAGTTCGATGGCTCCTGGGGAGGCTGGACATTCGCAGTGCCTAAAGTACAAAGCAAAACTGATAACTTTGAGCTTCAGTGTCGCAGTGACATGAAATCAGAAAAGGCAGAAAACATAGAATACTTAAAAGGTGGCCAATAGGGGAATCCTTGTTTACAATAATTGCCTCATTAGCATGAACAATTCAGTTTCTGATGGAGCTACAAATAAATCAGTTCTGAATATTGAAAGGTCATAGTATGAATAACTCTGCCAATGAATATGAGCCTCGTGTATTGAATACTTTTTGTGCAATGCGGGTTTAAAAACTCAAACTTTTGCAAAGAATGTATGAGCTCATTAGTGCTTTTGCCACCCACAAATTTTGCAGTTTTTGGAAGACAATATCTCCTTGAATACGACACCTAAAGAGCTAAAAATTTCACAATGTATTAAATTTCACTAGCTCTTTAGCTGCCTGGAGTCAAATCACATCTAACATGTTTCCTTCTGTAAGCAAAGCCGTATGCAAATGAGCAAAAATGTAAACAATGACGTAAGCATGAATCCCCCTATAGCCCATTTTACAGTTGTGTGTTCAGTGACCTGGCCTTTGAGTGGAAGCGAGGCTTTATGTGACGTTGTTTTAATACAAACCTCTCTGTCTTTCTCATGCAAATGCGGACTAGTCAGCTTAAGAACAACATGATTTACATGAGAAAAGCCGAGTAAGCTCTGTATCGAAACAAGGTCACCACCAGCCTCGTTTCCATTCATAGACAGGATTACTGAGCATGCAATTGTAAAATGGGCTATTGCACTCTTTTCTTCTCCATTCCACCCATCTCCTCTCCACTTCTCAGTTCTGCCCTACTTGATCTACTAACACAACGCCAATTTACTCCACTCCACTCACCTACTCCACCGGCTACTCTACTCGGTAGCACGCCACGCCACTCCACTCCACACTACGCCACGTCACGCCGCGCCACGCCACGCCTCGCCAATCCGACCCAACCCCACCCAACCCAAGCCACTCCACTCCGCTCCACTCCCTTTTGCTCTGCGTTACTATGGTTTAGTTTACTTGATGCACTTCACTCCACTATATGCAGTCTCACATTAATTTATTGTGCTCGGTGATCAGAAAAACGGAAATAAAACTAAAGCGCATATAAAGCATGTAGTACACAAACACCGATATCAGTGGCCATCAAAAAAACTTCGATAACATAGACTCACTCGGAATAAATTTATCAATAATTGTACGATTAATGTTTCCACTTATCGATAGCAGTGACTCACCACCAACGGCCACATTTAATTCCAGTAAAACTTGCAGTCCAAAATATACTTTACTATTTCAATATTATAGTACCCTTTCTCAAATAAAGAAAGAATGCGTTTTATCATTGTTAAAAGGAATCTGAGCTACGACTAGTTCTAGTGGAATTTACTAGACTTTAATTTGTTTTGACTACAGTGCCTTTGTAACTACTAACCTCGTTCTTTTTGAGTGGTTTCCGTTTTTGCTTCATTGGGCGAATATTTCTCGCCAGGTTTAGAAGGGCGCCTTGCTCGCCACAAATATACATTCCAACCAACAGACAGGCAAAGTAATATGGCTAACACGATGTTGGGAATACCCAGCAGTAATATCATGCTGTAACCTGCGATTAAGGAGAACAGTCATCATTTGCCTTCTGCGATGTATAATCTTTCTTATTATCTGGATGTTAGAGCCAAGGAGGGCTGTGTATTTTGCAGTCTCACCTATTCCTCAAAATCGTGTGGTTCACAAAACACATAGGGATGAAGTCTATATACAGGTACGACATAACTGTTTGGAACAATGGAATTTTTTTTTAAATGAGATACTCAAACGATGCAATTATCTTCCAGAGCGCATTCTGTGAAGACATAATAATGATAAAAGCAACAACGATAACTATACCGTTACTGATGATGATTAATTGCATTCTGCTATTTATACCATGCCATAGAAAATACAGCCAATCGGAATGCTGGAAAGCCGTTGTATATTCGTCAGTATTCCACCGAACCTTCCCATCAGTCAGTGCAATTCAATGGTATCACACCCAACCTTCCCATCGTTCTTTGAGATTCCCGCTCATGCTGGCCTTGCTGGCCACTGTATTTTCTATGGCATGGTATAAAATAGTTATGCAACCCTTTCTCGTGGTATACCGTGGAATATCCCACTCGTCACTTCTGTTTTCTTTGCATACACACTCGCCAAAAGGCTTGTGTGTATACCAAGAAAATACAAGTGACTCGTGGGATATTCCACGGTATACCACTCGAAAGCGTTGCATAACTAGTATGTATATTCTTTCTGCGATGAAGGACAACAGTCGTTATTTATATTCTGCTCGTTGGAGCCAAGGAGGGCTGTGATTGTAATATTGTCACCCTCCTTACTGCATTTAGCTCCTGTTTTTGTTGTTTTAATCTTGGGAAGGGATTTTTGCTCGAACTAGAAAGTCTTTGAGCGATTTGTCCTTCTGATAAGAGACAATAGGGGTGTTAGAAAATATTTGAGCGATATTAGGGTTGTCTGAAATGAGATGCCAGTGTTTCATAAGAATCTTTTTTTTTTTTAAGATTCGGTGAAGCCGGGTTGTATGTAGTAACTAGTGGCAAAATTTCGTTTGATGTCTTAGTTTTCGTTTGT
The DNA here is from genome assembly GCA_016490735.1 of Pachyseris speciosa. NCBI lineage: Eukaryota > Metazoa > Cnidaria > Anthozoa > Scleractinia > Pachyseridae > Pachyseris > Pachyseris speciosa. The sequence goes on from JAEMWC010000888.1 coordinate 317,291, forward strand.
AAAGCCTCTTTTCTTGATGAGAAATTAACTTCAGCCATTATGGTTGTGATGAACTCTAGAGGATAGCCTCGGTCGAGTAATCCGGATTGAAAATCCCGTTTGAGTGACTGGAACCTTTCTTTGACTGAGTTTGTTCTCAAAAGACGCAATGTCTCTCCTTTAATGAATCCCTTCTTAACACTGAGAGGGCGACATGAGGAGAAATGCGTATATTGGAAAGTTTCTGTAGACTCAAAATGTGTTTGGACATCAAGTAGATTGCCGTATAACACAATGCACAAAGCCATGATTTCAGCCAAAACAATGTCCCTTTGTACAGTAAATCAATGAATTTATATCTTATCTCGAACATATTCGGTAAAAATAAAGAGGAAACTTTTTGTTTTGATCAAAGTTATTTGTAAACTTTCAATCCACTTAAGTCTTCAGATAATTTTTGCAAGTTTTACCCTATTATAGTCTCCAGAACTGTTTCAGAAATATGGACTTTGTTGCTGGCTACTCGTTTCCTAACACACGGTCCTAATAACTTTCTCAATCGCCCTCACAAAACTTAAACTAGCCATAATTTGGGGGTTCCTTGTGTCTAGTATTTGCGAGATAACCTCTGCATTATTTTCTTGAAATACCTGGGCTTGGACATGAAGGTTCCTTTGAAGTTCCCGTGTTTCCTTGTTCATCTACAGAGAAAAAGAATAATAATAATAATAATAATTTTTGTTGGAATAATAATCTTTAATCAATATTTAACAATTCATCCAATATATTACAAAATAATAATTGCAAAATTATTAAGCTACAAACTATGGGGAAAACTGTCTTAATCGATTTTTATTTTAAAAAAAGCTTAAAAAATTGTGTCAAAAAACTAGGCTAAAAAAAAAACTTCCTTTATAAAAAGTCTAAAACATCGTATTTGGTAATAAAATAAATAATGTCGACTACAAAACTGCTAAAAACTTCTTGGCTCAGTATTCCTGGCTTTAGCTAGAGTTCCCCAGAAATAGCGTTCTCAATAATACTACTAATAATAATAATTAAAAACATTCCAATAATAAAATATCTATAGCTGTTGAGTCTAGGGAAGTCCTGCTTGACCTTTCTCTATTTCTAGGTCCCTGTCCTTAACATCTAAGTTCCTCCTTCTCGTGGTTCTCGATCCCCTTAGGCATAGGAGTGCACTCCTCAAAATTGCAAAGGACACTTTCGCCCTGACCCATGAAATTGTTGTGGCGTAGCTCTCTTGCTTTCTTGCGGATAATAGCTCGGCTAATCTTGAGTGGTATCTCAGGCATTCGTCAGCCATCCCTCCTGTCGTTGTAAATACTAATGGAGTGAATGTGCCTTGCTCTATTTCTGTGACGCGAGAGTTGTATTTTCGCTTCTTTTCATTTTCGTGAATCCTGTAGATTTGCTTGGGGCTAAGATTTCTATACGAGTCCGCATTGGGATGGCACACCCTTATATCAAAAAAAGCGGCCCTCTGTCGCTCCCAGAAACCCCTACAGTGGACATCAAGGCGTGCATCAGGCGCTTGGTTAGTCCCTCTGTCAAGCTCTTCGCCTGTAATAGGTTGTAATGCCGGTTCAACTTGCACATCATAGCAAACCATGTCGAGCAGCTCGGCCTGTAGATCGCGAATTTCATTGTGGCGCTGAATAACTAGGCCTCCACGCTGGCAGATCATCGCGTGATCTACTGTAAAAATGCTACCGCAAACGCACACTGACGGCTGATCGGGTATCGGCCAATCATATCGGAGCCTCACAGCATCACGAAATTCCCGTTTGTTGAGATCAAAATCCATGTTCTTGAGAGGAATAACTGTAAGCCAGTTGGATGCGCCTTTTTCACAGGCCAAGTCCACGGCTCTCTGTGTCTTGTCTGGCAACATGGCCTTCACCTCCTCAAGCTCTTCTTTTAGCCCATCTTCCTTTTCTTTCCGGGTGGCGTATACCAGTCGTTGTACCTCGGCATCTTCTGGGGTCTCATGGGATTGCGCCTCTATTTTGCTTACAAGTGGAGCGCTTACTCTAATAGAGGCTGAATACTCCGCATCTGCACTATCAGATGGATTTATGAGCCCAAGACCCCCCATACGCACCGGCAATGCTACTAGATCGCGCTCTGCCTCAGAGCAGTTACGTCCTATGAGCGATGGTATAAGCACATCTGAGATTGCACGCTCTAAGGGCTGCAGTAGGGTCTCGATATCCGGCAGTGTTCTCATAAAATACGTCCACCGATGTCTAAGCCCAAATGTGAATGCTGCATAACTAGCTTGAGGCTGAGATCTTGCAAACTCCGCCAACCTCGTCACTTCTCCCACCCAATCTTCTACCTTGCCACCCACATAATGCTCAAGATAGGATCGTGAGCCCAGCGCAGCGCCCAGGTGTTTGCGCCCCTCGGTGGTGATGTTAATACCAGTCCCTGCAAACATTTCTTTGCGCGACCTTCCTTTTCCGGCTTAACAACAAGCCAGCACTTCTTGGGATTGGGATAATATCCTAGGGGCGGACCAGCCTCTCTCAACTCGTCCCACCACTGCTTTACCTCTTCTAGGGGCCCTGCTCCACTAGCATCATCCGCGAACCAGCATTGCTTTGCGGTGCTACGGTTATGAAGTAGCGATATTAGCGGTTGTAAGCTGATTGCATACATTGACATAGCTAAGGGGTCTCCCTGTGTAGTTCCTTCTGCAGATTTAAGCTCACTACCACCAACCACAAATAGGCGCGCAGGAGCTCGATAAGTGTTGGTTAGATAGGTGGCGATCAACGGGCATAGCACTCTGATGTTATTCAGCGCGGCCGCTCTGTTTAGTGAATTGAAGGCGTTTGAGGCGTCAACGAGTATGGCGGCATCAGTTTCATCGGCTTCAAAGATATTGCGCATGGCATGTATTGCGGCTTCCCCTCCACTCTTCTGACCAGCACACACTTGCATGGCCCCGCTAGCGTTGATCACATCTTGTTTTGCAACTCTAGTGACGCATTTGCCTACTATTCTTCTAATCACTTCGCCCACGCCAATTGGGCGAACTTCGCCGTTGCCTTTGTCAAGCGGAATAAGGCGACTGGCTAGAATAGGCTCAATGGTCAGCGGATCAACAAATTCTGTGCACAGTCTCCTTGTGAGTGTAGCAATAGACTCACATAGGTTGATACCGGATCTCTTAAAAGACTTGCTTGCTCTTGCTCTTAAAGCCATTGGCGTCCACACCCGAAGGGCCGCCTGACCCTTTAGTTCTCAATGCCGCTTCTCTCACAAACTCTCCATTAATTTCTTGGTACACGGAGTCAGGCATCTCTTCCACGGGCCCGAACAACAGTGTCCCTAGTTTAGCCCTCTGCGCATCCGGGTGTTTTTCTCTCAGTTGCCTCACAACATCATCGGTCAGCGGTAATACTCCTCCACTATCATCCTCACTGAGATATCGTAGGGCCGAATTAATCTGGCCCTCCATGACCAGCTTTGCAAAAATGCGCGCTTTATTTGGTGGATCATTCTTGTTCGACTTTGATAAGCGCCGTTGGATCATTCTCCCTTCGCGTAGTAGAGACTCGATCTCGCCATTTCTCCACAGTGTTAACCGTTTCTCAATAATAATTAATAATTATTAATTATAATTATAATAATTAATAATAATAATAATAATAATAATAATAATAATAATCACTTTATTTAAGTCTCAAATGTATTTAGCGGAGCACAGATGCTGTACTAATTGGGGAGACTAAATCAAATCAACTCTAAATAAATCAAATGAAATCAAATGTTGGTTTTTGGGAGAGGGGGAAACCGGAGTACCCGGAGAAAAACCTCTCGGAGCAGAGAAGAGAACCACTCTCTCTCTCTCCTCTCGGAGCAGAGTAGAGAACGACTTATGACGCCGAGTCCAGGAATCGAACCCGGGACACTTTGGTTGAAGGCGAGCGCTCTCACCACTGCGCCAACTCTGCTCCCACCCCCAATGGATGAGATCATCACCAAAAGCACTTTATACAATACGTGCACTAATTACATTTTTTTCCAGAGTAACTAAATTCAACAGGTTGCGTTTCCGCAGTTATGATTCGCTCCTTAAAAATTAGGCGAAACTTTACTTAGAAATTAAATTCATGCTCTCAACCGTCTTTTGCTGGTATAATCTATATTACTGAGCCAATTCTTTGTCCATATTTCCTTAGCCATTACAGCTTGGATTTATTCAAGACTCTCCGATGTGTAGTTATGAACTATGGTGGACCATATCTTTTTTATCGCTTACTACTTGCGATAGAATTTTAAGCCCATAAGGTTCTTACCTTCCTTCACTTCAACCTTGGCGATAAGTCTTGCAACGCCAATAAGAAATTGATCTTCAGCAGAACGTTTCTGGAGATTGAAATACAATACAGAAAAATGTAAGAATTTTTCATAACAGAAAACAAGAACAAAGTTGTCCCGTTTAGGACGTTTTTTGAATTTTTGTTGCTGTTCTCTTCGTCGTCATCGTTAACGCAGTTGTTATTGTTTTCCTTTCTTAAATCTGACACCATTAACGGAAAATGTTGGGCAGCAACAAGAAAATGAAGCCAACGAACGAAAACAACACTAGTAAAAACAAGAACTACAAATTCAATGATGCCGAGAACTCGAATAATCCTACACCAACACCCAAAAAAGATCATTATCACCATCTTCATCATTACCATTGTAAAATGAATGATTCGCTATTTTTGCTTGGTTTCATATCGTTTGTAGTCATTTCTAATCCATAATGCACCATACCTTCGACTTCATTGATAATCCCCTGGAATAGATGTTATACTTTTGCCCACCAGACAGCTCCTTATTGACAAAGCCACCGTACTCCTTCCCATCTCCAAGTAGAAAATTCAGACGCGTTTTAACCTCCCCAGAAGGAATTTGAGCCGCAACATAAAGATCAGTTCCTAAATTATTCCAGTCAGAAACAGTGTGAGTCCATTCCTCCACAAGATGCACCACGACTTGGTAATAACTGAAAACAGGAAGCACAAACCATACATTTTTACAAAGGATTTGAATATTAATGACAACGGCGGCATGTGAGCACGGTGGCAAATTTGGACGTTTTGACTATTGAAATCGGTCTAAAAGGAACACAAACTCAATTTGCGATTTGGTGGAATAAGTTTTTGGAGCAATTTTGTTCAATATCCAATAAATGGAGAAAGTGCTACGTTTATAATGACATCTACAAAAACGCTTTCCAAACTATTTTCAGTTTTTCCAATTTGTTAATTTTCCACAGAAAACTTCCTTTTTATTCATTTTTGGTGGAGATCGTAAATTAGTGTCAAGATTCTGTCGATTCTTGCGGAGCAGAAAAAACAGACATCAAGAAATCTCATATTTAGCGGAGGGATTTTTATTGTCCTCACAAATCAAGCAACCAAGCAAACTAAACTACTGCTGGCAAAGACTACTTTCCTGGAAACTACAAAACATTGGAATCCAGGGGTCCGAATTTCGGACCCTTCAACTTAGTCCACACAAATACAAAATTAACTAGAGAACGTCATACTTGTAAATCGAGGGGTCCGAATTTCGGACCCTTCAACTTAGTCCACAAAAGTACAAAATCAACTAGACAACGTGATACTTGTAAATCGAGGGGTCCGAATTTCGGACCCTTCAACTTAACCAACACAAATACAGAAAACTAGACAACGCCGGTCATACTTGTAAATCCAGGGGTCCGAATTTCGGACCCTTCAACTTAATCCACACAAGTACAAAATCAACTAGACAACGTCATACTTGTAAATCCAGGGGTCCGAATTTCGGACCCTTCAACTTAATCCACACCATTAATACATGTTACAGATATCATATTTATAAATCGAGGGGTCTGAATTTCGTACCCTTGCTTTAGTGAATCTCCAAAGATCTGTTTCTTGAAACACAATTCTTCTAAATCCAGGGTTCCGAAATGCGGACCCTTGTTTGAAAGAATCCACAAGAAGCGGTATTCAAAAACGAGACAAATGTAAATCTATAGGGTCCGAGATTCGGACGCTTGCTTTAACTGTTCTGCCAAATTCAGCAATAATAGCGTCACTTTATGAAATCCTAGGGTTCCAAAATTCATTGCCTAGCCTATTAAATGTTTAACCACTTTGAACTGGAACTCAAATCTTCAATCAAAGTTCTAAATAAGCACAGGAATGTGGCCCCGTGGCTGACTATTATCGGCCTTTCAAGCTCATTTCACAATTGTCACGAAATATTCAGCGGGGTTATAAATCACGGATGTACCAAAAGTGAACGCCAGTGGAACGCTTGTCAAATTCCTATATATGCCGGCTAATCTGATTACATTTTCAGCAGTTATACATGAAATACCAAAATTTTCTGAATTTGGATTGCCGGGCATATAGTTTGTGTGAATTATCAGGCGCTTTGCTTTTAGCCGGCCTCGCTAAGAAAAATAAAAAATTCCGTTGAATTTAGACAACAATTTCAGACTGCCGTTTTTTTAGTTCTTTGTGAAACCGTACCGGTCAGTCAAACCTCAAATTTTACTACTATCGAGAATATGGCGATTCTGTTGTACGCCCAAGGTCGCAATAATGGGCAGCCACGAAGCCACATTCCTCTTCCTAATCACTTGGCAATTCTATACGAAGATATGGTACTTTAAGGCGCTTAGAACGAGGTATTTCGTAGAAATTCTAAAGACTCGACGTTTCTACAATAGCTTAATAACTATACTACGTAGCACAAAATGGCCCTTATGGTTCCTACCCGAACTAGAGAAGCGTTTATATCCTCAAAAGTTCATAATCCAACCACTGTCAGCGACGCTGGCCTGGCTTTCGGTTGGCAACTTCTTCAGCGGAGGTCGGTGGTACCCAGGATTATACTCCGCCATCCATGACCTTTAATATTTCTTGATTTTGAATCGACCGTGGCAGTGGTACTTAACATTTTCACAAGTTGATTTTTTGCAACTACCTCAACAAAACTGAGAGATGTTTATCCACGATGAAGCGCTCAAGAGAATGCATGCACGTCTGTTGTGGTTTTATTTGAGATAAGGCAGGTATTGAATGTGTCACGTACTCACTGAGTGAACTGATGGAGGTTTGAAACCTAGAAACAGAAAGTAAACTAGACTTAAACTTCAATCTTAAAAAGCACTTATAATCTCAAGTTTTTTACATACAGAGAAGATTTGAGTGACTTTTACACTGAATGCTTCCAATCCGGTGTTCACGAGCGGAGACAAAAGAAATATTTCTTGTATCCGGTCTTTTTTTTTTAACTAACCAAAACTATGCTGACGTAACCCTGTGGCTAACCGAGTAACGACTTTCTGAGCACTGCGCCAAAAATGATGTCTTCAGAAGCTGAGAGCCTTTGTGTTGCAAGGCAAGACTACTGCTTGAAAGCAAAGTAAAAGTCATGGGCACATTTTTTCGCGACAGGATTTAATGAAGTCAGACGAAAAATCAAGTAAGTGGAAATGTGGTAGGAAACGTCAGGTCAGCATGTTTTGATCACTACAAGACTCGCGATCTTCACTAGGCTGAGTGAGCGGTGGAAATCGAAGTTACTACGGTTATCACTGTTATTAGCCATTGCAAATGTAAACTTTCTAAATTCAGTGTTCTAATTCAGTGTAGTATGAATTTTTAAAAGTCACTGTTTAATGAAATCTGTTTCTTATGCATTACGCTTCATTTCAGCAGAATGCAGTTTGAATAAATGTCTTTGAACATCACACAACAAATGCTTGATTTTGCCTGTTGCGACTGCGCCGAAGACTGCGCCAGAGACCCTGCAGAAAAGCGAAGTTTGTGTCATTAGGGTGCGCAGGCCGTAATGAGTTCAAATTGGACATCTCGTAGATTTTGTTATATAATTTATATAAAATGGCATGAAGAGCTCTGTCCTAATAATAATCCCGTAAAACGTCGTCGGTTCCCAGCGGTGAGTATTATAAAACTGTTTCTAATTTAAGCAGAGTCAAGGATTTGGAATTCGGACCCTTATTTTCAGAATGAATACAGCGCTACGTTATTGATGAATTCAGGTGATTCCAAACTTATTTATCGTTGCTTTCTGAACCAAGAGCTAGACAACAAGAAATTTTTTCATGCAAGATTTCAGCGGAGGAAAAAGTATAAGGGTCCGAATTTCGGACCCTTGCTTTCTGAACAGAGATAACAGGACATTTTTCACGATTTTAGCGGAGTAAAAAGCAGGGGTCCGAATTTCGGACCCTTGCGTTTTGAACCCGAGACAACAGGCTATTTTTTACGATTTCAGCGGAGTAAAAAGCAAGGGTCCGAATTTCGGACCCTTGCTTTTTGAACACAGATATCAAGATACTTTTTTGCGATTTCAGCGGAATAAAAAGCAAGGGTCCGAATTTCGGACCCTTGCTTTTTGAACACAGATATCAAGATACGTTTTTGCGATTTCAGCGGAATAAAAAGCAAGGGTCCGAATTTCGGACCCTTGCTTTTTGAATTCAGATAACAAGAGATTTTTCATGATTTCAGCAGAGTCAAAATCAAGCCATCCGAAATTCGGTGCCTTGCTTCCCAAATAAAAAGAGCAATGTGCAGGTTATCTATATATTGTTGATTTGTAAGGAACAAATTTGCCTTTCCGCAAAAAATAGAAAAAGTTGAATGCAGCAAAACTATATTTTGTTGATGTCCACCAGTTTTAACAACTTCCAATGACAAGAAAGTGGTAAAAAATTGTTGTCCCCAAAAATAAGAAAAAGCAAGTCATACCTTTTTACCTCTTATTCCACCAAAATTGTGAAATAACGCTTATTTTCTCAACATAAAAAGGGTCCTACGATAATTCCCATGAAATTTATGGTTTTTAGCGGAGTGATTACGCTTAAAAAGGTCAAAATTATAATATTCTGCGGAATTCTCTATTTTGGAAAAACTGAAAATAGTTTGGAAAGCGTTCAAACGGTTAAACGTTCTAGTCTTCTCGGATAAGGACGATAAACTGTAGGCCCCGTCTCACAGTACTTTCACTTAATTTGACACTGTGGGACGTAACAGAATTCTGGCTGTGACCATCCCTAGTGTCTGTCCTAATTCGATACCTTACGGGGCCTCTCATTAGTTACTTCATTAATTGTAATCTGCACTATTGAGCAGTCTGGTCAAGTCCCCCGGCCAGTGTTGTAAACCGCCATGAGACTATGTGATATGAGCGGTATATAAATACATTACCATTACCATTACCATTATGATTCGAGCTGGAGTGGAGTGCCGAGTGGAGTGATTTTGTTTTATAGCAACAGTTAATCAAAATCAATTCTAAACCAGTTGGCACATTCATCCTGGACTTGCATGCGATACAAATCTTGACCTTATATCATAACCAACGAACTCGGCCTCCTAAACTTATGAATAATAGTAAGCTACCTGATGGGTCCATTGTCCTGCGGTGCAGACCAAATATTCACATTGACGGATGGCTCAGTTACACTGAGCACTGGTGGCTCGTGAAAAACTGGAGCAACGGGGGCTGCAAGTACCAACGCAAGAGATTAGGTGATGCCCAGCCATCGGTGCCACATTCGTGAACCCTCATGAAAGTCTCATTACTTAAGAATTCCTGGAGTTTAATTCACTGCATAGACACAGGGACAAGCATGGCTGTATGCATGTCGTTTTCTTGGTCCAAAATACAAACAAACAAACAAAGAGCAAGTAGTTAGTTTTGGAAAAAAAGGTAAATAAACCCCAGGAAGTTAACAAGAATCTTGTCAATTTTACTAAAGACAGCATATTATACTGCTTATAAAACACTCAAAAAGTGTCTGAATTCTGACTGGTTGAGAGGAGTACAAATTAATCCCAAACTGTACTCCGTTGGAGTACCTATAATGTTTCCATGTCAACGATGCGTGAGCACAGCCAAACTAGTCGGCAATTTGAACGCCAAGAAAAGCAATGTGACGTGCTTGAGAACTAAGAGGACAACAAGCAAAGAATTGTGAATGATAAATGAAATGAATCATATATGAACTGCGGAAATGAAATCAAATGAAGAATGATCCTCGCAGTTGTGAACGCAATTTATGCAGTTGCAATGTGACGTACTTGAGAAGTAAGAGGACAACAAGCAAAGAATTAGCACACACACCAAAACTATGCCCACAAAACTGAGCCAACGTAATTTTGTTGAATATACTACGAAAATCTAACTAACAGGTACTCATGGTTTTAAAAGTTCTAACATTGCAATCACCTAAATGCTCGCGAGATTTCGAGGACTTTCAAAATCACTCGTATTATTGTACTTGAAGTCGTTCGATTCCCTCTACATACTGTGAAGGGAAAAATGTCAGTCTTCAAGCAAAGTTGGCGCATTGTAATAGTCATTTTAGTTAAAAAATAAAGCATCTTCCTAGAGAAGGAAAGGTATAATTTGACCGGATTTTGTTTAATTTCTTTTGTTTTGCCGTCTTGATGGTCCTTGCACAAAGCCTCTGTCATAACAGTTGGAACATTTCTTTTGTCTAATGTCTGATTTGTTCAGACTTTTGGCGCTGCTTGACATTCAGACAACACTTAATTTTTATGTTACAAAAAGTACTCAACCTACCATCCTTCAGCGTTTCGCTTGATACCACTGTGCTGTTGTCGCCAGGACCACAGTGTGTTGTAGCAAAAATCACAAAGTTGTACTTTGTACCCGGATACAGATTGTCAACCGTCAACGTTAAAGACGCCGTTTCCACCTTTCTAGCATCTAAGAAGTCCGGATAATAATCTTTCCTGCCTTCATAAATTACCTGCATGGGGTATATAGTGAATCAATGATATACATATTATTGCATCTTCATTAAGTCGCATCCCTCGTAAGCGACCGCTCAGGTGGTGGCTTACAGGAGTAGACCTATAGGGATTTCCTATAAGGGCAGAGTGGGGGGAGGTAATTTAACACACAAGTTCGATAACTGCTCCGTGTACCTTAAAGTTATAAGAATGTTACACAGTCTGTTCTGTAAAGGACTGAAAGAAAAGCAGTCCAAAAAACATTCGCATCAATGACAGCACTATTTATCTGCATGGATAATTCCTGAGAATGCTGTCCATTCATCGTCTCTTTTCTCGCAGCACTTTCATAAGCTCATGCAGGTTCAGCGAATTAACACTTGGTCTTGAAACTTCCCTTTTGTCCAGTACCAGTGCATACATTTGCAAATAAATAGTAAGGAACGCACAACAAGGAGTAGGGGGCTGGGTGGGGTTTGTGACCAATTATATCCTCCACCTAGATCCAACAGTGATCTTCCAGAGATGCTTGACTACGAGAGCATCATTGAAATACGGTGATTTCAATTGTATCAGAGTTCCAACGGTCTCTTACCAGTCGGTGACTCAGATTAACTTGGAAAGCGTCCTTATAAAGCCTGGGAATTTTAATTTGAAATTTTGGGCAGCTATCACTCTTTAGGTGAGCAGTTGAAGCAAGAAAACAAAAATCTCGTGAAACTAACTTGGTTGGATTGACTCAAGCAAACGATTGAGACTCCACCAGAAAAGGGAAGTTGGAATGCAGCGTTTTAAGGTCCACGTTTCTAGTTTTGAGTACTTCTCTACGCTCTCTATCTGTGAACGCCAACAAGTTATCTACTGTGAGAATGAATGTATGAAAATCATACATTTGAACTGCAGATTAAAGAATGAATATATGAATGATCATCACAATTATGAACACTATTTAGGCAGAAATGAAAATAAAGCCTGGAAAAAAAAATCAGGATTGTTCGGGATTTGAACCCATGACCTCTGCGATACCGATGCAGTGCTCTACCAACTGACCTTAGTTAACCACTGCTAAAGACAAAAATTACCGTGTATTTCTGTACGTCGTTCCCGTGTAGTATTGGTTTCTTCCACCGTAACGTCACGATTCGTTTTTCAGGGTTCTCTGTACTGACGTCACTTGGTGGACCAGGAGCTGGAGAAATGGAATGTGTAGCACTTGTTACGGTATCAAGGGACCACCGTTTCTAAACTAATTTAGTCCGTAATAAATCCTTAGCTATCACTGACTATACAATTTGGAGTATCTCTTTCCTAATGGGATGTTATGCCAGGCAAAAGATGGGACCACCAAGCTTATTTGTGAGCTATTATCACTTAAACCAAAATCAGGAGTGTTTTATATGGTTATATTGTTACTATGGTAACATACTACAGCGCGAAATTTATCTTCAATTTCACTGAAATTGAAAAATTCAATCACAGTTTAAATAAAATAAACTCAACCAATCAATGTCGTTGTTTGCCTCATTCGCACTTCTTTTTCTTTTATACTAAGGAAATGACCTGCCCCAATGTTTAGAAAACTGTTTTATTAATTTGTATGCGGATGATACTGTACTATACTTTACAAGCCTTTATTCTTCGGAGATAAATAAGGTAGTGCAGGACGACTTAAATCGAGTTGCGCAATGGATGGAATGTAACAAGGTTATCCTAAATCAGAGTAAAACAAAAACAATGCTTTTTGGAAATCGGAAAAATCTTGCCAAATCAAAATTTTGTATACAGCTACATGGAAAGGTTTTAGAAAGGGTACCCAAATTTAGTTATTTAGGTGTTTTATTGGACGATACACTCTCTTAGAAAGATACTCGGAGTATGTGAGTAGCAAAGTCAGTAGTCGGCTTGGGCTTCTACCTCGTATACGAACATGCCTCACATTGGAAGCCCCTAACCTGATATTAATTCACTCGTTCAGCAGTAATTTGACTATGCTGATGTTGCCCGGGGTGAAATCTCAGAATTAGGATGTTGCAATGAGCTCCAGCGCCTACAAAACCGTGCAGCTGCAATTATTCTTCGAAGGAAAACTCCAAAGAACGTTCTCCACTTGCTTAAATGGTTAAGTTTAGCCTTTAGAAGGAAGCTACACAAATGTAATTTTTGGTACCAAAGTATCTAACTCAGTATTTTACAAGAAATAGGGCTTTTCATGATTAGGCAACTAGAAGGAGCAACGACCTGCACCCTCCAAAGCCTATATAAGCACAATATGGGAAAGAGAACTCTTAAGCATGTAGGAACTATTCATTTCAACTCTTTACCCGCTTATATTAGAAGTGCCCCGGAGTCGGAGTCGGAGACGTAGTCGGAGTCGTAAGAACGCTAATGACCTAGTGAAAATCAAAAATCGGAGTCGTAAGCGGAGTCATAAGCTCGACGGAATCGGAGTCGGAAGAAACAGAACGTTTCCATTTTCTTCCAATTCCGGTTATGACCCCGTCGCTTATGATCCAGTGAAAACTAGATTGTCGGAGTCGGAAGCAGAAGCGGAAGAACCAACCAATCACAATGCTTGTTCCCACGCTCTCGGATTACAGTTTGATACCAAAAATAGTGCTTCCGACTAAAACGAGTAACAGAGTAACGAGTAACGAGTAACGGAGTAACGAGAAAACGAGTAACAGGCAAAAATCTCGAGGGGTTAATTTTTTTGGATATCTCTAAAAACATACAGAAAACAAATAACCAGTCAACATTTTTAAACTGATATCTATATATTTTGTCTCTTTTTTAATCTTCCTTACATTCGTACCATTTTTATCATTTGGCCAAGGTGACGTGTCACGTGATCTTTCCGCACAACACTGCGTGAAAATGGCGGGATTAAACACGGCGTCGACAAAATCTGGATCGGATCGGATCACGGATCGGATCACTCCTCTTTACCTAAATTAAATCGCAGTTATTACACGCCAAACGATTTAAATTGCACGAGTATATGGAACTCAGTGATGAACTTAGAGATCACACAAGAATTTTGGCCGTCTAGTGTGAAATCATTACGTATCTTTCGTATTGTAATATTATAATAATCTTTACAAACCCCTTGGCTCTATTAATAATTATATACTATAACCACTGTAACCAAAGCTATGCTCGTTGATAGCGGAGGTGAGCTTTTCGTTTCGGTGTTGCTTGCAGTTTGTAGTTTAAACATAGAATCTATCCCCTTATTGACATTTTTTCGATGCAGAGTAAATTCAACTGAGAGGATCGTTATTGATCTCACAGTAAAAAGGTTTGTTGGATTGCCTCTCACTGACATCGCACATTTTGTAATGGCGACAGTAAGCTTAATTTCTGTTCAGCTGATTGACGTATCTAGATACCTGGCAGCCGGGAACTGATTTCAAAAAACTAGAAACCCGGTAGTCAGAAATTTTGTTCAGTTTTCTCGAAATAGCTCGTTTAATTCCTCTAAGAACATGAGATATTTGTTTAGAAATCTCAAGCGATTGCAAATATTGGGTTAAAAGTAGAAGCGACTGTCGAACTTGTGCATAGAGTGAAATCTCAATGTTTTCGACACTTTGAAAAATATTCACGTTCTGACACACTTAGTCAATTCCCGATAAATATCTGCCGAAATTATCATGGGATAGTCGGAAATTCACGTCCAATATGTACGAATTTCTCATTTAATTTGTGTTGAAACATCAGGAAATTATTTAGAAAACACTGCTTTGGGCTTGAAGTTGAGGCAACTGTCGAGCCTGGGCATAGAGTGAAATCTTCATAGTTTCGATACTTCAAAAATATTCAACTTCTGACACACCGAGCGTGACGTGACTGATCAGCTCTCGGAAAATATCCACAAAACGTATTGTCCAAACCTCCCGAGAGCATTTAATGTTCGTTGGCATAACTCCCAAGCGATTCTTAAGGAAGGCTTTGGTATTTTAGTGCATGAATTTTTCGTGCATGCACAAAGCATATTTTACATGTAAAATGAAACGAATCAGGGCCATAAAATAAGGTCTCTTGTCTTAAACAGGGTAGCGAAACGAACAATTTGTGTTTTGAGGCGCCGGCGGCATATCTCTACCCAAACTTCCCTTGAGTGCCTCTCCCCTCCCCCACTGGAGGCTATCATCAACATCATCATCTTCATCACTTTTATGTATACACGTCGCCGGATCGTAATGCACATGTCATCGGCTTCCCCGTGGGGTCGACCCCCGGACCAACCAGGAGTATTGTAAAATCAGTCAAGCAAACCTGAGGAATTTCTCGGGGGGTCGGGGAATCTCTCAAGACAAAGTCCCCTGGGTGAGCTGTCTCTCAGCTGAAAATCCCCGTGGCATCCTTTTCAAACTTGTGAATTCCCCCACCCCCTAATCTTTGATCGTAAAACACTTACACTCGGGCAAAGAATCCCATCCATCTCCTTATATTTCCCCACATACCTCCCTGGTAGGCCCGGGGATCGACCCCACGGGGAAGCCGATGACATGTGCATGAAGTCCCTAGCATTTGCGTCACGCAATTGTAGTGCTTCACCGGAAGTTGAAGGGCACTCTTCCGCGGAGTTTTTTTACGTTGTTTCTAACTCAGAGGAACATTTCTAGGGGATATCTGGTAAGACTATAGACTCTTTATAATTTTACATAGAAATCGAGTAGACTCAGCAGATGCCGAGAGAGATTTTCGTGAAAGTACAGTGAGAATTTCCGACTGCCGGGCATCTAGTATTTTGAAAGCCGTGCCCGTGAGTGAAAATTCCAAAGAATATGCTTTGTGTGTCAGGTGTGCTCAGTGTGTCAGTGCTCAGTGTGTCAGTGTGTGTGTGTGGACGTGTGTATCTCTGCTCCGCGGCAGAGAACCACTTTTCAGCCACTTTGACTGCTTTAAACATCACTAACATAAAATTAGGATGGGAGATCAAGTTGAAGTTCTTCGAAAGGAAAATAACGAGCTGAAAAAGCAAGTAGCTGATATTATGAATGATTTGAAATCTTTGAAACACGGGGCTGCTGCGAAGCGGCGAGTGAAACAACATGGCGCCGTTGCTTCCCAAGAGCCTGTGGCGACGGCAAAATCTGGCGAACCACCGAACGCGAATGATGTTCAATATCTTAGTGACAGCTATGATGAACTTTTGTTGGCGCGGAACGATACAGCGGAGAAATTGGCTAGTATCGAGTCTCGGCTTCAATTGGTGTCAGACAAGGTTTCGGAAATTTCTAAGGCGATTGATGATATCCAACTATATAGCTACCAATACAACCTTAAGATTGTGGGAGTCCCTCAAGAGGATGGTACTGAAACCGCAGAGAAGACGGCCAAGCTTTGCATGAAGATTTTTGCAGGCATAGGTGCTAATGTTGCAGAATTTGACATTGACACCGCCCACCGTGTACCAGCAAGAAATAGCCGCCGAAGACAGGCATCAACCCAGAGCACATACCAACCTATCATTTGCAAGTTTACGCGCCGAATAGCTCGAGATGGAGTCCTAGCGAAACGCAGGGAAATAAGACGCCTTACTCCAGAGATCTTCGGCCTTCATACTGGTACTGATTTGAGGATTTCAATCTACTGTCATCTAATTCCGAGGCTGCAAGAGTTACTACATTCAGCTAAAACTTTTCAGGAAGAGAATAGCTTCAAGTATTGCTGGGCGAAAGACGCAGCAGTCTTCTTACGCAAGACCGAGAACTCAAGAATTTTCAAGCTCAGCCGCTTAGAAGACCTAGAAGAGCTTCGTTGCAACGCCACTAGTCCTACCGCAACTGAAATCCGCTAATGAACGATAAGTACTTTATTGTTATAAGGCCATTATCTATTCAATTTTCTTCTATGTTCTTCACTCATATTTCCCTGATTCTTGATGCAAATGCCAAGGAAAAATAAGAATGTAAACAAGTCTGAGATTTCTCTCTGCAGATCTCTCTTTAAGGAATTACCATATTTCGATTATACCGGTAGCCTTGTAATGCTCCATGGTCAATTTAATAATAGCCTATCGGTAAATCATCAACCAACAAAATATGAACTCGAAAATTTACCTAGTCTTTACGATTTAAATTTATTTGATCTTAATGTCAACTTGGATGCAAATATTAGCCCTTACGAAAATTTATTTAAAAATCAAATACAAAGTAGATATTTCTCTCCACACAGTTTTCAGCAGGCAAAATTGAAATGGCCAAAATCGGACTCTTGTTTTTCTATCCTTCACAATAATGTCGTAAGCCTGAACAAAAACTTGGAAAATTTTCAAACACATATTTTAGAGGAGCTTGAACTTCACTTTGATATAATAGGTATTTCCGAAACCAAAATTACCAATTCAAATTTAGGCGCCTTTCAACCGTACATTCCTGGATATAACTTTGAATTCGTTCCGACACCTTTATCCTTTGGGGGTGTCGGCTTATTCATAGATGAAGCACACAACTATAGAGTTATTGAAAAAACTGGTAATGAATATTTTCAAGCTTTGTGGATCGAAATATCATTTGTTAAAAAGAAAAACATCATTTGCGGAGTCATCTACAGGCAGCACAATAAACCAGAACGGTTCTTGCGATATTTCGAAGAGACCATCGAGAAATTTTCGGCTTCAGGTAAACAGATTTGTGTTTTAGGTGATTACAACCTCGATGCCCTCAAAATAGAGAGCTCAAGTTATAGTCATGATTTTTTAATGAGTCTTCAAAGTTGTTATCTCATTCCAACAATTGACAAACCAACTCGAGTAAGACGAACTTCAGCAACACTAATTGATAATATTTTTGTGAATAATCCTGATCACGTCTGTGCTAGTGGCAATATAGTTTCAGATATTAGTGATCACTTTTCGCAATTTTGTATTTTAAACTCTGCTGCAGAACGACCTAAAGCTAGAGCTCGAAAAGTCCGCAATTTTTCCAACTTTTCGCGGGATTCCTTTATCTCGGATCTTTCGCAAGTGGATTGGTGCGAGATCTTCATTAGAGGTGGTGAAGATATCAATCATGTATTTTCCATGTTTTATACCAAATTAAACAAGCTTTTGAACAAGTATGCTCCGATGAAAACATTATCTAAAAGGAAAGCAAAGCAGCTTTCGAAACCTTGGATTACTAAGGGAATCAGGGCATCAATTAAAATAAAAAATCAACTTTATATGAGTGGAGACCAAAGCAAGTATAAACACTATCGAAATGCAATATCCAATTTAATTCGTGTAAGTAAGAAAAAGTATTTTTACGAATATTTTAATCACAACGTTTCTAATATGAGAAAGACATGGGAAGGGATAAATTATTTACTAAACCGCAAAAAAAAAAAAATAATATAACAGTTCATAACCTAAAACAGCGAGGGAGTAATACTACCACCAATGATAAATTTGCGATCTCAAACATTCTAAACAAACACTTTACGAGCGTCGGACCGAATCTAGCAAACAAACTTTTAAATTCAGACAAATATTTTACTGATTTTCTTGATAAAAGTAACTCACCGGCCTCGTCATTTTTCTTTCAACCAATAATGCCTAACGAAATCAAGTTAGAGATACTCTCAATGCCAAATAACAAATCACACGGGTTTTACTCCTGTCCAACGCACATACTGAAGTGTGCAAGTGATATTATTAAGGATATTTTAGCCGATATTTTTAATAAGTCTGTTGAACTCGGGATATACCCATCTAAATTAAAAATGGCAAAAGTTATACCAGTCTTTAAAAATGATGATGATACAGATCCTAATAACTATCAACCAATTTCATTATTATCATGCTTTAATCGAATTTTTGAAAAGTTAATGTATAAAAGGATGAAAAAATTTATAGAAAAAGAAAACATCTTGTGCACATCGCAGTATGGCTTCAGACAGGGACACTCAACAGAACATGCTATTTTGGATATTGTTAACGAAATACAGTCAAATATGGATAAAGGTCTTATCTCCTGTGGCGTTTTCATAGACCTCCAAAAGGCTTTTGATACCGTTGACCATACTATCTTACTTCAAAAACTGGATTTTTATGGATTTAGAGGTATAATAATTAATTGGTTCTCTTCTTATTTGGGAGAAAGGACGCAAGTTACAGCTGTTGACTCTCTAACTTCTGATATATCAAATATTGTGTGTGGAGTTCCCCAGGGTTCCGTATTAGGTCCTCTGTTGTTCCTTTTATATGTTAATGATATCTACTCTTCGTCACTAAAATTTAAATTCTATCTTTTTGCTGACGATACTAACATACTATTTTCCCATAAAAATCTTAAATGCTTAGAGAAAATAATGAATGATGAACTCAGTAAGGTATGTAAATGGTTAATATCTAACAAATTAAGTCTTAATATAAAAAAATCAAATTTCATTATCTTCCGTCCCTATCAGAAGAAACTCACCTACACACCTAAAATTAATATTTTTGATAACCAAACAAACAAGTTCGTGCCATTAGAATGCAAAGATTACGTTAAGTACTTAGGTGTTCTAATTGACTATAGACTTTCTTGGAACAATCAAATTGATGCGATTCTATTAAAAATCAGTAAAACAATTGGATTATTATCAAAATTGCGGCATTCTGTACCTTCCCGCACACTCATTTCTATATATCACTCTTTAGTTGCACCCTATCTTCGCTATGGCTTGATTGCGTGGGGCCAAGCTAGCAAGTCCCAGTTAAACAAACTTCTCGTTCTTCAAAAACGTGCCCTTAGATTCATATACTTCGCTAACTTTCGAGATCATGCAATTCCGTTGTTTCTCGATGCAAATATTTTACCACTTAATTTTCTTTATTATCAACTGCTTTCAGAAACGATGCATGATGTAAGTAATCATCTTGTACCCTCTAATATTCAAGACTTGTTCCTTCCCACTTCTCGAGTTCATTCATACAATACTAGGTCCTCAACGTCCGATAATTTTTATATAAAAAAATCAAATCTAGAAATTCAAAAATATGCTTTTTCGAGAATTGGCGCGAAATTGTGGAATGAGATACCAACTAATCTTCGTAATCTACCTAAACATCAATTTAAGAAGAAAATTCGATCATTGTTATTTGAAGTTTTAGAGTCCGATGACTCATATTACGACCTAGACGGAATTATATGCAAGGTGAAGAAAAGTACTTCATAACCTTACGCCGCATCGTAACGCTTGTAGATGAAAACGCAATAGTGCCAACGTTGGCAGCGCATTCCTTTGCTTTCATTTGTTACTTAAATCAGCTTCTTGTTCAACTTTTCTTCTCTCTTTTTTTTTTAAACATTATTCTTTTTTATCTCAACTTTATATTCCTACCGATATAATTTTCTTTTTAAGCAGTCTTTGATTTTTACTTATTTTCGGGCCCGCCTAGATTAGCTACGCTACCTGCGGGTCTGATAATCTGTAACGTATTCTAAATTTCAATAAAAATCAATCAATCAATCAATCAATTTGCGCAAGCACGGAGAATTTAACCACAAAAATACTAAACCTTTATTTAGAATCGCTTGGCATTTCTGAACAAACACTAAATACTCTGGTAAGGCTTTCTTGATAATTTCTGCAGATATTCATCGGGAGTTGACTAAGTGTGTCAGAACGTGATTATTTTCTAAGTGACGAAAACACTGAGATTTCACTCTATGCCCAAGCTCGACAGTCGCTTCTAGTTTTAACACAAGGCAATATTTGCAATCGCTTGAGATTTCTAAACAAATATCTCATGTTCTTAGGGGAATTAAGGGAATTATTTCGAGAAAATTGGTCAAAATTTCTGACTACTGGGTGTCTAGTTTTTTGAAATCAGTTCCCGGCTGCCGGGTATCTAGATACGTCAATCAACTGAACAGAAATTAAGCTTACGGTCGCAGAGTATTACAAAATGTGCGATGTTGGTGAGAAGCAATGATAATTATCCAACAAGCCTTTTTACTGTGAGATCAATAACGATCCTCTCAGTTGAATTTACTCTGCAACGAAAAAATGTCAATAAAACTGCCAGCAAGAGTGAAAACACCTCGTGTTTAATCCCGCCATTTTTCACGCTGTGCTGTGTGGAAAGATCACGCGACTCGGGGCTAATAGAGAACCTTGGCCAAGTGATAAAAATGGCCCGAATGTAAGGATGATTAAAAAAGAGAGAAAAAAAATATAGATAACAGTTTAAAAATATTGACTGGTTATTTGTTTTCTGTATGTTTTTAGAGATATCCGAAAAAATTAATTCCTGGAGATTTTTGCCCGTTACTCTGTTACTCGTTTTAGTAACACCCCTAGTTGTCACTAGATCATAAGCGATGGCGTCATAACGGAATCAGTATTTTGTTTCCGACTCCGTCGTTTTGATTTTCACTCGATCATAACGCTCCATGCTTCTGATTACGACTCCGACTCCGACTCCGTCGCTAGTGAAAACCAGCCTTTTTGTTTATTTAGTGTTTTATTTTAGAATTTTTAAATTGTTCTTCATTAAATTGTACTTATTAGCCTAAAGTTTTCAGTAGGAATTTAGAAGTTTTAAGGGTGTAAATAATTTTAGAATATTTTAAATTGTACATTTCTTTATTTCCCTGAGGGCCCTTATGAATACCAGCCTCGTAGCTGAATGGGCTATCCTTACTTACTAACGTCGTCGTCAGATCACTTTTTTTCAACATTACAGTCGAGTCAGGTGAAGCGTACCCCCTAGATTACATTAATGAGTTGATTATTTGAACATTGAACCCGTTAGTCGTTTCGAATAATGCAATCATTTTTCAAATATTCGAATCAAAGTTCGATTGCTGGTTGGAATATGCGAACAAAAGATGCTCCTTATATGGGAAATCGAAGCGTCCAACATGGCGTCCAACGGTGAGTGGAAGTCATAAGTGAAACACTGTATTGTTAATGTTATTATCGAGAAGTTTTTTTGCTTTCTACATCCCATAGAGCTTGTAGAAGTCTTATTCGTGATAAACGGATTTCAGGCGAAGTTCTAGCAAGTTTTCTCGTCAATATCTTTGGTTGTTAATACAACGCTGTACGCTATCAGCTGTATTAATTTTACTCCGTACAAATTTATTATTTTTAGGATTCCTCGGAAAGAACAATATTGTTGGATTTTAAAGGGATAAAAAAGGTGTGCTCTATTAAAAGAGATGACAGAAATAAAGTCTCGTTGGTCGAACGCGTTTTTCAAACACATCTACGGATATAGTCCAATCAGCAATTGAAGTTTGATTCGAATATTCCAAAAATGATTGCATTATTCGAAACGACTAACGGGTTCAATGCTTAAATAATCAACTCATTAATGTCATCTAGGGGGGCACGCTTGACCTGACTCGACTGTAAAATTAATCGTAGGGTTATAAAATAAATAAACCCCTTTCTGGCTTACTGGTATAATATTGGAGGATAATATCCTTCGCTGATAGATAGTCTTGAAAATTTCACAATTGGCCGAGAAGCGAACATTTCAATTTTCGGACATTAACTGCCGACATTATCCTGCGATATACCAGTCGCCGAAAGTGGTAAATTTACTACGTAACAGGTGATTTAACCTTTGACTCTACGGAGAAATCATTCAGTTTTACCTCTTAAGTAAATAGTTGAGAGCAAACTTTTCCCGTTAGGATTGTTATGCTGAAGAAGGCACGATTCTAACTCTTTAAACTGGGGACAAATTCTAAAAAAAAAAAAAGGTAATTCAGAACTGTAGTTTTCCTTGTGCCTCTCTAGTAATATACCCTTGGAAAAAGCATGGTCGTGAGAACTTTTCATGTCTGTAAATGAAATACAACTAAGTAACAGCAGTCGAGACATTTTCAAATGCATCTGTGTCAGCCAGTTCTATTGGTTTAATCTCTGTATCAAATACTACAGTGAAACATTGCAATTTATTAAACGTACTTTCAACAAAGCATAACCTACCTGTGGTTTTGATAGCCAAAGAGGGGCTACTAAAGACTCCAGGCCCAGCCGAGGTGTAAGCGCGTACTTGAACACTATACTTAGAACAAGATGTCAAGCCATGTAAAACTACGTATGTTTCTGTTGTGTTTTGTAGAACAACATGAGCACTGCGGGTGGCTCGTGCATTTCTCGAGCTGGAATCCCTGATCCACTCCACTTCATAGGCTTTCACTGGACCGTTGCTCTGTTCTCTGGAGAGAGGATGCCAGCTTATGTTGTATGTCGTCTCGTTGATCTTTTGTGATCTGATGTTCTGTGGTCCGATACTTGGTTCTGAAAAGAAATTCAACTTTTGTGCGACAAACGACATAAACTAAAGTACGCCAGAAATGCGTCAGCAAAATCCCGGTCCAAATATACATGTATTTCTTTTCTCTAGACACCCAACACTTTTAGACACGCACGTAAGTTTGGAGATTGAGCAAAGCGGCTTCGTTTTATAGACAGAAATCACGACCTAAATTCCACACATGTGAACGTGCAGGAAATTAATCAATACAAGGTCTCAGAGGTACATGGCTATGACATCATTAACACCATACTAATCATTTTAGCCATGAAAGGTAAAGGATACCAATGAAAACTGTTGTTATCCAGAAGATAAGTGCCAAAAATCACAGGAGAGATCCAGACGTTTCGGGCGTTGCCCGTCTTCAGTCCATTAAGGCAAGCACAGTCTTGCTGACAGTCATGGTCTACACACACAAAACAGCAACTCTTCATCTCCACGTCTCTCCATAAATCAAGTCTATACCGTTAAAGGAACCAGTACACGGTCCAATCAGAACTATAAGAAGGCGTGTACTATGTCCTGGAAAGATTTGACCACGAATCGAATTGATGCAAGTTTCAGTTGATGATGCTTTGATTCGCTTATTCCCTCACCCGCGCTCGTCCAATGTAGGGTGTCGAAAGGATCAAAAGATGACTAAATTTCCAGCGAATATCAACAATGAAAAGCGGAGAGGGGAAAAAGGTAAAGTGAAATGTGATGACTCCGCACTGAAGAAAACAACTGAGGTTGAAAGTGTTTTATACGCTTCTACAACACACATGTACTACACACTGCTACGATCGAACTTTCAGTTCGGATAGCAAGAGAAATAATCGGCTCCCTGCATATGGGCGAAGATTCCATCTACGTTCTCCATCACAACACATGAAAAACAACGTGATCTAATGCCTGCATGCAAATCTGAATCTCACTTACTGTACACTGGCACTTGCTTGGTCTCAGTGGCACTGGGGCCTGGTCTAATAGTTTCAGCCTTAACTGTTATGGTGTAGCTTATTCCACCAAGGACATCAAAACTATAGCTCAGCGTTTGATTTCCTGTGGTCTTTTGACTTGATATACCCTGCCCTCCATAGTTGTAGCTATAGGTAAGTGTGTATCTCTTGATGATACCATTTTTATCAGCAGGTTCGTCCCAAGTGACTGTCATTCGTGGTCTGGTATTTCCATTTGGTTCGAGAAAGGTAAACTGGAGATTCTCTGGTTTAGAGGGTGCTACATAAAAAAAAGTAAAAAAAAAAAAAAAAAAAGGATAAAGAAAAAATTCTGTATCTTCTGTTAGGCACGCGGTATTTGCTATGGTTGCCGGAATGTTGCAATATTCAATACGAACAATTTTATATTCAATGTTTCAATATTTTATTCAATAAACCAAAATTATATTCAATATTTCGATATTTTATTTAATAAACCAAAATTATATTCAATGTTTCGATATTTTATTCAATAAACCCTGATCATATTCAATGTTTCGATATTTTGTTCAATAAAACCAAAATTATATTCAGTGGCTTGATATTCAATTAACCGAAATTATATTCAATGCTTCGCATTCTTATTCAGTAAATCAAATTTATATTCAATAACTCCCAATAAAATATGTATTGGAATAAAGATTTGTTTGCGTTTTATTTGTATTCAATGCGCGCTTGTTCAATTCAATAACTGATTTTTTGTTCAATGCGTAATTTTATGTTCAATAATTTCTGCTGTCCATCCTGGTCAGCGGATGATGGACGACCCTGTAGTTACCCTATGTATGAGACCACCTAAACATGGCGGCCGATGCTGTGTGCCTGGTCGGTGGTACGTGCGTGATAGTGCTTTCGTCTTTTAGATATAACCTGCTTCCACGAAGCCATACTTCTCTTTAGTAGAATCGTAATGGTATTATCTGTCCTGCATTCACTGCTCGCTATGGATTTGTTCTTCGATAAACACCAATCAAGTTCTAGGTCAGCTACGTACTTTGTTTGCGGAAATGTATCAATACTGAAACGAGAGAGTAAACCACTGGGTTTACCTCGGTGTAAAAACTTGGCGAGATTTTCTTTGTCTTACGAGGTATTGTTGTGCTGTACGCTTTTGTTTTGCATGTTTTGTTTTCTTTGTTTTACGTCATTCGTGAGTTTCCAAACCACTTGAGACTGTAAGCTCGCCA
>JAEMWC010000888.1:347500-350000 GCA_016490735.1 Pachyseris speciosa
AGACTATTTTCACTTCATTAAAAATGCTATGTGTTATGGTCAAGGGGACGTAGCTGTCGCCTTTCCTGCGGGTGGCCCAAACCAAACAGTTTCACTCTGTTGATTATTTTTTTCCTCACATTTCACCGAAACTCCATTAACGTTTATTTTTGAATGATAAGCAATTATATTTTTAAATTGGGTAACGTGAAATCCCACTATAGAACTGGCTGCAGAAACCTTAACCTCTTTAGCAATGTCTCTGTTTCAAGTGACGTATTTCAGTAAACAGTTTCACCCCGCTGAATATTTTTTCTCCTCACATTCCAGTAACGTTTATGCCAAAAAATCCTGCGTTCTGTAATGGTCTTTGGTGCAAGCTAACGGACCTATTCGCCACTTCCACATCTCCCATAATACACTCCGTTTGCCCCCACCCCCCAATTTTGCATAACCATTGTTTTCAATTTCTCTTGGGGCTTAAAATCGTCCCGAGACAAATTGAAACCAACGCTTATGTAAAATTTTGGGGGGCAAACAGAGTGTATTATAGGAGATGTGCAAGTGGCGAATATGAGGAACCAAACTCCTGGGATCAAAAACAGACAAAAGCCACTAATCATTCATTGTTTTTATGGGTCATCGTTTTCTACTTAGTCGGTTTTCTATGCCATCGTGGTTTGGGTCATCGTTTTCTAGACATCCATAACACAAGCAGTGTTGAGTGTACTTGAAGAATGCGTTGTATTAGAGAAGGCAGTGCTACTATCTGCTCATGATGAACATGATGCAATAGTGAAAATAAAACATGGAAAGGAATTCAGATCTTGTTATTCTAACTTTGTCATAATATTACAACGGTACAGGTGAATCAGTGAAGTAGCAAATTGCAATTTCTAATTGTCTTTTGCGGGAAAGCCGAGTAAAGGCCAACATGGCCTCTTGCTATCCCTTTAAAAGGCATGGAAATCCTTGCCATGACTGTGTGAATCAAGTTCCTGTGAGAAATTTACAGTGTATTCAAATATGTTGCGAGCCGGTCAAAAGACGCGACTGTGTATTCCTGAGGGATACCTAAAACCCAAATATTCATCGTGTTGATTGAAAACAATAATTCGTGTATCGATACTACAATCGAAGGTTATGAAAGCAAAGACAGCTAGAGCAGTTAATGTAATCATCTCAGTTCGTGACATGACCGCTCAGGCTAAGAGTCTGATTTGAACGGATAGTCAAGCTATCTGAACGGCAGAAACTGATCTTTCCAGCAAATAGTGCATACCACGTTAACGCCAACAGGCGTCTTGTTGGGAGATAAATAAATTAAAGAGCAAACAAGTAACTAACCGTCCTGTTGTGTTCTAGTTTCCTTCACAGGACTCCATGGTCCGGGATAGTCGCTGTTACGCACGCGCATATTTACTTTATATCGAGTCCATTTCTTCAGGTTCTGTATTGTGTGAGCCGTTGCTGAAACCGAAACACTGACAGTCTGGTTTACAGATGCCTCGATCTCTCTATAGGCAATGGTATATCCAGCAGGGGGGCCGTTTAACTTGTCAGAACTGGGTTCCTGAGACGTAAACATAAAATCAGTGCATGTGTACAGGTAAAAAATACGGGGACTCCTCAACTATTTAACTGTACTAAGTACACGTAAATTGTAAATGCATATGTTGTATGAAGGGCAAAATGAAAGCGCTGATGATAAAGTATTTCATCTACCTATATTCAAAATAAAGTCTGAATAAAATCAGTGAGCACTGTACACGTCGCAGTACCTTTATGCTGTTTGGAAGATAATTGCAACTTAAAATGACACAGCTACCTGGCATTTTTCGACCTCAGGAAAGCTCGGCTGATTCCGAAGCAGATACTTAGTGTTTCAAATTGAAATTGATGCGATGCTAGATATGAAAAGTTTGAGTTTATTTACAACGACCAATATACCCAATTAAAAATACACCCACATTCACACAGATACAGCACCGTATGTTCGTTAGAAATTGACACCTTTGCTTGTTAATTTTTTCCTATTCGTACTGAAAACAAGCAGTTACCGTCCATTTGACGTAAATTGTTTGCGAGGAAACGCCTGTGACGTTGATGACTTGAACAGTGACTTCTGGAGCTGAATAACAAAAACAAACCGTTATTAGAGAAGTAAAAATAATGGAGGAGCAGGGATGGCGTAGAGGTGAGAGCACTCGCTCGGACCCGGCGTCATATGTGGGTTGAGTTTTTTTGTTGGTTCTCTTCTCTGCTCCGAGAGGTTTTTCTCCGGGTACTCCGGTTTTCCCCTCTCCTCAAAAACCAACATTTCTAGATTCCAATTTGATCTGGAACACACGGTCACATGTTAAACGAGCTCTCAGCTCCTAAGGTGGATCGTGCGTAAACAAATTACATACATACATTTTTACAGCTTGACAATATACGCCAGTCGCAATATTAAAATGCAACTTCATGGCTCCAAACAGGCGTTTCTTGTTGTAGTTGTGCAAAGTTAGTTTCGGTTATT
>JAEMWC010000888.1:357500-359770 GCA_016490735.1 Pachyseris speciosa
AGGAAATCCAAATATAATGTTGAAGTTTTGCCGCTTTGAAAGAGCATGTTATTGCACAGAAAGTATCCACTGTGTTCTGCTGCTACGAATGCCAAAAAGATGGAAATGAGCAGATACTTGAAAGAACTGGCCTACTTCCAGTACAGTGTTCTAAAGAAATCGCCAAAATTTAACTAAAAGATGGTTCGGTCGCCCCCGCTAAAAATCATTTGATGTTAAATAATAATAAATAATAATAATAATATAATAATAATAATAATATAATAATAATATAATATAATAATAATCACTTTATTTAAGTCTCAAATCTATCTAGCCGAGCACAGATGCTGTACTAATTGGGGAGACTAAATCAAATCAACTCTAAATAAATCAAGTCAAATGTTGACTCTTAGTTTTGCAAAATCACTTTGTGTATGCAGAGGGATAC
This sequence comes from Pachyseris speciosa, assembly GCA_016490735.1. Lineage (NCBI taxonomy): Eukaryota > Metazoa > Cnidaria > Anthozoa > Scleractinia > Pachyseridae > Pachyseris > Pachyseris speciosa. The sequence goes on from JAEMWC010000888.1 coordinate 357,931, forward strand.
TGAATAACGATTTGAAGAATCATTTTCCTGAAAATGATAAAACCGCCGTGACATCAGTAATTCTTTTTCTGTTCTCTATTTATGAAGCTAAAGTATAACCTAATTATAGTCTAACACCATGATTTGTAGTAGTAGCTCCTGTTGTTATTCTCGTTTCTGTTCAATTTAAACAGTAGTGAGAGGTTTAATACAACACAAGGCAAAAAGCAAGATCAATAGATTTCCATTCATTTTCCAGTGTCCCTTCTGGCTCTTAATAAATTAAGACTAAAGAAACAAGCCGCCCGTAACACTCAAGAACACAACATCCTTGAGCACATGGCCGAAACTCATGGGACACTTAACAAAACTTTACGTTTCTAAAGAACAGATCTGTTCACTGCCTCCCTTTACCCCCCCCCCCCCCCCCGCCTTTTCCCCCTCTACTCCCCGCCTTTTCCTGCAATGCAATTTTGAACGGCTCAAGCATTTGACTACCGTGTAGCATGAAATTTTTGCTGGACTTTTATTTTGCGGATCGGCGAGGTTTGCGGAAACAAATTTTTTCGGCGCGAATTCAGTGAAATTTCCGCTCTTTTCAAATAGCAAGACATCAACAAGGAAGGAAATGTAATATTTTTTAACTTTTATTACATTTTTTGGTAAAACAACACCCCATACTTCTCAGACATTTCAGTCAATGACAGGCCGGTCGGTACAACAACAACTGGAAAAGTATTGTCTTGACCTTTTATCGTTTCGTTTTGTTTGTAGCAAGCTCCGATTGCTTTTTTCTTAAAGCAATTATCAAAATAAAGATTTTTATCCCAATGTATGATATATAGTAACACAAGTGGATTAAAAACCATTTTTTAATTCTTTTAACGGGATTAAAATTTTGCGGTTTTTAATTCTACTGGTGTTTTTTTTGTTTGACCTTCCGCAAAAACCGCAAAAGTTAAACTCCGCTTCAAATACTCATTAATAATTCATGAGCTCAGCAACCTATCACAGCCTTTAAAATTGGTCACGTGCTCATGTTCTAAACCCCGGTAAAACACTGTCAAACTGAAAACCCAGGGGGCGGTATTTGATTTCACTCCCAGGGGAGAGCGGGGCTGATTGTATATTTCTCTATACAAAAATTGTCCTCATTAGTATTCTTTATATAAAGAATACTAATAAGGATGACGTTTTATAAAACAGCTTTAAAGACGTGAAATAGTGTAATGGCCAGCAGGAATTACAAACAAAACAACTTTGATGCAATATTCAATTTCTTTATTCCAAAGTTAACATTTGCGAATAGTTTATTAGGTAATATAGTACAGTACGTAAACCATTTCTGTACAATATTGAACGTAGTTATTGAACACAGATCTTGTAAACATTTCGGTGCTGAAACTTATTAAAATTTTTATACACAGATATTTCCAGGCTATTGTGCCAACGTTGTCCAATGAGTCATGTTGCAGCGAAAAAACGGCTTTTTGGGCCTTCTACAGCTCTCTAGAGCTATTTCAGTGATAATAAGCGTTCGTGGAGGGTAAGTTTCTCCTGTATCTTCGTCAGCCAAAAGTTTAGAGACTGCCGTCATGTCGCAAATGTTCGTTTCCAAATCTTGAATTGGAGAAGTTTCCACAGTAGATCCGCTTTCTTCTTCACAGGCTTTCCTATTTGTTCTTCCGGCCTGCCACTCCCCAAAACTTTTCATCGCCCATTTATTTACCAAACGGGTCGACTTTGGGACAGCAATTCCCAATGTTTCACTTTCTTCCTCCGCGCCTTTTGGCTCACGAAACGTTCGCTTCGAAGCCATGTGGTTTTTGGTGTGCCATTAATTAGTCATACAGTCCGAAAA
>JAEMWC010000889.1:0-30000 GCA_016490735.1 Pachyseris speciosa
ATAAGCACTACATATACCATAAAAAGGGATCTGTATAGAGGCAGACTATATGGGTTTCTTCCCATGGAGTATTGCCAAATTTGTGAAAATTCCTGTAGAAAACGCGGTCCTATTCTTTTATGTCGACCAAAGGAGAATTAATCGGATTTACGAAGTCGAATTTCAACCGCCATCCACCAAAAGCATAAGCTTGTGTGCAGGTTAGTTTCACTTTAATTGTTTGTGACCTTCTCTGATTTCCCTCATGGAGACCGTGCAATACGTTTATCAGGGCACAGAACATAATCCCCCAGAGACTTAGATGATAATGATAATGGGGACATGATACTAACAGGGCTCGATGATGTCAGCCTTAACTGCGGTCATGATAAAACGCAGACTGCAGGACCGTGCAGACTGTGCAGACTATGCAGACTGGAAAATTTTTTTGATTGCTTTAAAAAAAAAAAAACTCCGATTTACATTTGATTGAGGTGTTTCCATTTTTTTGACCGGCTCGCAGCATAATTTTAGCCTTTGAGAATGCACTGTAAATTTCTCACAGGACAAACTGGATCCGTACAGTCATGGCAAGGATTTCCATATCTTTTGAACGAAGAATATTTCTCAATCTAAACCTGTGTTTACTTACGGCTAGACATGATGGCGCCACTCAAAATTATTTTCAGATTCCGTTATTTTCGTTATACATAATTATTTCCAGGGGCTCCAATCACTTTTTGTTGGAAAATCTCTTGGTTTGAAAGGCTGATATATATTTTTCCATAGATCACAAATAGGAGCCGTCTGACTCGATCTAGCGACAAGTGTGAAGGACAGTGTCATAATTTCTTTTGCAGTTCAATCAAATGTTACTTCTGCCGTTTAGCGGTTCAATCCTAGGCATTTGATAAAAGATTGCGTCCGTTTAGCCTTTCAACCGATCCGTTTCGAGCAGCTTGTCTAGCCGCCGTTTCTTATCCGTTCCCTTGCTGGCCGTTAAGCTGTTTGAATGGATACCGTGTGGGAACACTTGGGTTACGGTATCCCACAAAATAAATCACAAAGGGATGAATTCACAGGTTCGCTACTGAGCTTGCTTTAATTGTCTCACAGGTTCAACGACTAACAGGTTACAACACAACTCATCTCAATTCACACTGGCTCGATCAATAAAATAAACAGCCCCAAATCACAAAAAGTCTTCAATTACACTTGACATTCAACTAATGTCACCACAAAATCAGTCACTTAGAATTGATTGACTGGAGAGCTCAATTGTCACACAATTGGTGAGCCCCAGTCTCCGACTTTTCGTGTGAGAGGCCAGAAGTTTATATCCGCTGTTTGTGTTTTATTTTCGTCAAAATTGTTGCTAGGTAACATTAGCTCAAAATAACCCATAAAATTACATTATGTGGTGTCCAAAAAATGGAAACTGTTCCATTGTCACCAAAAGAGTAAGAAAAAAGTATAAACACCTCAATCAAATGTAAATCAGAGTTTTTTTTTTTAAAAAAAGCAATCCAAAAATTTCCCAGTCTGCAGGGTTTGCATAGTCTGCACGGTCTGCAGTCTGCAGTCAGCATTTTATCATGACCGCCTTAACTGGGATAGTAGTCTTGAGGACAAAATTAAGAAGTTGCTGATTTGGCAAATCTACGGTTTGGATTCAGACATGTACAGTTGTAAATATAACTCGTTGTGAGTAAACCCTCGCTGTTTTTTTAGCCTCTTCAACACTTTGTAAAAAGTCCAATTTTTGTCAAATAAGGATCTTGATAACTGCATTTTCTTGAAAAAGAAGGTTTGGGAAATCCTTTACTACAGAACGAATTCGATTCTGATTGCCATAAAATCTAAATTATTAAATTATTCTAGGATTCTTCTTTTGGAGGCTGAAATTTCTAAGAAATCGGTCGCCGTTTTCGTTTTCAAAAAAATGCAATTTAAAATGGGACCACACGACAGGCCATAAAAATCCTCAGGCCACCTTAATGGAGGCCTTCCAAGGGATAGAAGCGACAACCAACATGGCTTAGAAAACAGGTGACAATCTACTTTCTTATGTGAGTCTCCCTCATTATATACAGTGCTTTTTACATGATATGCAGTACATTTTGCATTATATGCGGTGCATTTTACACTATATGCGGTGCTTCTTGCATTATATGCGGTGCTTTGTCCATTATATGCAGTGCTTTGTCTGTTATATCTGATACATAACCACCGACCGGTTAGCTCAGTGGTAGAGCACTGGACTACCATGCGGGAGGTCGCGGGTTCAAACCCCGGCCGGACCAACGCTCAGGGTCTTTAATAATTGAGGAGAAAGTGCTGCCTTTGTAATGACGTCTACAAACGGTTAGACTTTCTAGTCTTCTCGAATAAGGACGATAAACTGTAGGCCCTGTCTCACAACTCTCCATAATTCTTTGATTCTGTGGGACCTAAAAGAACCACTAGAGAGGTAACAAAACTCTGGCAGTGACCACCCCTAGTGTCTGTCTTAATTTGATATTGACATCATGGGGGCACTCATAACTCAACTTCATTAATTGTAAACTGTGTTATAAGCAGTCTGGCAAAGTCCCTTGGCCAGTGTTCTAATGTACATTTGAATATTGAATAGAAAATATGCAATATAAATGTCATATATTATTATTATTATTATTATTTTATTATTATTATTATTATTATGTTATTATTATTATTATATGTGGGTCTTGTCATTATATGTGGTACTGTGGTACTTATTACATTATATGTGGTGCCTTATTTTTTTTACATTATATGCGGTGTCTTATTTCTCATCATTATATGAAGTGCTTTTATCATTATATGCAGTGCTTTCTCCATTTGAGAATGAGGTCGACTTTTGCGGGGAATCTGGGTAAGAGCTTATGGAAAATCTGCAATGCAATGGGTGCCGATGTTGATGATGCGCCATTTTGTTTCCAGCTCAAAAATGGACATGTATTCAATTCTAAACCGGTTGAGCTTGGGAACCCTTTCAGAAAGCTTTTCAAATGAAAGGATAGACCCAGGAGTAGCATTATCTATGTCAGATTGCAGTTTGGTTGGCCTAGGAGTAAACACAATTGGCGACCGTATTCGACTCTGTTGCTGATCAAAGGCAAGTAGATGAGGCTGATGAAAACCACTGTGAAAACACAGATGCCTTGGGCGCAACCATGAGTTACAGAGTCTGTTAGGCAAGAAAGGAGCCTCTCATTCCAACCAAGCATCACTGGAAGCGGGAGAAACTGGAAGAAATTGCTTCGTTCGAATTCGCAAAGAAAATGAACTGTAAATTTGATGTGCCTGGCATCTCACTTTGCGAAAAAAAAATCTACTACAATTGTTTTAAATGTACATGTACATGGAGGGCACTTGCAACTAATGTTGATCTTATCAGAGAAGCATCACTACTTTGTTGCTTCAGTCTGCAGGTTCTGTTTAGATGTAAAGAACCGTAACGCAAGTCTTAATCTTGCAAATGGTACACGTTCCATATCTAATATTGATTATTTTGCAGTTATTGATATTCTGTATGAGAATGGAATAAATTGTTGTTGTTGCCGTTGTTGTTGTTGCCGTTGTTGTTGTTGTTGCCATTGTTGTTGTTGTTGTTGTCATACCATTAACCCCTTCGGGAAGTTCTTGACAGGTCTTCCAACATTCAAATGTTTTAAAAAATCCCTTGAATCAAAATAATGACAGTTTTGTAGGAGTGCAGACAAATTGGGGGTCACTGACTGCATTTCCCAGAAAAGGCTATGATATCATTGATAGCAGAAATCACGCTCACTGTTGGAATCTATCCTTGACATGCAAACATAATACAAACCCACGAAGAAATTTCTTCTAGTATTGCCCACAAGATTTTAAACAAGGTCTGGAGTAATGCGCTCAGCTTCAAATTTCTCAGTCAACACCGAGGTGTACTTTTTTGTCCAATTATTAGCTCCACTGAGCTCAAAGGAGAACTGGAGCAAGGATGTCTGGAATCAAAATGGCAGATCAACATCAGCGCCCATTGCATTGTGGGTTTTCCATAAGCTCTTACCCAGATTCCCTCGAAACTCAACCTCATCCTCATAACGAAAAAAGCACCGTATAATTATAATGACAAAAGCACTTCATATAATGATGAGAAATAAGGCACCGCACATAATATTGTAAGATCAAAGTAGTATAATGACCACAGTACCACATGTAATGACAAAAGACCTGCATATAATGCAAAAAGTACCACATATAATGGACAAAGCACTGCATATAATGAACAAAGCACCGCATATAATGTTAAATGCACCGCACATAATGCAAAAAGCACTGCATATAATGCAAAATGCACTGCGTATCATGTAAAAAGCACTGTATATAATGAAGGAAAATCACATAAGACAGTGTTGGTGTTCCATAACAATATTCCCCCAAAACACTGACAAATGACAGAAATTGGGAGAAAACACGCAGCAGGTTGCAACAGCGACAATTCAATTTCCATTCCTCTTTGTTTTCTTTGCGACAGCGACATTTGAACAGAATCAACCTGGCCCCAACGAAAACAAGCAACAGACAGAGAAGTAAACGAGTGACTAAGCAACACCAGGCCACCTCTTGGAAGGCCTCTTAAAGAGGGTGCACCTTTGGAGCATACAGGTGTGATCAATGTCAATGCTAAAGTGGCTGTTTATTGTAGGAAATTATGCCATGCTTAAAACTTAAAACTAACATATGGTGTGGTGAAACTTATATACTTTCAGCAACATTAAAAAGAGGTGTTTCCAAACAAGAATAATCAGTTTTTGGTAAAACGTTAAATAGAAAACTAACTTCGATTTCTTTTAGGATTACACTTGCTTTTTACTCAGTGTTGAAAAGTGGGGGCTAAAGCCCCCCAGTCCCTCCCCCTGTGCGGTACCTGCAACTGTAAGCAAATGTTGCATGTTTGGATATTCCTCTTTAGCAAATTAATATTAAGTAAACACACTCAAGAAGACTTTTAAATGTTTATTGCCATCCCTTTAACTCAGGACATTAAGGAGGACAGCGTATATTTAAGGGTATGCCGTGTGTTGCAAAAACCGTCTGTAGCTTTTCTGTTAAATTGCAAATTAAGTCATGCTTCGATCACCATGGCAGATCAAATATAATTAAGGCAAATATTTGGCTCGATCCATGAGCCCAGCTGTTGTCTTTGCTGAATCTTGTACTCAATTTTTAACCCACCTGTAGAATTCACTTGAGTTGCAAAATTGCAACAAATGATGATTTTGAATTTTTCAGACATGTTTCAGCAGGAACTTCTGCCTTCTTCAGTGCAAGTGTTGCATCTCCTGTAGTACTTGCACTGAAGAAGGCAGAAGTTTCTGCTGAAACACGTACATCTGTAAAATGCTAAATCGTCGCTGTATATATCTAAATTTTTTTTTTATTATGACCTTCCTGCTGTCCAGACCTTTTGAAAATTTCTAGCACAATCGTTATTTTGCTGGAGTTTGGTCAGAGCTTGCTTAGAAAACAAAAATCAATGCAAAAGTCAACATAAGATGGATATGCTTTCATTTATTGTCATAATTTTAATTAATTCAGCACTAATTTATTTTCAGTTAACACTGAGTTAACACAGCAGATATCAACTTTAAGATATCATTGGCATGATCTGTTTTTTGTAGCTGTCTTTTGCACCATTAAATACAGTGGAACCTCGATTATCCTTTTATCCGGATTTTTTCGATTATCCAGACTTGCTTAGCTGGTCCCAGTGTTTCATGAATATTAATTAGCCATATTTAAGATCCACAGCAAAACTTTTTCCCTTCAAATTAATTAATGAAACTCCGGTTCAAACTGAATTTGTTTCACTTCAGAACACAAATCTGTATGCATTTTGAGCACACATGTACCATACTACTGCAATGCATTTCACTTATAGCTCTGATTTGCTCGGGTGTTCTTATTGCTAAGTGAAATTTCACTTGTTCAGTGACCCTTTGGTTTTGGATCATTAATATTCATATATATATTTTTTTGATTTGGACTCTCGATTATCTGGACTCTTCATGATCAGCTCAGTCCCCACAAGTCCGGAAAATCAAGGTTCAACTGTAAAGCTAAAAAAGGGTCCATTTTGGGGGATTATTCTGCTTACTTCTATTCCCATTTACAGAAGGGGTGAACATAGGTGGAATAAGGTTTTCCAAAAATATGCATATTCTGAAAACAGAATACACTTGGCAGAAGAGGCCAGAGAACAGTGCACAGAATAGCTATAGTCTGCACTGAGCACCTAAAACTGACTTCTGATGCCACATCACGAGTATGGCAAGGTTCCCACCAAAATTTCCCAAAGAAACGCACATTCTGTGTATTACATGTACGAGTAAATCATATTCTGTTGATTCCGTTCATTCTGTTTGGTGTGTTTTTTATTTTGCTCAAAAATAGCTGATTTCTCACATACGGGCTTGTTTTTGTGCACCGGTAAACGATGCCCTATAGTTTTTTGCTGTTTGTCACTTAGTTTTGGAGAAAACATGGGCCAAAAAACACATTCACCCAAAAGTCACGTAGCAACGTGTTATTCTCAGCCCTTCATTTATTTGCAGTGGTCAGATTGGCAAGTATTTATGAGGCCTTTTTGTTACCCATATGTCACCCATGCAGGGTTTTTTTTTTTTTTGATATAAAAAGACCCTGACATATGTCAATCAGTTTCATTTGCACCTGCATGTATGATGAAATACCTCTTACATGTACTAACCGAGTTTGAGGCCTGTACTGTAAGTTATGGACCGAGTTTTTTCCTGTTGATTTATGGCCCAAGTGCGAAGTGTGCAGGCCATACATTAATGGGAAAAAACAAGGATCTGTAAGATACAGTATAGACTGAAAACACAATTAAGTTTAGTAAGATATTTATTATATCTCTGAGATTAATCCAGCGCATGGGAAAGAAACTAGTTGAAGTCAAGTGGGCCGCACTGTAGAATACATTCTGCAAAATTGACCAATCACAGCATGCGTACTCAGTGAGAGATATAATAAATTATGGTTAAATTGCACTGTATGCAATTTATATTTTGTCAAAAAATGTTTGCTGAATTCACAATTGGCTCGTCTCTTTCAAAATATTCTGTTTGCATGCTTTCTATCTACGTCAGAGTGATTGCATTTTGCACTCCATCCCAAATGGGTGGTGGGGTCAGGTTTGTGGGAAGCAGTCTTATGGCCTCTCACTTTTCAGATCACCATGGCGACTGGTCCAGGAGGTCGTGTAATTTCGTTTTGCCCAACAGTACCTACAGGTCCCCCTGCAACACTCACAGTTCTGTCTACAGCCTCACCTGCAGCTGGACCTGGTAAGTGTTTTTGTCAGTGGAAAAAAAGTATTGCTGACATTCTAAATACAAATTACTGAAAACAAATAAAGCTATACGTATTGTGAACACCCCACTATCCAATTAGCCAGATTTTCAATGATTCCAACCTTTAGGGGTCTGAAATCTGAAGATGAGCATTTTTGTTGTGGGGCTTTAACTAGTTGAAAGTTTGTCCAATCAGATAATTGTTTATATGACATTATGATGACAGAAACATTTTCTTTGGTTCCTTAAAAGTTTGTGGCAGATGGGGTGAAACATGCATTCAACTGCAGTCAAAAACTGATATTTCTCAGATTTTTTGGAATTTTTGAATCGAGATACTAAGCTAGTACCCCAAGTCACTTTTATCTGGGAGATTTGTGACCTGTACGTCCAGGAGACCGGGAGATCGTTTTTTCTGGGAGAATTGGCAATTATATTTCTGTTTGGTGGAAGAAATTTCCTTCACCTCAATCCTCCAATAGTTCTGATAATTATTTGGATCAATATCAAGTTGAAGGGAGAGCCTTGAACAAACATATCGGTACATAATCTGAACTTTAGTAATGCCTTTAACTACTTGTGACTTGCATTTTAATTATACCCCAGTCTGCCAGTCTCCAGTAAAGTTTGGGAGTTGGTAAGCTTATCACTTTGAGGACCTGGGTTTTACATCTGAAAAGGCCTTAGATTTTCCAATGCACTTGTCCTTATTGCTTCGTTTGTGGAGGCATGGTGATCCATTTGTTCAAAGTCGTTATGTCCTGCCATTACTTTAATATTTTGTTAAACCAGATACCTTTCACCACGTTGTTTGCAGTCACCTAGATCCATTAATGAATACCCATTAATACACTAGCGTACTACCAAGAGTACAATATTATTGAAGTGATGGACTACTGGCATCCCACAAGGGTGTATATATTAAACACTTGAAATTGCCTCATGCTACTGCAGCTGGGAAAGTCCTAGCCATGTGGGCAACCTTCTCTTCAACCTAACTTTACTTTTTAATATAGAACGACAAACTAAAATTACAAGTTAACATGGTATGTCTACTGTTTAAAAACGAATCATATATATTCAGTATTCCATTTCAGTCAGCAGCTTTGACCTCAAAGAAAACCAGAAGAGATGGGTTGTGATTGGCATTTGCTTAAACAGGCTTTTGTTACCAGTCCTACGAGATTTTGTAGGTCAAGAGATTCCCAGACACTACACATCCCTGAAGACTGCTCATGGAATTGACACTCAAGTCTTTCCACACCACTTGTATAATGATGGACCATTCCAGTTGAATTATGGGAGCATCAACAATAACTGGGGTCTGTTTAAGAGAAGAGTGCGCTCATATGATTACAAAGTCAATACCGCTGAAGACCTGGCAAAACTTTACCTTGAGTCTCACATGGCCAAGTTTACTGGTGAGAAGATATTTTATGTTTTGACTGTAAATAATGGTTGTCTAGAATGACAAAGGCCAGGTATGCTTCACTTCAAACTTATTTCTTGTTTGCAGGATTTGATAACACATGCGACTTGTCAGCAGTGTTAGGAATTCTGGCAAATGCTTCTGTTTTTCATGCTCGAATTCAAAAAAATGCCAAGGACGTGCGTTCTAAAGTGAGAAATGAATGGGGCCATTGCAACTTTGATCACTGGACGGGAGCAGAATTCATCAACTGTTTTCAACTCATGAGACAATGGTTCTCTCTCTGGGACTTCCGAAACCCGACGAAGATAAGCAACTTGACGAGCTTCATGACTGGAGACCAAGGGTTAGTTACCGTGCTAAGGTTTATTATATGGCTTATGCTGCTGTATTTAAGGCAGTTCAAGAGTTAGTAGTTTTAACAGTGTAACTTCCAGGAGATTCCTTATCCCTCGTTGGTTGGTGTCTCACGTTTCAATGCTTTGGGATCAACCCTCTGTGTTCCTGTTGTACCCAACCCCTGTAAAAACCGCATTGGAACCGCTTCGTAGATTATCACTGGCGCCTTGCCCAACTGCGTTTTCTCGCTGAGTTCTGTAGTTAAACTGGCTACTTCTCGGCTGGTCTATTTACCGATCGAATGTTATGTAGTAGCGGCAATATGCGAAACTTTTAAGGCAAATAATTATAGATTATTCATGTCCTTATTTTGCCACAGGATTGAAGCTGTGCATGGGCTGCCTAGTGGATAAAGATTTGGTGAAACTTATCAGCGTAGAGGTTGCCAACCTTGAAAAAGAAGTGGAAAACATTAAAAAACACAAGCACAGATGAAGCCAAGAAGATCAGTGACACTCTTCAGACCATCAGAGACGAAATTGAAGAATTTAACAAGCGAATAGCTGATATCGAGAGGAAGCTGGACCAAGAGCGGGCAAAAAGGTTAGAAAAAGAGGAAGAATTGACGGTTGCTGTCGGAGATATTTCTAGCGATTTGTCGCAACTAGAGAAACGCCAAGATGTCAGTGAAGCAAGCATTTCAATGTTAGAGAAAAGACAGGGTGACCTAGAGACAACTTTGTCATCCATAGAAGATGAGCAGCATAGTCTTAGTTCAAACATAGGGGTCTTAAAAATCGAGCAAAGCTTACTTGATTCTAGGGTTAAAGCGCTAGAAGAAGGTAGTTTACACCAACAGCCGGCGCTAAAATTGTTCAATTACCCAGTCGCAACCCTTGCTTTGGTGGCCGCGAAAGTAAGCTAGGGGACATTACAGCCCAGCTAAGAAACCAAGGTAATGGGTGTGTACACTCAGCTATTTGTGGTCTTGGGGGTGTGGGGAAAACGTCTCTCGTGGTAGAGTTTCTTTGTAGGCACGAAGAAGAATATCCAGGTGGTATTTTTTGGATTTCAGGCGAAAATAACAATCTCTTTCAAAGGTCCTTTGGTGAAGTAGCCCGTCAAATTGGAACATTTGAGAACGATTTTTCCAAATCCTTGTCAAGGACCGTAGACTGGCTGAGAAGACGCAGGGAGTTGTGGTGTTTGGTAGTTGACAATCTTGACGAGCTGGAATTGTCGACAGACATGCGTAAGCTGCTCACTGGTCACTGGAAACACACAGCTCGTGGTCACATTATCATACCACAAGGAGGGAAGTGGCAGAGGTAGGAGAAGAAACCGGAATCGAACAGCAATGTTGCATTGTGTTGGAGTGCTTGACAAAAGATGAAGGCATTCAGTTTCTAAAGATGCGAACAGGAAGGGCCAGTGGTGAGGAACCTGACATGCGTGAGCTGGTCGAGAGCTTGGGGGACTTCCTCTTGCACTTGATCAAGCTGCAGCCTACATTCGATGTCTTCGTCAATCCATAAAAGAGTACGTGAAGAAATATGAAGAGCAAAAACTTCTTCTTTTAAAAGAGAAACGCCCGGCATCTTGTGGATGACACCTCTCCCGAGCGATTGGCTGTCCACACTACCTGGAAGTTGAATTTTGACCACATTAGTCGCATCTCGGAGAATATGGATCTTGGAGAAGCACCTATTCTTATCATGCGAGTGTGTGGATTTCTTGGTCCAGATGATATTCCCTATGAGTTGATCAATGAAGGGTTGAGCGAAAGACGGTAGTTCTTCTTTGGGTTTGTGGAAACAGGCTGAGATAGTCTCCCTCTTTACAAAGTTTTCTCTGTTTCAAAGACACGGACTAAATTCATTCAGTGTTCATCGTCTGGTGCAAGAAGTGATCCGAGGCCAGCTGGAGAGCGACAAAATCAAATTGTCAGTTCTGTCTTGTGCTGTGCGTCTTGTTCACCACGCTTTAGAAAGTACACTTTCACCGGCGTCGGTTTGCGAAAGTTTCCTTGAAGATGCTGTGTTTAGTGTCGAGAATCCCCCTTCATTGCACCTATGGGGTAAGTTAGCTTCACATGCCACCTATTTGCAAGAGCATCTGCGCAGATTCTCAGCGACACACGAAGAGCTGGTCCATACTTTGATGTGTACAGAAGAAACCGTGCACCTTTTTAATGAAGCGGGTACATTTTTCAGTGTTTCTCAAGAGAAAGTTAAAGCTCAAGAAATGCAGAAATTGAAACTAGACCTTCTGGTTAACCTTAAGCCATCAACTCAGGAAAATGGTACCAAACTTCCATATTATTTCATCGATGTTCCGTTAAAAGACAGGGACTACAAGCTAATATCTCACTGTATTAGGCAACCTCCAGATGTACGCGATTCCGCGGATGAAGTCGGTTCTTCTTTCAAGAAAAGGGAAGAGGAAGCTAACCAGCTCAGAGAACAAGGAAAAATTGCGGTAATAAGTAAGAAGTTTGAAGAGGCAACGGAGCTCTATTCCACTGCCATTGGTTTGTCTGTTGGCGACTATAGGCTGTTCTTTAACCGTGCCCTGTGCTATTTAAAACTTGGGCAGCCAGAGAAAGCTCTAAATGACTGCCAGAAATGCCTTTCGCTTAACTCCCAATACAGCAAAGCACTACAACGAAAGGCCTGGGCTCTGCAGGAAATAGTCAAAAGTGGATCAGTTCAACGCAAGGGACAAAAGAATGCGGCAATGGCAGTGGCCGTCCACTTCGACGCTAGCCTTTACGATGACAAAGCTTTCTGTAAAATATTTCCTGAATTGCAAACTCATTCAATAAGAGAAATACACAATGAAACGCAGCTGATTTTTGCTTTGATGACTACACAAGGGAATGAAACCATGCTTCTGCATGAAGGTGAGTATTATTTAAATTCATTCGTTACTTTAATTGATATCCAGATTGTCGGTCTCGGAAATGGCGCAATTTTAACTTGCAAAGAATCTGTAACGTGGCGTTCTCCAGCTGCTATCTTGAGAATGTCGTTTTTCCTAAAGGGAACGTGGGTATGGTCTGTGAGGGCAAGGAAACAGTTATTCACATGAAGCACTGTAAAATTTCAGGCGGACATGCAAGTTGTGAGGACTTTCCAGAATGTAATGGTGGTCCTGGATGCGTAGCGACCTCGCTGGGGAAGCCTGTATGCGATCGCACTGGAAAATTTGGAGATTTAACATCACAGTCTGGAATTGTTGGTCACCCTGGATTCCAAATCTTACATGGTAGCTCCGCCCTACTTGAAGACTGTGTGATTCATGATTGTGGTGGTGGGGGCGCATTAGTTGTAGACAAAGATTGCTGCTTGGAGGTCAGAAGATGCGAGGTGTACAGGAACCGCCAAGCTGGTTTAGAAGGAAGAGAAGGTGGAAAACTTGTTGCTTGTGATAATAGGATATTTAACAATGGTTTTCACGGTATGTTAATTGGTCCGAATGCAGGAGAATGTGATATCAGTGGCAATAGGATATTCGAGAATTCAAAAGAGGGCATTCTTGTTTGCAACACCACGAAAAAAGTAGTGATACACAACAACGATATTCATCACAACAGACCCTTTGGTCTTTCTCTTGAAGAGAGCTCACGTCTTGTGATCAGTAACAACAAAATCTTCGAGAATGGATTCTGGGGGATCTTTGCCAAAACACGAACGTCCGCAAATATAGTAAAAAATGTCATTATCGGGAACAAATGCGGTGGCATTTCAATTGGCATTAATTATTCTGGACGAATTTTTCTTGATTCAAACGTCGTTCGAGATCACATTGGTCCGTGGCTTCAGTATCCAGAACACGAAGAAAGTACTCCCGTGAATGATAGTTTAATATCTGCCCTCAATCGTGATGGAAAGGCCTCTCTGGTGTATATTCCAGAGGGAGAAACGGCCATTTATTCTAATCCGCCCATCATCGGTATCAATGGAAACAGAGAATTTAACAATGAAGAAGGGATGTATCACCCCAAAGAGGTAGTGGAACGAATTTACAGTGGTTGCACGTTTTGTCGATCGTCACGAAGTGACGTGAAGCGCCTCATGAAGTGTTCTAACTGCCATATTGCGTCGTACTGCTGCAAGGAATGTCAACGTCATCACTGGCCCACGCACAAGCCATTATGTGACGCCCTGAAAAGTCGTTTTTCTGTTACAGTCGAGCCTATTCCGTTCGTGGAATTAGGAGAAGTTCCGGTAAGAACATTTCGCACTCATTTAAAAGGCAGTGGAACAGGCTCTAAGCCCAAACGTGGCAGCCTCCAGAGGTTCATCGTCAAAATCCAAACTAAAGATCTTAACAGCCACCCGTTACAGTTGTTGACCTTGTACGACAAAAGTCTCACCCTTGATTGTCATATCCATAGCCCTGAAATCTTCCACGTTATAATGGAATGCGGTGTTCTTGAGGCTTTAAACAAAGCAAAAAGCACAAGCAAAAAGGTTTTTTTCTGGGCCATGTTTGCTGACAAAGGGGAGAAACTCACAATCTTTCTCGACCACTTGGCTCCTTTCCAGGAGTGGTGACCGTCAACGGAAATTCTCCTGGTTCAGAAAAGATTGTCCGCTACAAGCATGTGGAGTTAGGGTTTGACCAAGCGGTAGGCAAGAAAGTGCCATGGGCACACACGGACTAAGACCTACTGACGTAGCAAAGCTTAGAACGCATTCTCATAATACACGTAGACAGACCGATATGGAACGCTTAGATGAAAACGCTAGATGAAAACGAGAAAGGGTTTGCTCAGTACACCAAAACGATGTCCGTGTGATTATCATGATGCTCCAGCCGTGGGCCTGAAAAGCGAATCATGGCCATCTCGACACAGAAGCAGACACTTGCGTGCAACGGCATCGTTTTTTAGCAGTTGCCTGACAAAATTAAGCCATGATTATGTGACTGATCATCGTAGTTATGAACACAGCTTAAGCAGTAGTGAAAATAAAGCCTGAAAAACAAAATTCTTGTACGGGATTCGAACCCACGATCTCTGCGACACCGGTGCAGTGCTCTACCAACTGAGCTAACAAGCCAACTGGGAGCTGGTCATTTAGTTGGTTCGTAATGAAATCATTCACGGGTTTATTACGAACCAAGTAAGAAGTTTCACCGACCTGCATACCCTATTGTGCTTCTGTATCTTAATAGCATCATGGAAATACACAGATCAGCTCTTTTGCTCGGAGACAGAATGAGACGATTGCTGGTGTTCTGTTGCTTGTGACTGCGATGTTCTGTGATTATTATTGCAATCCAATGCAATGAAGATAGCAGTGTTTATCCCAAATTTCCAACTCATCTTGAAAATCATCTGAAATCCTTCAATTTCAAATTCAAATTCAGGGCTTTTGAAGTCCTTGAATGGTATATTTGGTAGATGGAAGTTCTGGAATTTGTTGTTATCACTGAAAACCGCGATATTTCTTGCATGCCAGTGAAATGTCGAGCAAACTTTCTTATCTAAAAGGGAAATATCATACTGAGAAATCAAATTCACGCAATGACTTTTCGTAGTGGATGTCCCTCGACTGTTGAAGCGGGCAGATCTTCAAAGATCGCTGCTTGTTGTGATTATTCCTCGCGACATCTCTATGATATAATTGAGCAATCTCATGTGTTGTCGGGACTGTGTCGATATACATGTATTTGGTTAAACTGTTGGTGAAACAACGATGCACCTGTATTGACCTAACACTCCTGTTGTTGTTGGTTAGGCTTGGCAACGCAAACAAACAAACAGAAAACATATGACTCGCCCTTTCCACCCCCTCGTCCCTCCAAATAGCTGGGTTAAAGTTATTCTCTGGCTGGCGGAGGGTTTTTCCAGCTGCGTATTTATTTCGAACATCAGCAAGCAAAAGCACGGAAAGCAACTAGGTAAACAATTTGCCCAGGAAAAGCTTCTCGTATATGTTAGCGAAAGGAAGGTCCAAAGGGCCTTCTGGGTTTGAAATAGCCAGTTTGTTAGCTTTTAGATGTTGAAAATAGCTGGTGGATTTGGAGGTTGCGTTCCGGGTGTTGAACATTTTCGGAGCAAGCTTTAGCTTAATGGGCTTTTTCCGGTGTACAGTTGGGCCTCAGTGCCACCCTAATATCCCTGTGTAGTACCCCAATTTTCAATTCTTTGGCAAGTTGTTTCTTTAAAATGGAGAATTTCCACCTGCAAAAAAAAAGGTACGCCAAAAATGTAAAAAAACGTAAATTACTTTTGTTCTAAATTGAAATAATCTGTGGTTCTCCCACTGTTTTAGGACGGTATTGGTTTAATACAATCAAATAAGCCGAGAAATGAAAGGGTTATAGTGATGATTATAAATTTAGTGATATCTACTGTCTAGTTTTATCATGAAAAAATCCAATAGGGAAGATATTTGTTTACAAACATTGTTTTTGTCATTTAAATGTTCAAAACGTTAAACAAAGGAATTCTTTGTTTCACCAGTCAATAGCTCTCTGGTTGGCATATTAATAACAATAGGTGACGCCACTGACATCTTTGCTATAGCTTCAACGAAGAAAGTGATGGAAGAGTGAGACGTTCGATATGTATCGTTAGTTAATACTCGCACAGTGCTACCGTTTTTACTACACCAGCATAAATGCTTAGATAATGGAGAAAATAGGTGGCGATAATGTAACACTCTTTAAAAGTTTACACCTCGATTAATTAAATACAGTTCACGAGGCAGTGGCTTAAATGTTGTGCAGCCTCTATATAATAGCCTTGTCATGCACAACTCCTATTTGTACATGATTGCACACATATGGAATCGTTTACCAGATGTCGCCAAATCCTCAACCACTTTAGCACAATTTCGTGCTCGCTTCATGTGAATAATGTTAAATTCACAGGGTGCCAGTGTATGAACTGTATATAATTTTTAGTATATACCACACAAGTGAATAGTGCTTTTTCGCGCGCTCTGATTGGTTAACTCGGAGGTAATTAGCAAGTACTATTCACCTCCGAGCAGCCGGCGCGCGGGATTTTACAATTTCCGACCGCTTTTCGGTATATTGTCACACATAAAGCAATGTTTTAGTCCTCTAATTATTCAGCTTGTGTGGTATATACTAAAACAATTATTCACCTCAGTGTCGGTGAAAGGGGTGGATATTTTCCTCGCCGCTTTGCGGCTAGGTAAATATCCACCACTATTCACCTCTACTTCGGTGATTAATTGTTAACTATTTTTACATTTTTACTTGCTCTTGATGTACTTAATAGTTAGGTTTTTATATTTGTATGTAAATAATTCACAATTTACCTTGTTTTGTAATTTTAGTTTGTCGAGCGTTTTTAACATGAGCCTCTAGCTCGGAAGATTGTGCAAACACTTCCCACGTTCTTCGACATTAAATAAATTATTATATTTCGGTTGGAGGTGGTCACCTCAGATATAAGCCACTTGGTCGATAGCCTCCTTCGCAGACGTCTTTGGGCTCGTCACGCATTCCTTCCCCACGAACGTCTGCTGAACTGAACTGCCACTTCCGTTCGCGGCGGTTTGCCAATCATAGTTCGTTTTCCAATTTGTGGAAAGTAGGACTTCGACCCCGGGATTATTTTCCCAGACGATGCACTTGAATCATTTACCGGAAATATGAAATTACTTCATGGTGTCGATTTCCATTCTTACGTAGCTCGTTATTGGTTTCTTCAAAACAAAGGCTAACCGTTGGCGAACGGAAGTGGCAGTTCAGTTCAGCAGACAGCCCAAAGACGTCTGCGAAGGAGGCTACTTGGTCGATTCCTACTTGAATAGTCATCCTCTGTTAACGGCCACCTTTTCACAGCCATTCCAAAATACTTTCACTGCAAACCTCAGTCTCTCCAACAATCGTTTCTATGGGCTGTGGCCGGTAAAGTCTGTTTAAGGATGGCCGTTACCGAGAGGTTTGACTGCGTTACTTTTTTTAGTTATCTGTTTTCACTAGAAAGAAGTGTTTCACTCTGTATTCAGCAATGTTTTATTGGTCTAATAAACATTTACTCAGTCAAGTACCTATACTACCTCAGTACCTCTTTTCGGAGAGTATATAAATATTTTTTAACTTAGGTGGCTGCAGATACCTACAATACATACTAGTTATACAAGGTTTCACGTGTAACTCCGCAAATGTTATCTGTTCCATAACCTGTACATTAGGCAAAAAGTTGTACATCGGCGAAACGGGAAGACGACTAGGTGACCGATTCCGAGAACATCTACGTGATGTTGAGAAAGAGGACAAAGATGCATCCAAACCGGTCGCTCGCCATTTTAATCTTCCTAGCCATTCCAAACAACACATGTCGATCTTCCGCCTTTCCCTACATCAAGGTATCACGGAAAGCCGTAAAAATTCTCGGGCAAAAATTTATCTTTCAAATCGGCGCTCTAAATCCCCACGCTTTACATTCAATTAATTTATTCCCGTTTTTCACGTTACCATGTTACCACCAATATTAGCGTAGCTCCATATTCTGTTTAATATATAGATTTAGCCAAGCCTAAAAGCGGAGCTCCACAATTATTTTTTACTGGTATTGAGCAACACGGCATGGCTTTCCTTGCGCCACTATTTTATGTTTGAGAGCAGTCAACAAGAATTGACTGCTGTTCAAAAACCTTAAAACATTACAAGAAAACAATACAGTCGACGCGTGTGTTTGTTCGAAAACAAAATTTTGCAGTCTAAGAATGATGACTTCTTTTTAATCCAACATCGTTGGAAGAGCATGTTTGAACGTTTAGCCACCTCTCACAATAGTTATATGTTCATCCAAAATTTCGCATTACGAACAAATGTTTGATCGTTTAGCCACCCCAACAAACGAATCATACACAAACGGTAAAAAGCAACGACATAAGCCACATAACGTAGAAAATTTCAGCGATAACACGCAAAAATCATTTTTTGGACTCACTTGGTCCGCTGTTTGGTCAAACATTGTTATGCGTTTAGCTACCAAACGTTATGTGTGACAAACACGATGTTGGATGAAAATGTTTGATCTTTAGCCAGGGCTTAACAATCATCTTTCGTAGTACGTTAAGCTTAGACATAAGCTTAAATGTCGTAGAAAAGAGAAAAAGGAAAACAATCCTGATAGTTTGGATAGGTAATCGCATGGGGCCGAGTAAAATTAAGGATTTTAAAATATCACTTGTGTTTTCAGAAATTTGCTGAAACTGCCCTCGTCGCGTAAAACATGAGAGATACTTCACGAGGGCTCATTGCGATTACGTGTTAATAACATAAGGGCAAACGTTTCTTTCAGTTCTTAACACTATAGAAACACTGACGTCAAAAATTATGCACAGTCAGCCAAGCAGAGGAAAACACTCGTTCGCTTGCAAAACAACAAACAAACAATTCGACTAGCTACTTCTTTTCTCCAAAACGAGTAGATTGTTATTTATATCCAGTCGAGACAAAAATACAAGTCTCATTCCTGAACAAAAGTAATAACGATTGAACTTCAAATGCTAAGCTTCGATTTATTTAAGTTACCTGTGTTGTCGAACTTTCTACGACTTGAAAATACGCACCGATCCACTGAAGTAAAAACACGGATCTACAAAAATAGATGTCCAAAGAAAGAACTTCTTCCACCAAGTATGAGCTACTCGTTCCTCCCATTAATGCCAATGAATTGTTAAGTGAACTTTCGTGGTAAGCTGCGAGATGCCGCTGTAAAGTGAACAAGCCGTTGAAGCGTTAAATCATTTTGTTTTTCAAACCCCTGACACAATCCAGACGCCGTACAAGTGGATCCAAAATTTACCAATTTCCTGAGAAAAAATGTTTTGCTCTTCCATTTTATCAGTTGAAAATTCACCTCCGGAGTATCTTTTAAGTAGTTCTTGATTTTCATGCCTTTTAGCGAATTAAAAGAGAGAACTTCGAAGAAGACGAAGTTGTTGTGCTCAAAATGAAGAGACCAACTGAATGTGAAATCTCGAGCCGCAGAAAGCGCGCGAAAAATTAAGCCTCGTTTTGGTTGGGTGTCCTACACCTGGCCTGAGCCTGCGATCCAATCCAAAACCAGTACCTGGTTAGCAGTCAACTTCAAAAAAAAAACAGCTGATCTCTTTGAGGTCTT
Source organism: Pachyseris speciosa (assembly GCA_016490735.1). Classification (NCBI taxonomy): domain Eukaryota; kingdom Metazoa; phylum Cnidaria; class Anthozoa; order Scleractinia; family Pachyseridae; genus Pachyseris; species Pachyseris speciosa. The sequence goes on from JAEMWC010000889.1 coordinate 19,247, forward strand.
AACTTGATCCCGCGATATGGTCACGTACTACTGGTCAATTGGCCATAACATTGACGTCCAGTATCAAAAGATGTACACAAAAAGCGGGTTACAACACACAATTAATGGAACATTTCACATTGCATACATGGAGGGGCGGACGTACGGTCGTACGTATGTACGACGTACGTACGGCGACCAAACCCCAATTTTCTCGAGCAGATGGGTTACCATATTTTCTTAACCATGGTGCTCCGCTTGGCGGCCCTTCGGGCTGCCGGAGCTCCGCTATAAACCATATACAACCCACAATTCCTCAATTCGCTCCGACGAAGGGCTAACGTTCAAATTGTCAGCTTTTCGAATCCGTGTACGGTGGTCAATTTACATTATCAACAACCTCGTTCCAGGGTCCTCTCTCTTCGTCCCTCGAGAAAGTACCCTGGTTGCGGCAGGTCACATGCCTAGATTGTTAGATTGTTGCAGATTCCAGAAAAATGAATGGCGGGAGGGACAGGAAGGTTAAAGTTTGTCACCACTTAGTAGTCGAAGAGTGCGGAGGACCCACCCTCTGTGCGCATTTGATCTGTACACATGGACACGTGAACTGCCGCAACCAGGGTACTTCCTCGAGGGAGGAAGACAGAGGACCCTGGGAACGAGGTTACATTGTCAACTCCGTTGATCAACCAAATTTTCGTGTTTCACTACCCGCCGACGCAGCACCACAGTTTCTTTAGAAAATAACCCCCTTTACCATTAGTTTTGCAACGCTTTCGATTGACATACCATGGAATATCCCACGAGTTACTTGTATTTTCTTGGTATACTAATTATTCTCTAATTATTCTCGTAGGTTAAAATCATTTTGATCTGCATCATATACACACGAGTTAAGGCTAGAGTCAATGCAAGGAAAATAACACAAATTCCAGAGATGCCCGCTGGCAACGCGAAGGAAATTTACGTTACACCAAATTAACGCGAATTTTCCAAAAGTTAGGTTTACATACATCAAGTTAACGCGAAATTTTCGGAAACAATGTGCGCCTAACTTTATTTTACGCGAATTTGCCGCAATACAAACATCTCAACATACATACCTAAAAGAAAAAACACAGCAGCATTTCCAGTCATCGTTAACTCATTGTTATCCTGTTAGTGTTCCGTAAATGCAGAAGTTAGCTATCCCCTCGGGAAACGGATCCATACGGAGACCAGTCGAAAGACATTTCAAACTCAATTCTCAAAGAAGAACTGTCAGATAGTGACTCCGAGGCGTTGATAGAGGAGCTATGAGTAGACGAGGCTTTGTTATTGAGATAAAGGTGCTGTAAAACAACAGTGATATGAAATAGTGTGATTGAAATTCTAACATCGACGTAATTTAAAATGCATTAAATTAAAAAACATCGCGTTAATAAAGTGCATCGTTAATTTCCTATAATACTATAAAGGTATATCATGAGAAAGCTATTTTATAACATGCCATAGAAAATACATTACTTAGTAAATCAATGCGGTGCACGATGGCAAGGTTCGGTGGAATACCGATCGACGAATCTACAACGGCTTTCCTGTATCCTGATTGGCATGGTATAAATGAGTTTATTTTTACTCTTATTTAAATAAGTAATCCTCACCTGGTCGTATTGCAATTTACTCACTCGTATTAGTTTACTTTAAAGTTTTTATACAGTATCTGATTTATTTCATTCTTCAAGCACTTTTTATTTGCTATGAGCGACTGGCTCCGGATACTGGGCGACCACTAATCTCGCACCCAGATCCTTTTTGTGATTGAAATGTGGGAGGTCTGGCTCCCAGACTAGGCGACCACTCACCTTACTCACCGTGGTAGTGACTGGAAACCAGTCTCGTACCCAGAGTCCTCGGGCTGTTTGGTCAGCCGGTGGACGCCCGGAGAGACTCGAGAGACTCTGGGATAATGGACCGCCATTTTCCCAGAAAATCTGGGGTAAAACAATGGAAACGGTTACGGGCCAGCCAATCAAAAAAGTGAAAAAAGTCTCTCCTGGCGACTAATCGCTGGCCAAAGAGCCTGAGGACTCTGGGTACGAGATTGGGAAAATGGCGGTCCATTATCCCAGAGTCTCTCCCGGCGTCTACTCGCTGACCAAACAGCCCGAGGACTCTGGGTACGAGATTGACTGGAAACAGGAGCCCATGCTTGAAATACATAGCGTTTTCATTTAAAGCCGTTCTGTGCACCGAACTTGTTACGAGACAGGACATCTAACCAGTGAATGTCCAGTCTGTAAAGTCTAGCGGGCAGTGAAGAACAAATAATTTCGAGAAATTTAAAGGGCACCGGCCTAAAACCCCAAATTTTTTTTCGTTAAAATAAAGCTTTGCACCTGTTTGAACGCATTGTGCCTTTTTACCAAAACTTGACCAGTTATTGTGACTTTTCTAGGGTGTTAAAGTTGCAAAATCTGGCCAGCGTCTAGATTTTGCAACTTTAACACCCTAGAAAAGTGAAAATAACTAGTCAAGATTTGGTAAAAAAAAAAAAAAAAAAAAAAAAGGCGCAATGCGTTTCAAACAGTTGCGAAAAAAAGTTTTGAGATTTAGGTGCACTCTAAGGAAATTAACGTTATATTTTATCAACGCGATTTTTTTAAGAATTGCGTTAATTTGATGCATCTTTTTCATTATCTTAATTTTACGTCGATGTTAATTTAAATCACACTATTTTAAATCGTTGTTTTACAGCACCTTTAATTCGATAACTAAACCGCGTCTGCTTATTGCTCCTCTATCAATGCCTCGGAGTTACTATCTGACAGTTTCTTCTTTAAGAATTGAGTTCAAAATGTCTTTCGACTGGTCTTTGTATTGATCCATTTCCCCATAATTCGTGTGGTTTCCCCGAGGGAATAGCTAAGTTCTTCAGTCTTTCTTCTTAAAATTTCCATGCTGCTGTTTTTTTATTTTTTTCCCTTAAAATATGTATGTTGAGACGTTTGAATTGCAGCAAATTTGCGTAAAATAAAGTTAGACGCACATTGTTTTTGGTGTATGTAAACCTAACTTTTGGAAAATTCACGTTAATTTGTGTAACGTAAATTTTCTTCGCGTTGTCAAGAGCGTTTCACATGACGTCACGGCGGCCACGCTGGTGTTCCAAACTAAACTTCTGGGAATTGAACTCAATTTTCACTCGGCCGACTTCTACCGGAATGCCGAGTCTAGATCTGGGCTTCGTTCTTCTTTTTATTATTCTTCGTCGTCGTGTTTCATTCACAAAGCATAGTTCAAAGGTCGCAAGCATTACATCACGCGTCTGTTGTTTTGAAGTTTTCTCATGTAAGCCAACCCGCCAAACACAAAAATATTATTAAAATATTCTCGTTTTGTTTACACGAGGACTTTGCCATTTTCGACAGGCATGCATAAAGAAGGAAATGAAATAAACTCCGTTCTGCTTAGGGGTTTTTCTCGTCTTCTCAGAAGCGTGTAATGATTTAACACATGAACTTATCAGTAATGTTTTATAGTAGAAAGTTTCAAGTTACGTAGCCAGAATTGCGGTTTTATGCAAAACACCTGAAAACACTAGCCATTTGTTTCTGGCGAACTTGCTAACGAATTTAAAAAATTCGTCGTTTTGTTTACAAGAGGACTGCGCCATTTCGATTCGTGAACACCTCAATAATGCTGTGTGTATTTGATGCACCTTTCAGTGTTAGTCCCGAGGGGGTGGGATACGGATGGGGTGGGGACTTTGATCCGAAACGCAAATTTTGAGTCAAACCTCCCCACCCTTGGAGTAAAGTTTCGAGTTCAAATTTCCCTACTGTAGGGATTGAGATCCAAGAGGCTGACCTGTTAAATGCTTAACTCTTTCTTGTCCGGCTCTGCAATTTACCGGTCGCTGAAGACCGGTGCTTTGAAAACCTGTAACTTTTCCAAATCCCGGACTATGTTTGAAATGAGCCATTATTATTGCCAAATCCTGAGTTTCTTAGACCTTGTCACTTTGTAAACGTATTAAAAGTACCGATTTTCCTTGAATATGACTGTTTATTCTGTTGAAAAACCAAAAAACGCTCTAGAACAACACCAAAAATAAGCAACTTTGTTTTGAAGTTTTGAAGACAAAAAATCCCTCTTCAAGCTAAAAGTCTATATTGGCAGTAAACTTCGACTCAACTTCTTGCAATCTGTTCCAATTTGCCCGCTCAATTCCTTAGCCCGACCTGGCTAGCGCTATTTGATTTCAGTTGCTCTCACTGGTCTGACATGTTCGCATTTGTGACCCAATGGAATTCTGGGATATGCTTGGATAACTGACGCGTGTTAGTCCGCCAATTTCCATTTCAGATATTTTTCAGGACCGTGTCGAGCCACCCGTTCCTGCTGGCAAACTATTGCACCGATTGCATTATTTACAACTCAAAACTCGCCAAAACTGCCATGCCAGGTTCCGGAATCTACTCACAGAATGACTAGGGACACAACTTCACTTTGTGAATCACCATGACTCGATCGAAACCTTTCGGCGGCTAACTTGGTGTGAAATTGCTTCCCACCTCTGTCTTCTTTCGGAGGATTGCCTTTACCCACCAACCCAGCTTTATGATGCCAGGCAGAGGGCTTCTGAGGTAGAAAATGGCTCGAAAAACACACTTATAAATTAAATACGTACGGAGTTGTAGCTGAGTGATCGTTTAAAAATAAACGACAGCTAGCGTGACAAGCGTGACATGAAAGATAGAGCCTTCGATGTTGTGGACCAGAGAGATCTCCGTGGTAACCCCTTATATGGAATAACTAGATCGATTTGACCTCAAACCCTCGAAAATTACAGGAAAACACGTACAAAATGGCGGACAAGAACGAGTTAAACATTACAAACACTCCAGGTTTAAAAATCTCAGTTTAGGTTTTTCTTTTAACAATGGGATGAAAGAACACCGAAAGAACTGATGGTTTATAGTAACAACAGATTGGGCAAATTTTCTTTACCTTTATTCCTCCATCTTGGTCTGCCTCACGTGAACTTTTGCGTATTTTCATGACAGCAAGTCACTCATATCCAGGCTCTGCTCTGTCGGTTTTTAAGAAGGCAGCATCGCATCGTGTATTTTACCATGGCAATGTCCAAGCTTAGGAAACGGTCTTTAATGAATATTATCTCGGTTTTCAAGTTTATTCAAACTTCCCCACCCTGGGGCCAACATTGTCGTCAAAGTTTGTCAAAATTCCCCACCCAGGTTAGGAACTGTCGATCAAACTCCCCACCTCTTCCCTGTATCCCTGCCCCCTCGAGACTAACATTGATAAGTGCATGAACAATAGCTCCATTTGTAACACGCTTGCGAAAGTCATCCGAAATTTATGTAAAAAGTTTCGCTTCAGTGGCTCTCGCGCGTCGCGAATCGCGAGGCGGGCGACGCGATGCGCATCGCGCAGGAAACGCGACGCGACTGGCAACTTACTGAGTGGAACTGAACAGTATTACCACACATATATTAGCGTTTGGTAATCACTTTCTATGGCAACTCTCAAAACAGTTTTACGCGCTTTGGTCGTACGAAAACAAAAAGGCCTTCTGCGAACCCAAAAACCACTTTCAATTTCTCTAAAATCAGAAAGCGTGCTCTCGCGTAGCCTACGTGTAGCCGTACCCACCTCCTGAGGAAAAACGGAAGGAGGGAACGTCTACGAAAACCTGACACGAATCGTGTTATATGACGTCACAGTAATTCATGCAAGTTATGTAAATAAATTTAATTTTCTGCGGAAGTGCACAAAGGTCAAAGGCCGCGTAATGAAAAGGATTACGAGCGATCTTTGGTCAAAAGCAAGAAGACAATAAGCTTACTATCAGCTTAAATTTGTAGGCAGTTTCATGGTCTCCTTCGGAAGAGACAGAATTTAAAGAAATCTCTTGAAGAATTAGACAAATTTATTAGAAACAATTACGTAGCATGTTTGGAGAAAGTTGGCCTTGTTTTCAAGCCGAAGGAACCGCTAACAGAAAGCGTAAATTTGAACAATCTGCACGTCCCTTCATTACTGTTTCGTTCTCCACTGCACCGGTGATCCATACACATGCGAATATTCACCAGTCATGACTCGTTCGATGATATCATCTTCCAAATGTTTGGTTAGTGCGATCGTTTTCAATCCCAGATCATACAAATATTGGACCTGATCTTCCATGAGGGCCGTCAGAGGTCACACGATGAAAAATAATACACGGTTTCTTCCAAAGAAGCGTTGCGATCACTAGCTGGCATCGCCTGAAATTTAATGGTTTTTCCATAGCCAGTTGGCAATGAAACACGGATAGCCTTCCCATCAAAAAACAAAGCTATGGCGTTTTGTTGCTCTTCGTGGAATTTCTCTTATCCAAAAGTCTCGCAAACCTCATTTCTAGCTGCGTTAAACTTCACTTTAGTTTGTGTGGCTTCCGACACTCCGCGCGCCATACCTCACGTTTCTTCACCAACGAGCGAGATTCGTTTCTTCCAATCAGTGTTCTCGAAAGTATTGATCAATGCGATTAACCTATGAGAAACCATTACATATTTTCATGCAAAAGAGTGACGTCACATAACACGATTCGTGTCAGGATTTCGTAGACGTTCCCTCCTCCTGTTTTTCCACGTGGGGAGGGTACGGTTACACGTAGGCCAGCTTTCGCGCCGGCGAGAGTCCATTGTGAAATGTTTTGTCTTCTGTGGCTTGAGGCACTGAAAAATTTTTTTTAAAACGCATTTTTTTTTGTGAAAGTACAATGCGCCGAACATTATTGTGTTATTTCTTGGCAAGCGAACGTGTATAAAAATGTATCGGTGAGCGTAAACTGAGTTGTGAAAAAGTTACTCATAGAAATGGTCGCGATAAGAGCAGCTCAAGAAATCGAGTGCTGTTTAGAAATGAAAATAACTATTTTAAGTGGTTCCCTCCAAACATGAGGCTTATCATATTGAGGATTTGGGCGATATGTTATACACTTGACATAGCGTCCGACATTGGTGAACAAACAGCCGGACAAAGCACAAGATGGCCGTCGGACATTCGGCGTAGCAGATGCCATAGTGAAAATAAAATATGGAAAGGGATTCAGATCTCGTTATGCTAATGTTGTCATAATATTGCAACCGTGTAGGTGAAACAGTGAAGTAGCAAATTGCAATTTGCCTCTTGGAAGGCCGAGTGCCAAGATGGCCTCTTGTTGTTCCAGTAAACCAATATGGCTGGTAGTCACGCATTTTTTTTTATTATTACGTCACTTCCGTTTTTCTCGGAAAACATTTCCCACCTTCTCCCTCATTCTCCGAAAACACAGACTGCTGGTAGGAAACAGACGAAGGACGGTTTAGCCATTCAGCTGATCTGCTCACTGGTAGGTAAATGACCTATTTAAAATCACATTTGTTAAATTTCAAGGTTACTTTGGGGGCTACTTTAGTGAACTGATACATCGATGATGCACGCAACCCATCCATTAAAGCCGCTGTTACACGTTGAAACTTTTAGCTGAAACTTGTGTGCAACGGCGACGAGAGACCGAGCGAGACCAGTTACACGAAGTGTTGTTTATACACGGTGAAACTCTTGTTTTTATCACCATTGCGATCGTTGCAACCTTTGCAGAAGTAGGAAGCGGTTCTACTTTTCGTGAAACTTGTCTCGCAACGAGTTCGAAAAAGTTTCACGAAACCGACCATGTTACACGGTGCAACGCCTGCTGAAACATGTTTCGCAGCGCCGTTGCACACAAGTTTCAGCTAAACTGAGTTTCAACGTGTAACAGCGGCTTAACTCCGGGATGGAGTTAATGGATGGCGCAACCCATGCATTAAACTTAACTCTTAGAAACACTATTAGAACAAAACTAATATAAGCCGCGGCTTACTCTGGCCACGGCTTACATAAGACGCGAACACTCCGTAAAAATGGTACAAAATCTACGTTCACGGCTTTCTCAAGCTGCGGCTCATCCTGGCCTAGGAGTTTTTACTCGTATAAATGGACCATGAAGAAGCCAGTAACTATAGACCGATTTCACTACTGCCAGTACTCTCCAAAGTATGTGAAAGAGTGGTGTTAAACCAACTGTCCCTGTATTTAACATCCAATCAAAGAATGTCAGTGAAACAGAGCGGCAACAAAAGATGGCATTCTACCGAAACATCGTTAATTTCTAGTACTGATTTTATTCTCCGTACTATCGATGAGAAAAAAATTACTGCCGTCGTATACCTTGATATGAGCAAAGCCTTTGACTCTATCAACCATGTAACTCTCTTAAAAAAATTGGAAAACATAGGTCTATCAGCTCCTGCACTCCAATGGTTCAAAAGCTATGTCTCTCAGAGATTCCAAGCAGTCCGCATCAACTCTACTCTATCTGATGAATTACCAGTAGCCAGTGGTGTAACGCAGGGTAGCATCTTGGGACCATTACTATTTAGTATTTATGTAAATGACCTACCAAATGTTTGTCAAAATTGCTCAACCGAGTGTTACGTGGACGACACCAAGCTTCTATTGTCTTTTACTGTGAACGACTCTACTCGTGCTATGGAAAGTATTAACTCCGATTTACAACGGATTCGCAACTGGTGTTTTGATAATTGCTTAATGCTCAATCCCGATAAGACGAATGTGATGGTTTTTGGCAGCAGAGGAACTTCGTTGAAACTACCCGACTTTAAACTATCCCTACTAGAAAAGGAAATTATCCCAGCTCATTCAGTCAAAGACCTAGGAGTAGTTTTTGACCCCACACTATCGTTTGACGACCATATTTCTGCTACTGTGTCATCTTGCATGTCCAAACTATCTCAAATAAGCCGAATCAGATTCGTTTTTGAGAAGGCGCTGCTCGAAACCATAATTAACGCGATTGTTTTCAGTAAACTGTATTACTGTTCGTCAGTATGGTCATCCACCTCAGCTTGTAATGTTCCTAAGTTACAATACGTTCAAAACTTTGCCGCGCGAATCATTTGCAACGTTAAAAAGTATGACCATATCATTCCTGTACTAAGGAATCTTCGTTGGCTCCCTGTAAAAACTAATCTGTATTACCGAGACGCTACCTTAACATTTAAATGTATGAAGGGTCATACACCTGAATATTTAACTTCTAAGCTCGTTACAAGAGGCAGCGTGTCTGGACGTACAACCAGAAATTCTCAACAACTAAATTTTCCTCGTTTTAGGACTGCAACAGGACAGAAAACTTTTCACTATAGAAGTGTATCTATCTGGAATAAGCTCGACTCAAGCCTAAAATTATGCAAGAACCCCGTCATTTTCAAAAGAGCCTTGAAAACTCAACTTCTGAACGAATTTTTATGCCAACAATGATCATATTTTTAGTCAAATAATTTATATTGGATGTAAGGAATTATATCGTATGTAGTTAGTTATTTTAATGTAATTTAAATGGATATAATAAGTTTTTTAGCTTTTTTTATTATCTGTAATCTTACTTGATCACTGAAAAGCCTCAGATGGGGATGTGTTCAATAAATGTATGTATGTATGTATGTAAATGGTTCCTTTCCAGGGCTCGAGACTAACGGTAGCCAACTAGCCACAGACTAGTAAAAATTACGTTTTGGCTATAGTGGATTTTGCACTTCACTAGCCATTTTGGCTAGTGAAGAGTTCTAAGTAATGGAGGACCAGAGGGGGACGAGATGAAAATTAATTTCAAAGGTATCACGAAAAGGAAATTGTGTCATACAAGCCAACAAATGATTGACTTTTTCGTTCATGAATTTATGCCGTCACAACAAACAAAAACTCTACAAGGCGCACAAATTCGATTGAAAAGGCAGAATACTCTGTCTTATAAATGCTGGATTTCATTATGAAATAGTGCTTATGATGTGCTGTTTATTGGCAATTTATTTCTTTGAAGGCAAGGTTTCAAAAGTGTTTCTCTTTTAATCACACTGTTAATAGTGTTTCTAGAGCATTATCATTACATGGTAAAACTTGTCAATGATAAATAATTGATGTGATTCAAATAATTTGCCTTTGTTCAAGTGAGTTATTTTATTTCAAGCCATTAATTAAAAATTCAAATCGCATTTTTCATTCAAAAGAGCATCCTTTTTGTCAGTATTTAAGCTGCTGTGTTAAATAATTATTAGAGACTGTTTAGTACTAGACGTAATAATTCGGTTTAATAGCTATGCTAAATTTATATCACGGTATCTCGTCAAGATATTTTAAAGAATTAATTTACGGTGAAAAAAAGACTATTATGTTTTATAATTATAAAACTCTCAAATGTCAAACATACTCACTTCTAAAAAGCTGATAAGTTGTACGTGAGTATTGTGGTTGAAAAAGAAAGCACCTAACCGAAACTGCTTGACAGGATTAATGTCTGGCAAAGAAGTCTGGCTAGTGAAAATGTCGGCTTGGCTAGTGAATCAAACCTCTCACTAGCCACTGGGCTAGTAAGCTGAAAAGTTAGTCTCGAGCCCTGCTTTCGCGTCTTATGTAAGCCGCGGCCAGAGTAAGCCGCGGCTTATTTTCTCTCGTATAAACAGCCTTAATATGGCGATTGTCGAAGATAGTATGTGTGGTTCGTGCTTCAGGGGAACCCAACGACAAGTTTCGGTAGATATCTGTTCGGTGGTGGGTAATTCGCCTTGCGCTTTCGACGTCGATTTAAGAGTGCACTCGAATTTTCGTAACTAAAACGTGACCTAAAACTGAGATTCGCAATTGGGACTGATCATAGCTCCTGAGGTTTTCGGAGAGGTCTAAAT
>JAEMWC010000889.1:37500-50000 GCA_016490735.1 Pachyseris speciosa
CAAATTTTCTATCGTTTACGCCTGACATCCTCATTCCCCACCCATCCCGATAGCTCTCCACGAGCTAAAAAGGGTATCAAATTTTAGGTCAGGTCTGAAATAAGGTGGGAAAATTACAGGTTTTGGTCTGAAATGGGGAAATAGTTGCTCAGAGTATCCCGGCCCTCCCCACCAGCACTTTGTCAGGTTGGCCACCGTGGTCAGGGTAAAGCACTGTTTTCAAGGACTGGGAAAAGTCAGGGCGGAATTGCATGTGCATCAAGTCAGGGAAATTCTACCTGAAAGTCAGTGAAAGATCAGAGAATTTAATTTTGACTAGTTATTAGCTTGAGAAAGAGTTTCCTTGTTGATAAGAATGTCATTTCAAAAAATTCCCACAAAGGAACCTCATTGCTGCCTTTTTTGTCTCAGGATTTGTCCTGGATGGTCAGTGAAAATTAGTTTGTGGTCAGTGAAAAGACAGGGAAATGTCAGGGGATTTTTTCCATCCCCCATTTGTTCTCCTATAAAGAGAGAGATCGTTACATTTTATACTCGGTGCATGGGACTAGTAAAGTTTGAGTCAAGATTGATTTTCGAATGGAGTTCAATCAATATTCTAGCTGGCATGTATATATGGTGGGTATGATGATCAGTAGAAAACTTACGGTTTTCTTTGAAATACCCCGTTCTTTCCCCGAAGATAGTCAATGAAACTCGCTCGCCTCCAAAAATATAATTTTGAGCTAAAATTTTCTGTTTGGTTTTTTTAAAGAGCAGTCAAGAATATTAATGATTAATTATCATATATTAGTTGATTTCTCCTGTTTTCTTTCTGGCTTTAATTTTAATGTCATTATCTGGTCTGAAAATTGAACAAACCAAATAAGCTGAGCACTACTATCTGTACCAGTCCCTGTCATTCTTGGTCATTTAAAGCACCAAGCCCAACACTGAGCCCAACTATTTTCCAGTTTCTGCTTTACTTGAAATTCACTATACTTATGATCAGTTTCCCCCTAAAGAGGGTCCAACATAGGTTTGGCGGGATGCGGGATGGTCATGCAGGCTTAAAATCGAGGCAGGATGTGGGATACAAGAAAGTTTAAAGGCAAGATACCTGCAAGATGTGGGATGAAATTGTACGTCGTTGAAATAAGGCGGTGAACTAGAGCAATTTGGGTTTAACAAGGTACTACTAGTATGGGAGTTGTATGCTCCCAGTGATGGACTCCTGCTAGACTAGACTAGACTCCCTTTTTCCTTCCCTCCCCCCTCCCCTTTCTATGCCTGCCATGCAGGCTAAAAACGTGTGATTCCTTTTCTTTCTTCCTTCAAATCTAAGTTGAAGACATGGCTTTTTTAACTGTCTTATAAAGTAGTTTTGTAATTTTCAATGTGTACTTCATTTTATTAGGCTTATAGACTTTTGGACCCTTGGGAATTAGCACTCTATAAATATTGTATTATTATTATTATTATTATTATTATTATTATTATCATTATTATTATTATTATTAATTAGGCCTAGTTATAATTAATTACGCTCATGGAGTCTTTGTTATAATTATATGCATGAACCAGTCCTAATAGCTTAAGGGTATGTTACCATAGTTTACAGTTTCTGTTGGAAGGGGTTTGGAGGCCGGGTCTGCACTGTCTGTCATTTGAAGACCAAAGTTTTTGGTATTATAATTAAATGTAGTACTAACAAGACGCTCTATGAGCGTTAACTCGGGATACTTATTTGTTCCAGAAGCCGGACGCACGCTTTCTGATTCTCGAAACTATCCGGTTAATGGTTTGCTTTTGGGTTTTGTTCACGTTCGAGCAAAGCTCGTTAAACCGTTTTGAGATGTTGCCATCCATATTCCTTGTCAGCTGTTGTTGTTTACTTCTAGATTAAGTGGCAACATCTGGCGTTTTTTCTCTCTGCGAAGCTTGAAAAATAACTTGAAAACACAAGGCGAATCGTTTCCGTGTATGTGACATGTCCAGATGTCGCGCATTGTAAAAAGAACTTGAAATTCAAACTGCTCTATTTTCAAAACAAAGCGTGTTACTTGGCTTAAATGTCATTTACCTGATGAACGTAAAAAATCTAAATGTTTAATTTTAGTTTTTCTTTTCTGACACACGTGAAAACCAAAAATTCGCAAACTTGTTTCTAAATATAGAACTGTCACAGCGATTGAGTTGTGGTATAATCCGGATCAAATTACATCAAAACAACTTTGCGATTATCTAAATATAGCACTGTCACAACGTTCTAATTCGAGTCGATACTCACAGCACGTGCGAGGCTTTTAACCTTGTCTTAAATTCGGCAAACCTTTTCACACGGACAGTCTGTACTGTATTAAAATCCAGTTTCACAACTTTACAAAGATATGTGCAGGAAAATTTGTTCCGCGGTCGAAGTGGATTATTTAACCTTGAGTGTTCACTTGCGGTCACGTATTAAATGGAAGGTATCACATTACGAAAACAACTTTGTGCAAATCTGTAACTTTTCTGTCACAGCATTCGATTTCGACTTGTAATATCGATTACACGTACGAGGCTTCCAACGTTTTCTTAACACTCGGCAAACACGGGGACAGACTGGGCTGTCTTAAAATATCTAGCTTCACAACTCAAACACGATGAATTTGCATAAATTGTAAACAACCGTCGCGTGATGTTAGCCTTTCGACCTTTGGACTATGTGGTTTGCTTTAACCAACGAACACACCGCCACGTGCCTGCTATTGTGCATTGGCCAATCCAAACACCGGAACGTAATTGTATTGTGCATTTTGCTGCACAGAAAAAAAAAAAAAAAAGACTGAAATCTGACACATTTTATAACTCGGTATACTTACAGTATCCCGAGTAATAAACCCCTATTTTTGTAAACCTGATTGAATGTTTACTAAATGGATATAGACCTAACTGCCAAATGAATGCCACCATGAAGACAGGGCCTCATGGTTGGCTTGCCATTGTTTACATTTTTTAGATCACCATGGCAACTGGCCCACCTGGGCACACAATTCTACTAGGTGGCCCTGTTGCCCCCACAGTTCTAACTACATCCTCGACTGCTGCTGGACCTGGTAAGTGTGGCAAAAAGAACACTTCTTATTGTTTTGTCAACAAGACACAATATGAATCTTTTGTGAGTTGTGTCTTTGTGAGAACATTCCATTCCAACCAAGTGCTTTACAAAAGGTAAGTTACATTCCATTTGGTCTGTCCAGGCTTGGAGCTATTCATCTAGATAGGTTATTACCTTGATTGTGTCAAACAAAGTACAGTTTTCCTCAATGATTGTTTTCCTTTGGGCACTTTTGCTCAAAGGGATTAATTGGCAACCGCACGTGACACACCCCCTATTCATGGCCAAACACAAACTTCGTGGTTTATGTGTTGTTGGTGGGGACAATTATTGGGCAATTGTCCGATTACATGTTCTTACAAAGGCTTCATCACAATCAAGGTCCTGGGTAATAATTATAGTGAAAGGAATTTTTCATGTTTCGTCTCAATTAAGGACAACAAATACAAGTTTTTAATTATTATACCACTTGTTTTTTTTTCAGTCAGCAGCTTTGACCTCAGAGAAAACCAGAAGAGATGGGTTGTGATTGGCATTTGCTTAAACAGGCTTTTGTTACCAGTCCTCCGAGATTTCGTAGGTCAAGAGATTCCCAAACACTACACATCCCTGAAGACTGCACCTGGAATTGACGCTCAAGTCTTTCCACACCACTTGTCTAATGATGGACCATTCCGTTTGAATTATGGAAGCATCAACAATAACTGGGGTCTGCATAAGAAAAGAGTGCGCTCATATGATTACAAAGTGAATACTTCTGAAGACCTGGCAAAACTTTACCTTGAGCCTCACATGGCCAAGTTTACTGGTAAGATGTTTTACGCTTTGACTAACGTCCAGGTACATTCTTTTTAACTCGGAAAATGGCTTTAATATATGCCATTTCCGAGTCAGTTATAGGTTTCATGAGGCTTATTTTATTTATTTATTTATTTATTTATTTATTTATTTATTTATTTATTTATTTATTTATTTATTTATTTATTTAACTTTATTTATACATGGGTACAACATCAGGACTTGAAGTAAATTCTAAATTACATTAATTACATTGTTAAATATACTAATTACAAAATCTTAAAACGACAGAAAAAAAAATAAAAAAAATTAATAAATAGCAATTAGAAAATGCCTGCTTTCCATGAATGCCGTGTGTTTATAATCATAATTAAATCATTCATAGCTAGAAAAGAAACCTCTGAAGCCGGATTTGAAACTCGCGAGAGTTTGTGCTAGCCGCAGATTAGTAGGTAAACTGTTCCACAGCACCGCACCATCATGGCTAAAGCTGTTTTTTAGAAAGTTAGTGTGGGGCAGTGGATCAGCTAGTTTGCCTTTGCAGTCCCTTAGAGAATAGGTAGATATTTCACTCCAATCGGTAAACATAGATTTCAGATAATCGGGAGCGAGGCCATTAAGTGATTTATACCATAGTGGCTGTTTTTAATTTTCGTTGAAGATCAAGTTTCTTCCAGCCATTAGTCTTAAAAAGAGTTGATCAGCATTGGCATCGTAGGAAGAAGAGGTCAAAATACGCGCAGCACGATTTTGTAGTTTTTACATAAAATGCTGTTTGTTCCTTTCGTTTTTTCAAAGTCTCGTTTCCAGGGCCCCGCTTTCCGCTATGACAAATTTCTCGAAGTGCACATAGTAACTTTACTCGAGGCAATCGAAGGCATTCCAGACAAAGATTATAACTTTTGGAGGAACGAAAACTTCTACGACCTTTGCGAGAGACTACTTCATGTGCGAAAACTTAAGAGTGGATGTTTTGAGAGACGTATTTATGAGCGACCACTGCACTTGAGAGTGGGTGTAGACAAAACGTGGACCTCCCCTTCTGGACCCCCTTCTGGACCCCCTTCTGGACCCCCTTCTGGACCCTTCGATTTTTCTGTTGGAAAATGATAAAAAAATAGTCTTCGCTTTGGATTTCAACTTCGGTCGGCTCGTTGATAATTACAGACAGTATTATAGTAATCGCGAACACTACCACAGTCAATCAAATGAAGATTGATCCTCACAGTTGCCATTTTCGGCTTCCCGTGAAAGACTTGCTTTGAATTTTGCTGACTTTACCTTGCTGATTTTTGTTGTTACCAAATACTTTAGAATTTTCTCGCAAAGGTTAAATAGAAGTTAAATCCAGAAATTGCTGTTCGGCTTTCAACTGGCTTTCGGAGAATGTGAAAGTTATTATTTTTATCGTTGGCAGATCTATGTCACGTGATCATATTTCACTCCATCATGTACCATTCGGCGGATTTGACAGCTCCATGATATTTCAGAGCAACCTTTCGACTATAATTTGTCAGCGTGGAAGAAACATTGCTCACCTTTTTGCTGTAATGTTATTCTAATCCAAACAAAAAAGAATAGTTTTTGAGCTCATTTCACATTCTTCGAAAGCCAGTTGAAAGCCGAACAGCAATTTCAGGATTTAACTTCTATTTAACCTTTGCGAGAAAATTCTAAAGTATTTGGTAACAACAAAAATCAGCAAGGTAAAGTCAGCAAAATTCAAAGCAAGTCTTTCACGGGAAGCCGAAAATGGCAACTGTGAGGATCAATCTTCATTTGATTGACTGTGGTAGTGTTCGCGATTACTGTAATACTGTCTGTAATTATTAACGAACCGACCGAAGTTGAAATCCAAAGCGAAGACTATTTTTTTATCATTTATTATTTTCCAACAGAAAAATCGAGGGGTCCAGAATGGGGTCCAGAAGGGGGTCCAGAAGGGCGTCCAGAAGGGGGGTCCAGAAGGGGGGGTCCACGTTTTGTCTACACCCCTTGAGAGTGAATCTTTTATCGAGAATCAAAGCGAACATATTTCAAAACGGGAGAGTTGAAAACACTGACCCCCGCTCCGTGGACTACCCACTGGCCCCCACTCCGTGGACTAACCCACGGAGTACTCCACGGACTACCCTATGGACTACTCCGCGGACAACCCCCCTTATGGTAAAACAAAAGTCACTTAAAGGCTGAAAATAAGATACAAGAGACGTACTTGCGTCAGTCGCCATCTTGGTTACCGCCATTTCACTCGGTGGGTTCACCTAAAAGATAGAATCCGGACTCCGGACTCCGGACTCCGGACTCGGGATTCCTGAATCTAGAAAATCAGAAAGATTGAGGACAATATTTGAAACCAAATGTTCCTGCAAATGATCGAACTCTACTACCGTCACTGTGTTTCGCCTATCTCCTGAGTTGACATCAAAATGTTCCTGTTTTGTATATACCGTAGGTAACTCGGCTAGCACCATCATGTATGAAACACGTAATTCACTTACTAGGCAAGTTGTTTGGCTATACAATAATGTAAATAAATGTAAGATGTTTATAATTTTTACTTTTCATTTTCTCTGTAACATTCGCAAGTTGATTGCCTTGTGAGTAAGGATCCTCGTACTTCGAATAAGCGAGGAGTGGGGCTTCGACAAAACACTGATCCCCTGTTTACTGATCTCCCACTGATCCCCTACTGATCCCCTATAAAATTCACTGGAAAAAGTAAAACAACAGAGTAAAAAAAAAAGGATCTGAGGCTGAATAAAATTCAAGGATAAATTCGGTTGGAAGATAAACACAAGCGTCAAGCGAGCGACATAACAAACCGGAAGTCGATCCAATCAACATCCGGTTGCAGTGTCGCTCCGTGTATGTTTATCATCGAACTGTTTTCGTTTCTTTCTGTCTTCTTTGTTGCCGTTATCGTGGCTTTTCGTAGACACGGATAACATACTTGATGATGCTTTAATTAATTTTGCGCTCGTTTATCGTAGAATTGTAATGACGGTGAAACGAGTTTATCTAAAGTAGGTCCTCCATCGGCCCAAGTTTGCAACATCTTTGAACTCTGACGTAAGCCAGAATTTATCCTTGAACTTTATTCAGTCTCAAATCCTTTTTTTTTTTTTTTTTTTTTTGTTGTTGTTGTTGTTGTTGTTTAACTTTTTCCAGTGAATTTTATAGGGGATCAGAAGGGGGATCAGTAAGGGATCAGTGGGGGATCGGTAAACTTTTTCGAAGCCCGCTAACGGAAGCGAGAGATGTACGCGAGTGGTAGCTAGTTTAGATCGAATTTGATCGTAAGTTACACAACCCACCTCGATTAGCTGTGCTACATGCGGGTTGTGCATTTCTCTAAATTGTAATTTTTAAATTATTGAAATAAGGGGATGATGATGATGATGACAGGCACAAAGCAGGCACAAAGCTTCATGGGGAGATTTATCTTGGACATCGAGTACACCGGAACGGTCATCTACAAGTTCAGTGCCAGGGAATGATCAAAAAGGTGCTTGAGATTTCGCAAAAAGTTGCTTTTCTAAAAATTGCTTGTCGTTTTCAACAAGTTGATCAAAGATCAAAAGGTTTCTCAAAAGTTGCTCATTATTAAAATAATTAAGAATACTTAGTTTCACTTTTTAAGGTAAATTTATTCGTTTCTGCTCATATGCAATTGACAGGTTGTCAACTATTCAACCAAATACTTTTAGCGACACAAAATGTGCATCCGAAGGATGATTTTAATAGCATTCGCCACTGTATTCAGTATCAACAGTTAGTTTGATAACTGAGGGTCATTTCAGGAGCATGGAAACAATAATTTTTAAAAACATCATGAGCACAAAGACTTGAAATAGCACTAAAATAAATAATCCATGAAATTAATAAGAGAATAAAAGATCCGAAGAAAACGGTAGATGTCTTACAGGGGGAGGTAGGTGACAGGAGTGGAGTCTTAGTCTGGGACTTGGTTTGTTCCTTCCCGTTGAGTCTAGATTCCGGATTCCGGATTCCGGATTCAGGATTCCATATTTTAGGTAAATGGCGGTAACCAAGATGGCGACTGACGCAAGTACGTCTTTTGTATCTTTTTTTAAGCCTAAAAGTAATTTTTGTTTTACCAAAAGAGGGGTAGTCCGCGGAGTAGTCCATAGGGTAGTCCGTGGAGTACTCCGTGGGGTAGTCCACGGAGTGGGGGTCAGTGGGTAGTCCACGGAGCGGCGGTCAGTGTTTTCAACTCTCCCTTTCAAAACTATCTTTACATCAATCTCTTGTAAACACGTAAGTTTATTCACTGCGTTTTATAAGACGTCTCAAGAACAAGAGTAGCATGTTAAAAAAGTTTCTCTTTAAAAGGATTCCTTCGATTCTTATACCGAAGTCCTCGGCGAAAAACACACGTAAAACGAATTCAAAAAGAAGAAATCGGATAATTTTTTCGCCGCCCGACGAAATTTTACAGCATAGCGAGAGAAAGAGGAAAGTTGTACATCAAAAAGACGACAAAAACAAGGCAATTATTTTGAAATAAATCGTTTTTCAACTGTGTAAATTTAGTACCAACTTAGCTCTATCCCCAGTAGTTCCGTAGAAGCTGAACAAGACTCAATAAAAATATATTTGAGGGAAGCGAATATACTAAACAAACAAATCACGGGGGTCGCCGTAAATGTACAGAAATCCAAATCCAGCGTGCACTAAAACTCTCAAATGAAGGCAACCAAATGAAAGAAACGCGACAGGAAGATCAATAACAATAAATTTTCATTCAAGATGAGGCAAAAAAAACTTATCTTAATGCACAAAAAATGTTCGAAATTTCACAGACGCGATTCGCTGCGTGAACGCGTGTTCGAATTCATTATTCACGCAAAAGCGAAAGCGTGAGTTTTTCCCACAAATTTTGCACTTATTTTATCGGCTGTGGCTTTGCCTATCCTGCTAAAAACTGAATTCAACTTCCAACTAATATGTACATTGCCATTTTTGTTTTCTAAAGTCCAGGCAGCTGCTTTACCCGCTATCTGTATTCAAAACTCTCTTGAAAGCGCACCGATCGCCTTGTTTTCGTCGCGGTTGAGGGAAGGAAAAATTATTCACAAGAAAAGTTTGAGGGCTCCGTTCACCTTGATCTTCCATTCTGAGGCTACCTAAACATCGATTTATGTTTTCCCTTTTTATTTTAAGTGCCAAGGAAGTAATTTGTCCGTTTTAGGAATGAAAACGAGACCCTGGAAGTTTGTAGATTTGGCCCGCAACGTGCCATGATTACCTGGACTTTTCGAGCCTGTGATTTGAAGACAAAAAACCGTCTTCAACAGCACAGAAGGTTTTCAAAAATTGTAAACTATGACTAAATTAAATTTACTTTTTTAGATATCGTTAAGAATCAGCCGTTTGATTTAGTGTAGATTTTATGCCAATTTTTATGCGACAAAGCATAGGCGCCCTTGGCCGGCGTGATCAGTTTTTTTATCCGGCCCTGCTGGCAGAAGAGACCTCTGCTAGCAGGGAAGATTTTTATGAAAGCCGAGGCGTAATTCTATTATCGAAATGAGTACACAGGCAAATATCATTTTCTCTTTTCACATTAGTAATTAGACGTTTTTTTCTCCAAAGAATATTTGCGATAAAATAGATTTTCATGTCCCGCGATAAACTTCTTGATGTAAACGACCCTTATGCATGCTAGTGTAAACGTGGGTTGCCATGGCAAAAGTGGCCCCGCTAAATTCACGAAGTGATTCTCGTTGTAGTTTAGTGGCAAGAGATTTATTGCAGTTCCCCCATTCGACACTACAATAATGGAAATGAGGTTGAACTAAAGCATTATAGATACATAGAAGTGTTTCAAAGGGAACAAAGGACCTGCTTCGCTTCAGGATTCCAATACCAGAAGCAATTTGTTTTTTACATTTTTTCGATATGTACGTTCCAAGTTAAAATTTCATCGATATATACACCAAGAGATTTCGTAAATTCAACTTGTTTTATAGAATTGCTATCGATAGTAAGAGACGGGGTTCTATTAAAAGTACTCAACCTTTGCCTTGAGCCTATCAACATAATCTCAGTCTTTGACTTATTAAGAGTGAGTTTATTTGCCATTAACCATTCAGTAATTTTAGTTAGTTCATCGTTCATACTTTTTCTAGATGCACAACATTGTTGCTGGCAAAAGTCAAATGCGTATCATTTGCATACATTCTGGGATGTGAATTAACGAGACAATTTGGTAGATCATTTATATAGAGTAGGAAGAGAAGAGGTCCAAGGATTGTTCCTTGGGGAATACCGCAAGTTAGAGGTTGGCTATCAGAGAGGGAACCGTTAACAAAACATTTTTGCGTACGATTACCCAAATATGATTTAAACCAGTTAGACGACACGCTTCCGACACCATAGGTTTTTAATTTAGATAACAAGATAGAGTGATCGACGGTGTCAAAAGCCTTCTTCAGATCTAGAAAAACCACTGCATTAACGTTGCCTTTATCGATATTGAAAGCCCGATTATCTGTGGCTTCTAGGAAGGCAGTAGTAGTGGAGTGAAGTGATCGAAACCCTGACTGATGGTATATACCTCATGTCAACAAGCCATATAGTACCGTCATAGATTATATATATTCCCATGCACTCCTCTTATCAGAATATCCTTAAATTCTTTGTCGTATTTGAGGTGCTATTGTTACTTAGTTGAGAGTGTATGGGAATAATCTATAAGGGTGACTATATGGCTTGTCATCATGAACTATATACCCATTTCACTCGAACTTTCGCTCCTCTGCAAGTTAAAGGTGACGAGAGGGTGATTTTTTTGTCCATCCTTCGCTCCTTCACTTCCTGTTAAACAATTATTTTGTTCATCCACTGACCAGTGCATAATGCTAAGCATATATTCTGCACATGTAATAAATAAAACTAATCCAGGATATAGTACAAACCATGAAACTGAACAACCAAAATCACAGAAAACGGCCAAATGAAAAAACAAATTTCTTCAAGCTACATGTTCTACGAAAGACAAATGTAATGAAAGATATACAGAAGACGAGGTACTTACTTTTGATAACTTTGTGTGGGATAAATGGAAGAGAGAGATTTAAAGATGGTTGTTACACTTAAATTTGACCCAACCATGAAGACTTAATCATGTGTAAAATGTCACGCAAGTGTCACGCTTCTCTGTTGGAGATCTCACTAACGTTTCCTACAAAGGAATCACAACCATTTATATACACGCGAGTAGTTTATAAGTCATTTTCGAGCTGAGGATGAACCGCGACTGAATGACTAAAATGTCACGCAAGTGTCACGCTTCTCTGTTGGAGATCTTACTAACGTTTCCTACAAAGGAATCACAACCATTTATATACACGCGAGTAGTTTATAAGTCATTTTCGAGCTGAGGATGAACCGCGACTGAATGACTAAAAAAAAATGAAAATGAAACTTTATTTACCCTCGGATCTGATTGAGGCTGTTTAGGCCTCTGGCAAAATACATGCTACTGTACCGAGAAAGAAACAAATAATATGTACATATGAAATTAAATGAAGAATGACCCTCGCAGTTGTGAACGCAATTTATGCAATTGCGAAAAGAAGCCTGAAAAAAATTCAGGACTTCCTGAATTTTTTTCAGGCTTCTTTTCGCAATTGCATAAATTGCGTTCACAACTGCGAGGGTCATTCTTCATTTGATTTCATTTCCGCAGTTCATATATGATTCATTTCATATATCATTCACATATGAAATTAAATAAAATATTTATCCGAAAGATGAAATTTTCCGCTCTTCTTGTCTAAATAATTTGATATTAGTCATTGACCTAATTTAGCCTAATTTTTTCAAAAAGGTAATTCGTAATCCGTTTCAATCTTCTCCATCCTTCACCATCCTCGCCATATTTGCATTTATTCTTGTCTTTTTGGTGCTTATCTTCCCTGAAAATTTGTTATTTCACTGTTTCGCATTTAATATTTAAGTGCATTTTTTTATAATTCTAATTCTAATTCTTATCGTATAATCTGCAAAGGGTATATCCCATCACGGCAGATATGCAGATGTACATGTGCCTAAAAAAATTTTAAATAAATAAATGAAATACAATTATGGTGCGAGTATTAAGTTAAAAAGTCAGCGTTTTTAAAGATGGCAGACGACGGCCTTTTTGAAAGCTTCTGGTGACTGCTTTTCAATGATACTTTTTTGTAAAGAGTTCCATTCTGTGATTGTATGTGCAATAAAACTGTGTTGGTATTTGTTTGTTTTAGCACCAACTTGAATGAATTTCTTAGGGTGGAATTGCCGAGTGCCCTGTCACCTTTTAAATAATATATAGGGTGGAGATTGTACAGCTGATAGACCAGAAACTACTTTAAACATCATTGTGAGTCGTGCCACTTTCTTTCTTTTCTCGAGTGTTGGCCATTTCAAATCATTCAGAATGTTCGTGACAGTTCCAGGAGTGGTGCTGTATTCACTTTTAACAAAACGTGCCGCTCGTATCTGCACGCTCTCAATGTCCTTTATCTGTTTTTGAATGTACGGGTCCCATGTACAAGATCCATACTCAAGCTGTGGTCTAACTAAAGCAAGATAGGCTTGCTCCTTTACGTTT
>JAEMWC010000889.1:57500-67500 GCA_016490735.1 Pachyseris speciosa
TTCTAACAAAATGTAGCGGCCTTCGCAGTCCGCATTACTGCTTTCAACTCAAATTCTAGATCTTCTCTGACAAGAACTCATCACACCGCAGCTATGGTTTGTACCGTGAGCAAAGAACTTCTTGCCTTTCCACTGCGTCTTCCACGTGCTTTCAACTTCAGGTGTACTATAAGTTTCTTGTAGCCAAAGAAATATAGCCTTCCTTTTTGACGGCGAACGAATCCCTCTTACATTAAGCGAGAGTAATTTAAAATCTACGTTTTGCTTTTCGTTGACCATCTTGTGCTTCAAATTTAAGCTTGAACGATGCCCTCCTCGCCAAAACGCTCATAACTTTCTCATTGTAAAAATAAAACAGTAAGGCAACTAAAATGTATAAATTACGTAACACTGACAAGTATGACAAAAATAACAAAGAGATAAAACACAGATTATAAAGACTGCGGATAATTATATCCGAGATGCAGTCCATTGGGATTGAAACTCTGATTGCCACTATTCAAATTTAGTACAACTCACCGCTCCCGCGACAAACTGCATTTAGAAAAAGAAAAACATGCAGAAAAAAAAAAAGAAAATGTAAAAAGAAATATCAAGACCGTAATCTCCTCATTCAACTGAAGCAGGGTTATTTTGTGATGCAATAAAGGGAATGTAAACACCGTCTATAAAAAGTTTATCTGGTTCATGTTTACTGAAAAAAGCAGTCTTTCCTTTCTAGAGGGTATGCTTCATTCAAACGTATTTCTTGTTTGCAGGTTTTGATAACACATGTGACCTGTCAGCAGTCTTAGGAATTCTGGCAAATGCTTCAGTATTTCATGCTCGAATTCAAACAAATGCCAAGGACGTGCGTTCTAAAGTGAGAAATAAATGGGGCCATTGCAACTTTGATCACTGGACTGATGTAGAATTCGCCAACTGTTTTCAACTCATGGAGACAATGGTCCGTTCTCTGGGACTTCTGAAAGCCGACCAAGATAAGCAACTCGACGGCCTTCATGACTGGGAGACCAAGGGTTAGTTACCACTTCTAAGGTCTACTTCATAACTTAATTTGCTGAACTTTGCAAAAAAGCAGTTCAAGGGTTATTTGTTTTATAACATTCTGGACGTATCCGTCATCTCTCGTTGGTTGGTGTCTCACATTTGAATACTTTGGGATCAACCACTCCGTATTCCTGTTGTACCATACAAGCGCGTTGGAACCTTCATTTTTTCCCGCGGTTCTCGAGTCAGACTGGTGATTTCTCGGCTGCCCTCAGTATTTACTGAATGGATCTATTTATTTATTTATTTGTTTGTTTGTTTGTTTGTTTATTTATTTATTTATTTATTTATTTATTTTGTAACAGGTTTGGAGCTGTGCATGGGCTGCCCAGTGGATAAAGATTTGGTGAAACTTATCAGCGTAGAGGTTGCCAACCTAGAAAAAGAAGTGGAAAACCTTAAAAACACCAACACAGATGAAGCCAAGAAGATCAGTGATGCTCTACAGACCATCAAAGACGAAATTGAAGAATTTGACAAGCGAATAGCTGATATCGAGAAGAAGCTGGACCAAGAGCGAGAAGAAAGGTTAGAAAAAGAGGAAGAATTGACGGGTGCTGTCGGAGACATTTCTAGTGACTTGACGAAACTAGAGAAGCGCCAAAATATTAGTGAAGCAAACATTTCAATTTTAGAAAAAAGGCAGGGCGACCTGGAGACAACTGTGTCGTCCATAGAAGATGAACAACATGGTCTTAGTTCAGATGTAGGAGCCTTAAGAATCAAGCAAAGCTTGCTGGATT
Organism: Pachyseris speciosa; assembly: GCA_016490735.1. NCBI lineage: Eukaryota > Metazoa > Cnidaria > Anthozoa > Scleractinia > Pachyseridae > Pachyseris > Pachyseris speciosa. The sequence goes on from JAEMWC010000889.1 coordinate 59,294, forward strand.
CCAGGGTAAAAGCGCTAGAAGAGAGTAGTTTAAATCCAGCAGCCCGCGCTAAAATTGTTCAATTACCCAGTCGAAATCCGTGCTTTTGTGGTCGAGTTAAAGAGCTAGACGCCATTGTAACTCAGCTAAAAAATACCGGGAACGGTTGTATTCATTCAGCAATTTGTGGTCTCGGGGGTGTGGGGAAAACGTCTCTCGCTGTCGAATTCCTCTGTCGGAACGAAGGAGAATATCCAGGTGGTATCTTTTGGATTTCAGGCGAAGACAACAACCTCTTTCAAAGGTCTCTCGGCGAGACAGCCCGTCAAATTGGCACTTATGAAAATGATTTTTCCATTTCCTTATCCAGAACTCTTGATTGGCTTAGAAGCCGTGAAGAGTTGTGGTGTTTGGTCGTAGACAATCTTGACGAGCTGGAAATGTCGACAGACATGCGTAAGCTACTCACTGGTCACTGGAAACACACAGCTCGTGGTCACATTATCATTACCACAAGGAGGGAAGTGGCAGAGGTAGGAGAAGAAACCGGAATCGAACAGCAATGTTGCATCGAATTGAAGTGCTTGACAGAAGATGAAGGCATTCACTTTCTAAAGATGCGAACAGGAAGGGCCAGCGGTGAGGAAGCTGATATTCGTGAGCTGGTCCGAGAGCTTGGGGGACTTCCTCTTGCACTTGATCAAGCTGCAGCCTACATTCGATGTCTTAATCTATCCATGAAAGAGTACGTGGAGAAATATAAGAAGCAAAAACTTCTTCTTTTGAAAAAGAAAAAAGCCCGGCATCTTGTGGATGACACCTCTCCCGAGCGATTGGCTGTCCACACTACCTGGAAGTTGAATTTTGATCACATATGTCACATCTCGGAGGAAATGGATCTTGGTGGGGCGCCGACCCTTGCAATGCAGGTGTGTGCCTTTCTTGGCCCAGACGATATTCCTTATGAAGTGATCAACGAGGGTCTTTACAAGGTGGGTCGTTCAACGTGGGACAACAGCTTGTGGGATCGGGCCGAAATAGTATCCCTCCTTACGAAGTTTTCTCTGTTTCAAAGACACGGAACATTCTCGTTCAGTGTTCATCGCCTGGTGCAAGAAGTGATCCGTAGCCAACTGGAAAAAGAAACTGAGTTGATCGTTCTTTCTTGTGCAGTAAAAGCCCTTGACCTCGCGATAGAACATACGCTTTCACCAGCTTCAGTGTGCGAAAGTTTCGTTGAAGATGCTGTGTTTAGTGTCGAGAATCCCCCTTCATTGCACCTGTGGGGTAAGTTAGCTTCACATGCTACCTATTTGCAAAAGCATTTGCGCAATTCCTCAACAAACCATAAGGAGTCAGTTAATACTTTGCTGTATACAGATGAAACCATGCGTGTTTTTAATGAAGCGGGAATCTTTTTCGGTGTTTCCCAAGAACAAGTCCAAGCGCAAGAAATGCAGGAATTGAAACTGGACGTTCTGGTGAAACTTACGAAGTCGCCTTCGGAGGATGGTAACAGACTACCACATTATTTCATTGATATCCCTTTAAAAGACAGGGATTACAAGCTGATATCACACTGCATGAGGCAACCTCCTCTGCTATGCGATGCCATGGATCGAACAGATTCTTCCCAGACGGAACACCAGGAGGAAGCTAACCAGCTCAGAGAGAAAGGCAATCTTGCAGTACAAAATGCGAAGTATGGGGAGGCCTTGGAGCTTTATTCCACTACTATTGGCTTGTCGGCTAGTGACTATAGGCTCTTCTCCAACCGGGCTTTGTGCTATCTTAAACTCGGCCAGCCACAGAAAGCTTTAGATGACTGCCAGAAGTGCCTGTCGTTAAATCCCAATTACAGCAAGGCACTGCAACGAAAGGCTTGGGCTCTCCGTGATCTTGTGAAAAGTGGATCCAGAGACCTTCTTGGGCGACAGAGAGCAGCACTGGCAGTGGCAATTCACTTCGATCCCAGGCTTCTTTGGGACCCGACGTTTTGTCAAATGTTTCCGGAAGCAGGCTTCCCTTACAGAGAAATAAAAAATGGATCCCAGTTGGCTTTTGCGGTTATGACATCTAGAGGAAGTGAAACGCTGTTATTACATGAAGGGCAATATCATATAGACGAACTCCTTGTCATAACTGATCTCCAGATTGTTGGCCTTGGACAAGGCGTCGTTCTAACCGGAACAGGGGTATGTTTTATTACTGGAGCTAAGTGCTATTTTGAGAACGTCGTCTTTCCAAAAGGAGACTTTGCTGTGATATGCAATGATAAGAAAGCAGCTGTCCACATGAACCACTGCAAAATTTCTGGAGGAAGAGCGAGTTGTGAGGACTTTCCAGAATGTAACGGGGGACCAGGATGCAAAGCGACGTCTCGAGGAAAGCCTGTTTGCAGTCGGACTGGAAAATTTGGGGACCCATGTTCAATTTCGGGTGTTGTTGGTTCTCCCGCCCTACAGATTTCTTATGGGGCCTCAGCACTTATTGAAGATTGCGTTATTCATGACAGCGGTGGTGGAGGAGCCCTAGTTGCGATGGAAGGTTCCCGCTTAGAAGTGAAAAAATGTGAGGTGTACAAGAATCGCCAGGGTGGCTTAGAAGCAAGAGAAGGTGGAACACTTGTTGCTACTGAGAACAGGATATTTGACAACCATTACCATGGTGTTTTACTTGGACCAAATGCAGGTGAGTGTGACATCAATGGCAATAAGATTTTCGAAAATCACAGAGAGGGTATTTTTGCCTTGAGTAACAAGAATAAGATAGTCATACGTAACAACGATATTCATCACAACAGACCGTTTGGTATTTCTCTGGATGATGACTCTCGTCTCTTGATCAGTGACAACAGGATATTCGAAAACGGATTCTGGGCGATCCTTGCAAAATCGCGAACCTCAGCAAACATAACAGGAAATGTTATCTCAGGTAACAAATGTGGTGGAATTTTCATTGGTATAAACTATTCTGGTCGCATTTACTTAGACTCTAACATTGTTCGAGATCACAGTGGCCCGTGGCTAGAGTACCAACAGATGAAAGGTAGTTATGAAGTTGATGAAAGGGTGCTCCATCACAAGTCGGACTTCGTGCGTCTACCACATGGCGAAAAATCGGTCTATGACAAGCCTCCTATTCTCTCCAGAAACAAAGAGTTTAACAACAAAGAGGGCATGTGTCACCCTACTGAAGTGGTACAGCGCCTCTACAGTAGCTGCACGTTTTGCCGTCGCTCTCGTAGTGAGGTACAACGATTCTTGAAGTGTACTCATTGTCACATCGCGTCCTATTGCTGCGACGAATGCCGACACAAGCACCGCCCTACGCATAACACAATGTGTATTGCGCTGAAAAGTCGTTACTCTGTAACAGTCAAGATTTCTCCTTTAGCCAGTCCAGGAGATTTACGTTTTCGAACGTTTGGCGCTCATTTAAAAGGTCTTGAAACAGGTCCCAAACCCAATCCTAACAGTCGTAAAGAGTTTATCGTCAAGATCCAAACCCAGAACTTAAATAGTCACCCTTTGCAGTTGCTCTTCATTTATGACAAAAGTCTCACTATCGATTGCAGCCTCCAAAGCCCAGAAATCTTTAATGTGATCATGGAGTGCGGTGTTCTTGGAGCATTAAACAAATTCACCAGCAAAAAGGCCTTTTTCTGGGCCATGTTTGCGGATAAAGGAGAGAAGCTGACAGTGTTTCTTGATCACTTGGCTCCTTACCAGGAGTGGTAACTCTGACCTGATGAAACCAAACCACTATGAATAGTCATAACAGAAAATAATACACCCTCTACATACACAGCTGCAGCTGGTGGGAAAGCGGCAAGAAAACATAACTTTTGCGAGGTATCCTTGTCACTCCAAGCCACAACCCACAAGCTTCACATTTTTATTCTAAACAGTCACGCTTCGCAGAACACAGAGGGTTGCCGAGTTCCTTGACGTTTGGTGAAATTCGGCTGACTGAGAAATTAATGGCAAAAGTGGTTAAGGTGTCCTGAATGCCCATGGAGAAGGCCCCAACACTAACAGAGCGGAGGCGTAGACCAAAGGAAAATGAGAAGTCCTCAGCGCACCTGGGTACCCGCATTGTAATAGCGCAGAGGCAAGTCTGAAAAAGTCAACACTGCTTCTGGGAAAAAATTAATGAACCAGGCATGTGCCGGAATTATCACGCGGACCCCACATTCTGTTTGAAAATCACATCTATCATGTATAGAATTTTTCTTTAACTGTAGCAATTGCAATTTCAAGAAAGTTACCGTTGCAGTGTGCAGTCTAACAGTTGGTCGTTCCGTTCGTTCAATTTCCTGCCGCATCGCTATATACCACCGCCGAATGATCAACTCTTTGCTCGGTTAAGAGTTCGTTGTGTTGTAGGTATTTTTACATCACAGACAATCAGTTTTAGAGGCAATGCATGTCTCTTGGCCAACTATTGCGACGCCAAGATTGCGCACAGTTTTTGAAGGAGTTCGCTGGCATGAATTCAATTCTAGCCGAACAGCTGATCACTGAAAGGAGTTTCAAAGATAGGTATGGTCAATTTAAACGGAGACGGAATGGGTCGGCTATTAAAACCTAGTTTAGACGGTGTTCAACAAAACCGCGTTCTAAGCCATTTTCAATTTTGTCAACAATCATATCCAAACATTTTCCGATGCTGATGGTAACAAGAAGGCTGACATCCCAGGCTAGAAAACTATTTATCTACTTAAAATAAACCACTTATAACTGAACAGATTTGGATGCCCACTGATTTTCTTAAGCCGCGGCCTAAGTTAGATATAGGGAACTTTAGCAACGGCGATGGCAATGAAACCTCACTTCAAAATATAACTTCTTGTTTTTGTAACGCTTTCGCTATTATTCCAATTTGTTTAACTTGGAAAATACTGGCGAACTATTCGGGGACTAAATTGTTATGAACGCCGTTAAAGTAAGGAAAAAGAAAGAAAACTTTACAGCCACACGCTCGCGTTCTCGAGAAAACCTAAAATTTGGTCAATCCACGTTGTTTTGCAGAGGACGGCAGAGAAATGTACCAAAATGTAAAGCGCACGTGCAGAGCCATTGTTTTTGCTCATTAAACCCATTGTTTTGTGGCGTTTTCGTTGCCGTTGCCGTCGTCGTTGCTCAAGCTCCCTATTGGAGAGCTTAAGCAACGACGACGACAGAATCATTGTACAGAGTCATTGTGCAGAGTCATTGTTTTTGCTCATTAAGCCTATTGTTTTGTGACGTTCTCGTTGTCGTCGTCCTCGTTGCTTAAAGCCTGGTTCACACTTGTCACATAAGCGTAAGCATAAGCATAAGAAAAAGAAACATTTTCCTTTTTCTTGTGCTTATGCTTATGCTTATTTCACAAGTGGGAACCGGTGTGAAATAAGCATAAGCTTAAGCATAAGCACCATCTTGTCTATCCACCAACGTGAGTCGCACTGCACATGCGTAAGTCGCTAGTGTGAACATCATTATGCTTATGTTTACGTTTACGCTTGTGCTTATGTGACAAGTGTGAACCAGGCTTAAAGCTCCCTATGTTTAAATAACCGGCCCAATATGTTTGTGGGTAACAATATCTCGCCACGTGACCATAAAACGTTTGAAACAACAACAACAACAATGCTTTATTTTCACATTTCCTTCTTACATCACATTAAAATAATTGTGTATGGTTAGTTAAATTAAAGGTATTAAGGTATTTTTAGGTTAAACTGAGCCAAATATTGATGACAATGATGGAAATACCTAGCACCTAAATAAACCATATAGTTTTCTTGTTAGAAACTAGTCTAGTTAAGTTTCATTTTCAAATATAGACATCTAGATTCGGATTCGGATTCGTTTAAATTGCCTGATGAGTGTGGTCATTTTTTGACCATACGAAACAGAGCTGTAGCAATAAAACGAGAATTTCTCGTGAAGTATTGAACTGATTTAAAGAAAATAGACATCTAGATACATACACAGCACACACACACACACACACACACACACACACACACACACACACACACACAAATAAGTAAGTCAAGATGCCTATACTACCAGAAACTGCCAAAAATTGGCAGAGCTGTACAAAGCGTGGCAGACCGCCATGGCGCCATATGCTAATCTGTTGTTTGAAGGCAATGTAGTGTCCCCGATTAGAACGCCTGAGGGCAAGCTAGAAGTTTAGACACTCAAATAAAGTTGTTGGTTGGACTGATGTTCAAAATTGTTAAGTGTATGATGGTATTGTTTCGAGAGGAATGTTACCAAATGTCTTCATGATAGCTCGCAAAAAAGTCTAACCATCTTTATATTAAGAAAGCCACACTACTTTCCTTTTAAGACCATTTCGTGTATGTAGACATGAGACAGTGTGTGTGAAAGTCTCGAAATTAATGCATTTTGCCAACATTGAAAAACATTTTAGCGCCATTTACACACCCTCTCTTACATTTGCCAAACGGCGTTTCTCGCACAGGTGGCTCCACTTAGCTATTGTCCACGGTGATCAATTGCATGCGTCAAATAAGACTCATCGTAGGACATTTCATGTATTAGTTGGACAAGTAGAGCGGTCTTCAACGGGATGTGGTCAAATGTAACTTCATGTTTGCCTAAGACCTCCTTTGCAAAGCTCTGCCGTCAGGTTTTAACCTGCGTCACTAAGTAGAAGATACATTATAGAAGCGAAACCAATCGCGACTTCATTGCCGTAAAGTATACTTAAGGCCAGCTAATTCATATATTTTATGTTTCTTTAATTTTTTAAAAGTCATGTATTGTAATGCGCGTTAGATCATTTTATGGACAACGCCCAATATAGGTATAAATTATTGTTATAAGTTTTTTCCAGTGCTTGAAGTTATTTGCAATATGCTTGTTTTGAAATAGTCTTGTCTGCGTTTGTTGGATTGGTCAGAGTGCATTGATTTTACGTAAGATACTCAATTAAAAATTGCTCTCGATGGGCAGTTTTGATTGAAATGCACCATCTAATACGCAACTAGTAGCTGTAATTTTAGGCCTGGAATATAATTCTAAATTTCTAAGGGCTTAAAAGGAAGGGAAATTTGTAGATGTTTTATTTTTGTGGGGAGAGTCGGTAGCGTAATACCCATAAAAGACGTAGTACATAGTGTAACAAACAAATATCTTGCCACCTAGAGAATTGCATTATCACTTTAAAAAAATAAACAAAAAAGCAAAGGTTTCTTAGGCCCCTCCCCCTATCAAAAAAGAAATGTTTGTATCTAATAAGTTTTTAATTAAGGTGTGATAAGAGCCAATCAGATTCAAAATATTGTTATGAGTTGCCAGAAGTGGTTATTTACCTATTGCTCGCTGGAGTGGAAGTGGGTGGTTAAATATCCAGCAATATTCACCTACACTTAGGTGAGTAGTAGTTTTAGTATTTACTGAGCCAGTGAATAAGTAAGTTTAATGGAACATTTTACCAGACAAATTAGCCAAACATCTCGCTCTCGAAATCGAAGACAGGTGGCAGGTATCTGGACTCTGGAGTGTCAGACGAGTAACCAACCAGAGAAGACAAAACACAGTATTTACTGGACCATCCAAGAAATATTTTCTTTAATTATACAAGAATGGTAAATTTGAAATCATTGTAATTATCCTTAGTATTATATTGTGCAACTGTAGACGAGTTCGATATTTTTTCTTTAATGTTTTTACTGCCTTAAGCCTCGTGTACACGAGCAATGTTCATGTGATAAACATATTTGATCGTGTAGGTGATACAGAAAATATTTGTCAATAGTTGAAAGTTTATTGCGCCAGTAATGACTTTGGATAGCAAAGATACTCAGAAACAAGGCGAGGGGAGATTCGGCACCACCAATGCTGTCGCAATATTTGCCACCGTCGTCTACACGAGCAGTTTTTCGTATGTGACAACTTTGATTTGTCACATGAAAGCTAACACGCCAGCTTCAAAGCAAATGTATTTGTCACAGAAAAATTGGCCAGTTTCCTCGTCTACACGAGCAAATAAAAATTGTCACATAAAAGTTATGACAACAAAATTATTGTTAAGATTGGACTATTAGTTCAGAAGAATAAAAGAAGAATGTATCACTTGGAACATGTAGCTCGATTTCACAAATAAATATTTGCTTATTGAGTGTCTGATTGATCACATGGCTGGTTGTTGTAGTAATATTTTTCCTCACTGAACACCTTTATAATAAATGCGCTTTCCGTTAGTCA
>JAEMWC010000889.1:72500-77500 GCA_016490735.1 Pachyseris speciosa
ATTAAAAACTTTTTGTGGTGTCTAATAATGATATTCTCTGTTTCCCCCTGTAGCAGTTTCAGCAGTCAAGATTCAAGTTGTTTGATATTCTTGCCTTTAAATGTATTTTTCAGATCACCATGGCAACTGGTCCAAGCCCACATCGTATAATTTTGCATATGCCAACAACACTACCAGGGACCCCAGCTAAACCCACAGTCTTAACTACACCTTCTGCCACTGCTGGAGCAGGTAATAATAATGACAAACAATTGAAAGGGAACCTCCACTCTTACAACAAATTGATGCTAAATTGTAGGTACAGTAATAACTACTAGATTTCAAATATTGTTTTAAAACATGAATATAACATTTAAGTGTTCAAAAAAATGGATATCATCATCGCCCATTTTTGCTGTTAAATTTCATGGGCGTGGCCATTTTGGCCTTGATGACATGTAATGGTTGCCTTATTGTTTAATGCAAAGGATTTTCTGCTTCGTTTGCTTCCTGACAATTAATTATATACTAGCTGCAACAATCATGCGTCATCAAATCCAAAATGGCGGCGCCCATGAAACTTAACATGATGATATCCATTTTTTTGAACACTCAAATGTTATATCCACATTCTAGTAATTACTGCCATTAATTAAGTATGAATTTGTTGTAAGAATAGAGGTCAATTCCCTTTAATATAATTAACTCTTTCTTTTCAACATGAAATAACTGTATAATTATATGACTGTATAATAGTGAACTAGTAGCAGATGTGTTCTACCTAACATTTGGGCTCGTTGAGCTTGAAGTGATGAAATCAAGAAGTAATTTTGGTTCTGGAAAAGAATTCCTTACCTTCCTCATGGAAGGTACCCAGTCCTTAGAAATACCAAAGGAAGAGGGAATCTCAAAGGCTAGTTATGATGGGAAAGTTATGAAGCTAAATGGGAATTGCTGGGGGTGTGGGTGAGGTTCACATTTTTTCTTTTCTTATCTATTTCCTTTTTATTTATTTATTTATTTAATCAAGTTTCAGATTACAATTAGAGTTAGTTATTACAATCAATCTGATATAGGCTTAAACAGAATACAACATAGCTCCTCAAGATTTTGAACACATTAAGTCTTTCTTGGAAAGTCATCTTTTAGAGAGCATATGCATCTTTTATTCGTTGTTTGAATTTTGTGGTTTCTGAGCCTTTTGTTGTTTTAGTCAGCAGTTTTGATCTCAGAGACAACCAGAAGAGATGGGTTGTGATTGGCATTTGCTTAAACAGGCTTTTGTTACCAGTCCTCCGAGATTTCGTAGGTCAAGAGATTCCCAAACACTACACATCCCTGAAGACTGCACATGGAATTGATGCTCAAGTCTTTTCACACCACTTGTCTAAGGATGGACCATCATTCAGTTTGAAATATGGAAGTATCAACAATAACTGGGGTCGATTTAGAAAAAGAGTGCATTTGTATGATTACAAAGTCAATACTGCTGAAGACCTGGGAAAACTATACCTTGAGCCTCACATGGCCAAGTTTACAGGTAAGGAAATGCTCATGTATATGTTTTAAAGCTGTTTGCAGTACTATATATGAATAATGGCATGAATACCTTGAAAGGGAGAGTTTCACGGCTCGGTGCAGGTGCAAGCTACAACATTAACCCATTCGATTCTGTTGTTTATTAGTATAAATCTTCTAGTGTTCTATCACAAATTCCATTCTGTGATTGGCTACGCTGCTCGCCATCTATTCTGTGATAGATAGTGAGTAGTGGTTGTCAACAAAATGCCACCACTTCTTTACATTTTTGAAGTGTTGATGTGGAAGATTTAGACAATTTACGTGTTTAGTTTTGAACAACTAGTAGATTTATACTAAAACAATTAGATTATTTGCTCTCGATTTCTATGCGTAATAGTTGTTGAGGGCGTGATCTCGAGCTCATAAAATAAAAAATATAAAATAAAACAATCGGAAGCATGCAGATGACTCTCACAGTAAATTTGCCTTTGAAAATTTTGTGGTCATTCCCGAAAATGTGACGATAAAGCCGAGATTGTTCATTTTCAATGTTCTGACTCCATGCATAAAGTACATTTTTCGCATCATGATCAACTACATTTATTTCACTCACCACAGACTGTAATTTTGTGAAAGCAGAATGATATTAGCCTACGTATAGCCATACAGCTACATGAGGGCTAGCATAATGACTGGTGGTGCTATGTCATATCTTGCACATGCACCAAACCATGAAACTATACCTTGAAGTCAATAACAGGAGATCAATTATTCCCCTTTCTGATGGCCCATTATAGTTTTACAGGTGCAGGTTGGATGCAAAACTGTGGCCAGACATGGGGACAGTATAGCTTGGTTCACACTAGCGACATAATGACATAACAACATCAACATAATGACATAAAGAAAAGATCAGTGTTATGTTTATGTCATCATGTTCATGCTGTTATGTTGGTAATATGTCATTATGTCTGCACGTTCACACTGGAAACATAACGACTGTTTTTACGTTGAGATATCGTCCTTTTTATGTCATTATGATGATGTTATCATTGTCGTTATGTTACTAGTGTGAACCAGGCTTATCTGCATGGTAGTGTCATGAAAAGACCACATGTGGTGAAGCTGGATGTGCTGATACTAATTTGGGCGGAAAATTTAAAATGATGATGATGATGATGATGATAATGATGATGACAATGATCATTAATAGACATTAAATGGGTGCTTCTGTACACATTCATGAGACAGAAACATGCATGTCTCACCCAAAAGAAACGGGTAAATGCATTTAAATAAAATAATGACAATAAATAAAAACCATATAGAGCTGTGTTTGGGTGCATGGCTTAATTAAGATGTGACATATCAAAGCATGCTCATGAAATGACTCAAAACCCATAATCTCTGTGATACAGGTGAAATGCTATATTAGGGCCTGTTCACATGGAGGTGGGGGACCCCAGGCAGGTGAGGTCACCCACCTACCTGTGGTCCAAAAAAGCTAGCCTTCACATGCAACCCCGGGGCACTGGGTGAGGTTTAAAATGGTCGCTAAGAACGTATATTAACACAAGAATTCAGAGATAACTGCCCAGATGAACCTCAACCCACCCCACTCCACCTTCAGCATTAACATGGAGAAAACTCACCCCAGCTAAGCGGGTTACCCGCCCTGGCTGACCGGGCAACCTGTCTCGGTGAGGTACCCCACCTCACATGTGAATGCTATCGAGAAAAAATGAGAGATTGTATGGAGAGATTCGTAACCCCACCTAGGTGGGGGACCTCACCTGCCTGAGGTCCCCCACCTCCATTTGAACAGGCCCTTAGTTGAGCTAATAAGCCAACTGGGAGCTGTGAATACGACTATCACTATTTTGTCATCTACCAGTGGTTGGATGTTCACGAAAGGGTTTTTCTATACATCGCTTAAGTTAGAAATAAGTACATTACGCACGCTCCACTCAAACATGCAGCACCTATTATTTGCAGGGTTTGATAACACATGTGACCTGTCAGCTGTGTTGGGAATTCTGGCAAATGCTTCAGTATTTCACACTCGCATACAAACAAATGCCCAGGATGTGCGTTCTAAAGTGAGAAATGAATGGGGCCATTGCAACTTTGATCATTGGACTGATTTGGAGTTCAAGAACTGTTTCCAACTAATGGAGACCCTGGTCCGTTCTTTGGCACTTCCGCAACCTGAGGAAGATAAGCAACTTGACGAACTTAAGGACTGGGAGACCAAGGGTTAGTAATTTCAAGTTGCCAGGTATACTATGGTTTCGTTCACTGAGCAAAACCAAGCTTTACCATGTACAGCTGTGCATGTTTAAGGTTGCTTGGTGAAGCAGATCAGGTTTAGCAGCCACGCAAGTTCTGCGGTCGGAGCTGCATGTTTATGTGATATTTCGGTGTTTATCTGACAACATTTGTGAGGACTACACTCACCCGAACGATCCTATTTCAGTCAAGTTATGATGCGATTCCTCAGCCTGATTCCTGCCTCAAACCATTTGCAATGGCTTATTCGTATTCTCCATAATGAGCTGGAACTAGCAAACACACGAGCCACCAGCAAGAGCCTCCACTTCATGCTAGATCCAGTTCAATACCGCGAATACGGATATGCTAGGTGGTGGTTGTACTACGATTGCAAAGCATTATTTTCGTACATTTTCAAAATGGCGGCAAATTGGCACGTCCAACCGTAATTTTAGGGGTAAGAAAAGGGCTATTTTTGTGGTATTCGTAAAGGAGGCGGTGTGTGTGTCTACATTCGAACTTCGCTCAAGGCAAAAGTCTTAAAGGAACTTTGTGCGATCTCCGATTCTGGTTTTCAACAATTTTGGCTTGAAATTCAACACAAAAAGCTGAAAGTTATACTGCTATGCGTTGTTTACAGACCTCCAGACTGTTCTGTGTCCTGCTTTGGTGACGATTTTATGGAAAACTACATGCATGCTCTTACGTTTGGCAAGGAAATATTTGTAACTGGCGACCTGAACTGCAATATGTTAAGTGACTGCCCGGAAGCCCACTCCCTAGGTGACCTGTGCGACAGCTTGAATCTTACGCAGCTCATCAAGACACCTACCAGAGTTATATCTCAGTCCTCATCACTTATCGATGTTATTTTAGCATCTGATGCTAGCTTGGTAGTAGATAGCGGCGTGGAAGAAACGCACATTAGCGACCACTTTTTGGTATATTCCAAACTGGAACTTAAACGACCAAAACCTGAGCAGATTTACATCACGTGCAGAAGTTATAAGCATTATGACGCTCACGATTTTGTGGAAGATCTACTTCAAGTTCCGTGGTATGAAAATTCACTAATCGGTGACGTTAATGGAAAGGTCGAACATTTCGATGCTAATTTCGGTAGTGTATTGGACAGGCATGCCCCTATCAAGAATATGAAGATCAGATACCGGCAGTGTCCATTTATGAACCAGGAAATAAAACACCAAATGAGGATTAGGGATGAATTG
>JAEMWC010000889.1:80000-110000 GCA_016490735.1 Pachyseris speciosa
TAATTTGTGCGAGATGGAGAAGGGCGACACGCAGGACTTTAATATTGTTTTTAACTTTAGTTTTGTTGATGACGCCCACCCTGACGGGGAAAAAGAGCTAGCACATGCGTAAGCTTGGGTGATTGGGGTGTCTGGAAAACCCGAATAGCGAATAGCGAACAGTGAACAGCGAACAGTGAACAGTGAAAAGCGAATAGTGCGAATAGTAGCGAACAGTCACGAATAGTGGCGAATAGGTTGTGAAACCCTGAATCACTTTAAAGCTTCCGAGAGACCATTTATTTTGCAGATCAGGCCAGTGATGGTGATGCTGCATCGGGTACGCGTACGCAGACGCCAAATATAATGTGGTCAATATAAACTGTGGATTGCGGACTGGGCACCCGGATGCCGACTGGATATAAAACGAGGACTGAGTATAAAACACTGTGCAAAAGGAGGGTGTGGACAAAACGTGACCTAGGCCATGGCCTACCCTATGGCCCATTCTATGGCCTACCGGTGGTCATTTTTTTAAAACTCAGTTCAGCATTGCTGGAAACCTGTGTAAACAACGTTCTCCGTCAATCTGTCATACCTGCGACTCTCTTCTGTACTCTTGGCGGCGTTTCGTTTTCTAATCAGACTCGTGGTAGAACTGAATTCGGAATATTTTATTTTAAGTTAAATGTTTTCCAAAATTCCAACACAATCACGTCTCCTGAGGTATGTAAATTTTGGGAAAACTTCAACCAATCACTGTTCGCTGTTCCCACGGTAAAAATGCACGTGCATTTGATTCTGTTGATTCTGTCCCAAATTATGTTTTCCTGTCACAATTTCCAAAAGTTTCTTTGAAGAAAGAAAAAGATTGAGGAGAGAAAAAAAACTTACTTTCCATTCTTGTTTCAAAAGTATATAGGAATAAACACCTGATGTGCTCTGACCACCAGGCGTAGGTATATAAGACAGATCGATGGAGAACGTTGTTTACACAGGCTGAACCGAGGTTAAAAAAATGACTACCGGTAGGCCATAGGGTGGGCCACGCCCGGGGCCATGGCCTAGGCCACGTTTTCTCCACACCCTCGTTTTGCACAGTGTTTTATACTCAGTCCGCGTTTTATACCCAGTCCGCAGTCCGGGTCCGTATTCCACAGTCCATCTTTTAACAGAACGAAATACAATGTCTGCCTAGGAACATATGAAGCCATTGCAGTCACGAAAGCCATTGTTTGTCAGCCAGTTGGGTTCAAGGAAATTTGAAACACTTCCCATAATTCTTGGAATCCAGATCAAACTGTCTCGGTGCTGCTTCGCAAACATACTATAAACAGGGGTTAGTTTTGGTACGCGACGCAGGCTAGATCTTGGCAAACACTGCTTTCATCAACTGCTCCACTTGATCAATTTCAATGAATCCAGATCAGTGCTGAACTAAAGCGTTGACTATTCTTGGTTTTCAGTCACGCAAGTAAAAAAAAAATAAAATCATCTGCCATTCGATAGATAAAATCAAGAAATTGAGATGCTGTAAAAGAAGAGTAATAAATAAACAACATGCCAAAGTCTCGGGGCTGTGCGATATCCCGTACTCGAGTTATTCGACAAAATGTACCACTCAGAATTATAGAGTTTGGTATGGACACACCATGTTAGTGTCCTTCTCAGGGGCACAAATATGGCGGCCGGAAACGTGTTAAAACTTCTGTAATTTACTTTGGCTATCTCAAAGGTATTTTTTCTTTTGAGTTTGCAAACATTCACAAAGATTCTTCTCCTGTCATGTTGGCTTTTCAAACCTATAAAACACAACCTGAATCGATGTTTTCGTGTGCGTGTCATGCCTGTGAGCAGACCTGTTTATGTCACGCACTGTGAAAAAACCTAAATTTCAAACTGCTCTATTTTCAAAACAAAGCTAGCTACCAAGCTGAAAACATGCAAGCAGATACATTCCTAAATTTATTTTACGTGATGAAGCTAAAAATACAAAAGTCTGTTTAATTTTTAATTTTAAATTTTTATGACGTCATGTGAAAACCAAGAATTGACGACTATTCGTGACAATTCGCACTATTCGTACTATTCGCTGTTCGCGACTATTCACTGTTCGCTGTTCGCTATTTGCTGTTCGCTATTCGCAACTATTCGCTATTCGCTATTCGGGTTTTCCAGACAGGACCTCAGGGAAAATGCTAAAGGACGGCAAAAGTCCTTTTTAAATTTTGATTTGCTTTTTGACAATATGTTGAACTACCGGTAATCGCTTGGGCCAAAATAACGTAGTATATATTGTTTGGCTTTCAAAGGAGCTTTGTGAAAATAAAGTTGACAGTAAAAAGGCTTCTCGTGAAGTGTCAAATTATAGTTTGTTTGGACAAACGTTTCGGGCTGTGCCCTTTTTCAGTGTGACAAAGAAAGGAAAATTTCTCATGAACTTGTTTTCTGGTAGGTTTGCAGCTTTGCTTAGGCTGCCCAATGGATAAGGATTTGATGAAGCTTGTCAGTGGAGAGGTTGCCAACCTGGAAAAAGAAGTGGAAAACATTAAAAACACCAACACAGATGAAGCCAAGAAGATCAGTGATGCTCTTCAGACCACCAGAGACGAAATTGACAACTTTGACAAGCGAATAGCAGATATCGAAAGAAGGATGGAAGAGCAGCGAAAAGAAAGGTTGGAAAAAGAGGAAGAATTGTCGGATGTAATTGAAGATATTTCTAGTGACTTGACGAAACTAGAGAAACGCCAAGATGTTAGTGAAGCAAACATTTCAATGTTAGAAAAAAAGCAGGGTGACTTAGAGACAACTGTATCGTCTATAAACGATGAACAATGTAGTCTTAATTCAGAGGTAGGCGCTTTGAGTATCGAACAGGCTCGGCTTAATTCCAGAGTAAGTGCACTAGAAGAGGGTAGCTTGAAAGCATCACCCCACGCTAAAATTGCTCAAGTTCCAAGCCGCAATCCCTGCTTTTGTGGTCGCGATAAGGAGCTAGAAGACATTGCAGCACAACTAAGAAACACGGGCAATGGCTGTGTTCACTCAGCTATTTGTGGTCTTGGGGGTGTGGGGAAAACCTCTCTTGCGGTAGAATTCCTTTGCAGGCACGGAGAAGAATATCCAGGTGGTATTTTTTGGATTTCAGGCGAGAATAACAATAACTTTCAGAGTTCCCTCGGCGAAGTAGCGCGTCAAATTGGAACTCTGGAAAACGATTTTTCGAATACCTTGTCAAGAACCACTGACTGGCTCAAAACACAGGACAAACTGTGGTGCTTGGTGGTGGATAATCTTGATGAACTAGAAATGTCGACTGACATGCGAAAACTTCTCACTGGTCACTGGAAACACGCGGCTCGTGGTCACATGATCATTACCACAAGGAGGGAAGTGGCAGAGATAGCAGAAGAAACGGGAATCGAGGATCGTTGTTGCGTCGAGTTGAAGTGTTTGACAGAGGATGAAGGCATTGAGTTTCTACGGATGCGAACAGGAAAGGTTGGTGACGAGGAAAGTCGCGAACATGTACGCGAACTAGTCCGTGAGCTTGGAGGACTACCCCTCGCTCTTGATCAAGCTGGAGCTTACATAAAATGCGTCAATCAGTCCATAAAAGAGTACGTGAGAAAATACAAGAAAAAAAAACTGACTCTTTTGAACAGGAAAAAAGCTCGGCATCTTGTGGAAAACACCTCTCCTGACCGGCTGGCTGTCCACACCACGTGGCTAATGAATTTTGACCACATCAGTCACTTCTCGGAGGATATGGATCTTGGAGGAGCGCCCACTCTTGCAATGCATGTGTGTGCATTCTTTGGACCAGACGACATTCCTTATGAATTGATCAACGAGGGACTGAACAAGGAGGACGGTTTCACAGTGGATAGCAGTTCGTTGGATCAGGCTGAGATAGTGTCCCTTCTTACCAAGTTTTCTCTGTTTCAGAGATACGGAACAAATTCTTTCAGTGTTCATCGTCTCGTACAAGAAGTGATTCGTAGCCATTTGGAAAAAGAAACCAAGTTGAAAGTGCTTTCTTGTGCAGTTCATATACTTCACTTAGCACTGGTACATACACGTTCACCGGCGGCAGTGTGCGAAAGTTTCGCTGAAGATGCTGTGTTTAGTGTTGAGAATCCCCCTTCATTACATCTATGGGGTAAGTTAGCTTCGCATGCCACCTATTTGCAAGAGCATTTGCGCAGCTTCTCGGCGGAGCATAACGAGTCGGTCCATACATTGCTATATCGCGAAGAAACCATGCGTGTTTTCAATGAAGCTGGGACCTTTTTTAGTGTTTCCCAAGAGAAAGTCAAAGCTCAAGAAATGCAGAAATTGAAACTGGATATTCTAGTGAATCTTGCAAAGTCGACCACAGAGGATGGTAACAAGCTACCGAATTATTTCATCGATATCCCTTTAAAGGACAGGGACTGCAAGCTCATATCTCACTGTATGAGGCACCCTCCTGAACACGACTTAAGTGCTGAGGATGAAGCACATTTGTCTTGGAAAGAAAGGGAGGAGGAAGCAAACCAGCTCAGAGAACAAGGCAACCGCGCAGTACAAAGTAAGAATTTTGAGCAGGCGTTAAACCTTTATTCCAGCGCCATTGGTTTGTCGGTTGCCGACTATAGACTGTTTTCCAACCGAGCTCTCTGCTACTTAAAACTTGAACGGCCACAGGAGGCACTTGATGACTGTGAAAAGTGTCTTTCCTTAAACCCCAATTACGGAAAGGCACTGCAACGCAAAGCTTGGGCTCTACAAGAGCTTATTAAAAATGGATTCACTCAACGAATTGGGCAAAAGAAGGCAGCCCTTGCAATGGCAGTTTACTTTGATCCCTCTCTTCGTGGTGACCATACTTTTTGTGGAATGTTTCCAGAAGCTAGGGCGCTCACGGTTAGAGAGGTAAACAACGCAACTCAATTGGCTTTCGCTCTGATGACAGCACAAGCAAACGAAACTCTGTTCTTGCATGAAGGAGAGTATAATTTAAACCAATTCGTTGCCTTTACGGACCTCCAGATTGTTGGTTTAGGTCAGGGAGTCGTTTTGAGGCTAAAAGAGCTATTTACAATTATTAACACTAGGTGCTATTTTGAGAACATCGTTTTGTCAAAAGGGAACGTAGGTCTTATCTGTCCAGGAAAAGATGCAGGTATTCACATGAACCATTGTGAAATTTCTGGGGGCTTCTCTAGTTGTGAGGACTATTCAGAATGTAACGGTGGGCCAGGATGTATAGGAAAACCTGTTTGCGATCGCACTGGTAAATTTGGAGATTCGGAATCAAAGTCTGGTGTTGGTGGCTTTCCCGGAATTCACATAACGTTTGAGAGTTCTGCGCTCATTGAATACTGTGCTGTTCATGACTGTGGCGGTGGAGGCGTTCTAGTTACCGGCGAAGGTTCCCACTTAGAGGTGAGGAAGTGTGAGGTGTACAGAAACCATCAAGCTGGTTTAGAGGCCAGACAAGGTGGGAAACTTGTAGCCTCTGAGAACAGGATATTTAACTGTTTCTTTCATGGCATCTTAATTGGCCCAAATGCAGGAGAATGCGATGTCAATGATAACAAGATATTTGAAAATGCAAGAGAGGGTATCTATGCCTTGAGTAACAAGAACAAGATAGTCATACGTAACAATGATATTCATCACAACAAACCCTTTGGTATTTCTCTGGATGATGATTCTCGCCTCTTGATCAGCGACAACAGGATATTTGAGAATGGATTGTGGGGGATCCTTGCAAAATCGCGAACATCAGCAAACATAACAGGAAATATCATATCAGGCAACAAATGCGGTGGCATTTTCATTGGTGTGAATTATTCTGGACGAGTTCATTTGGAATCTAATGTCGTTAGAGACCATAGTGGTCCATGGCTGGAATATCAAAGCGGTAGTTTTCCCGTTGATTCTAAATTACTTTGTCGAGAATTAGGTCTTCCACCAGGAGAAAACAAGTTTTACTCTAACCCACCTTTTCTCCGCCAAAACAAAGAGTTTAACAACGAAGAAGGCATGTACCACCCCAGGGAGGTTGTAGGGCGAATTTACAATGGTTGTACGTTTTGCCGTCGCTCAAAAGATGAAGTACAGTGCCCCGTGAAGTGTCCAACCTGTCAAATGGCATCTTACTGCTGTAAAGATTGCCGAAGTAGACACTGGCCCACACACAAGACATTGTGTATTGCTTTGAAGAGTCGTTATTCCGTAACAGTCAAGACTCTAGATCCTTTAGCAGGGCGAGTTGAGGTACTCCAGACACGGACATTTGGAACTCACCTAAAAGGTATTGGAACAGGTCCTAAACCCAAACGTAACAGTCGCCAGAAGTTCATCGTCAAAATTCAAACCAATACCCTGAATTGCCATCCGTTACAGTCGCTTGTCGTTTACGACAAAAGTCTCACTATCGATTGCTTAATCCAGAGCCCGGAAATCTTTAGCATTATAATGGAATGTGGTGTTCTCGGTGCTTTACATAAATTTACAAGCAAAAAGGTTTTTTTCTGGGCCATGTTTGCCGAGAAAGGGGAGAAACTTACAATTTTCCTCGATCAGTTGGCTCCTTATCAGGAGTGGTAACTGTTTGGAGGAACAGAATCATTGGCACTAAAAGATCTCTTGCACAAGGAAGGAATTCGCCCTCCAAACATATGGATCGTAAATTGTTTGAATCACAGTCGTGTCATAACTAAGTAAAGTACGATCGTCCGGGTGACTCTAGACTGCATTTGAACGTAAGACTGACTGAACACAAACGAGCGACTAGAAATGGTGGCATCAACAATAACATTGCTGCACACCATTTACAGACAAACCACACAATCGACTGGGACTCTGCTAAACGCATTAAATTCTGTACTATCTACCACCAACGGATCGCACTGGAACGTTGGTTTACTAACTTCGAACAGACAGCACTGAACCATTGCCAACAACTTCTCACACCGTACAAACGACTTATTGACAATATCAACAACAGACAAACCGACTAATTTTACAAACAATACACCTACGGACACCTGACTAACAAAAGAAGGATCGAAACTCACCAATCACGGTTTACAGTTTTAACAGCCAAAAACAACAACACTAACAATGCTTGTTCAGGCTTTATTTTCAATACTGCTTAACTAGTGCCCATAACTGCGATGATCACTCACATAATCATTGAGCATCACGACTTCGTTGACCAATCAGATCAACGACCAGAGTATTTATACCATCAACTGACTTTACACAAATCACTTGACTCTGATGATAACTTCCGCTCAGGCTGTCGAAACGTCAGTCAATGTCACCACAAACATTCTTCACTCACCCGGACGATCTTACTTGTCTTACTTCTCTTACTTATGGAACATATGAATGTTGAGTTGTGTCGTGTGCAAGCGGAATGAGGTCTTCTTATGAACTCACTCTAGCAGCAATAATGAACAAAAGGGAATTTTGCCTTGTGAGAAATACTAGGAAATCTCAAAACTGGCAGTGTGGCGTCCTGAACACATGTACAGTGAGGGGAACGTCTCAGCGAAGAGGAAGGAAGTCCTGGTAAACTTAGAGCAGAATCGTAGATCGAAGAAAATGAAACGTTACCAGCAAACCTGAAGTTAAACCCGCGTGATAGGCCTCCAGGCAAGTGTTAGAGGAATCGTATGAACAAACAGCGAAATCAGAGGTTAATAAGTATAGGTAATCACATGATTTCGAGTGCAATTTGGAATAAATAAGCACGAGTAAATTTTTTCAAAGACTCACAAAATTGCACGAGCCCGTAGGGCGAGTGCAATTTGTGGTCTTTGAAAAAATTTACAAGTGCTTATTTATTCCAAATTGCACGAGAAAAATCATGTGATTACTTATTAATAATATACATGAAAAAATTGCGAGATAGCTTCTTAACGTTGCAGAAGCAACGCAACGAAGCTAAGGTGAACCAAAACAACAGTTTTCTCGATGTTTTTAAAGCGTTTTTAGCTGTGAAAACTGGCTAAACAATTACAGGCTATAGCTATAAGGCTACTTTGTTTGCTAAGTGTCTATCAAGCGCTGTAATCATTACCTTCAGGCTTTCTAGTTCGTTATCTTCGCCTTGTTTGTCCTTGTTTGTTTATTAATCTCTGCGCCACTTCATCAACGGACTCGTAATTCCAATTACGTCGGTAATTCCCTTCTCTGGACACCACTGTTTCCAAACAGACAGCTAAAATACAGTGCTTTTCGCAGCCGTTTCTCCTTTTTAGAGCTGTTTTGCAGCTTCTCTGCTGTTATTGCGGTCACGAAGAAAGAAAACCTGCTCAAAAAGCCAGCCATTGTTTTGGCTCGCAGAGTCGGGTCGCTTGCAGCTCTTCAGACTTTGCGCCATTCAGAGGCCGCGTTTGATTGGCTCAATCGCAGCGCCTTTGTTTATTAACCAATCAGAATCCTCAGTTTTTTACCTTGTTTTGCACTGTATTTCCTTTTTTCTGCACCGAATTACCTTTTTTCTGCACCGGTGTTTCCTAAAAACTGCATTTCTCTTAGCCAATCAGAATCGAGAAATTTTTTCATGTATATTATTAAGTATGGTATCGGAGCTTTCACGTCACTGTCTTTTGAACTGTTACTCAAAAGTAATTTTAGGAAAGTTGTCATGAACAGAATATAAGTATATTAAAGTTCTCCGATCTAATCTCAATTTCAAACGACTGGGTATTCCTTTCGTGTACGTCATATTTTTCTGCCATCACCCACCGCTACATATTGTATAACCCCTTTGTTAGCTATATAAGGGGTTCGATTGTCGCTGGTACAATCGAACCTCCCTTTGTGACCACCTCCCGTAAGCGACCACTGTCCAAATAGACCTTTTTTTTCAGTCAAATCACAATCATTGGAATTCCTAGTAGGCGACCACCTTCGTAAGCGAACGCGACCACAAATTTTCTAGTTTTAAACCTCCTGTAAGCAACCACTTGCGGCCTCCGAGAAAGTCGAGTGCAGTTTAATTTTAAATATGTGGTATTAGACAATTCAACAGTATCTTGGGTGCCAAGAGTTTTATTTGTTTTTCGTTGTGTTTTCTGGTCCTATCAACCCGCATGAAACAACTCGTTTTATAACCCACCGATTAATTTTTGCGCGATTTTATTGGCTATTTTGGATCACGTGGTGCAAATCGGAGGTCGGGTATCAGGCAATACACCCCGACCGCGGCGATATTTGTTCTCCGATTTTTCGGTCACAAAAAAGAGAAAACAAAGCCGGTGTTTTTAAAATTTCTTCATTTTCAAATGGAAGAATCCAATCACAGGTTAAATAAAATAAACTCAACCAATCAATGCAGTTGTTTACATCATTTCTAATCATGGTCAGATCACTTTTTCAGTTCAACATTATCAAGTTTCAACTGTGTATGTGCGATATGAAAATTAATCTGAGGGTTATAAAATAAAGAAACCCCTTTCTGACTTGCTGGTATATTGGAGGATAATGTTCTTGGCTGATAGATTGTCCTCAACATTTCACAGTTGCCCTCGAAGCTTCGCTTCTTGGCCAACTGTTCATTCTTCAGACAATCTATCAGCCATGGACATTATTCTCTGATATACCAGCCACCGAAAGGTGTTTATTCACTAATTAATAGACCTGTATTAAGTACTTTCAGTTGAATGGAACAACAACAACACTTTATTGTACCCCATAGCTAACAAAAGATAATTCACAGGAAAAGAATTGACAATTTGAAGAAGGATATTGGCTCCCTGAAATAACTAGAAAGCTAAAAGTGCCAGGGAGCCAAATTGCGGGTTGAATTGACAGATTTAAAAAAATGCTTTGTCAGAGGTACTGCAATGCACACACTCGCATCGATGCACGACACATCCCCCCCCCACACACACACACACACACACTCTTGCAAAGCCACAAATCACTATAAAATTGATATATATTTGTTGAAGTGAAGAAAATAACTTAGGGTAGAAGTGTAATAGAGTTGTTTAATTAGGAATTAGTGTACTTCATATTGTAATTAGGTTTAAACTTCTACTGGACGCTGCTCTTAACTGTGACTCCAGCATAATCAGAATGCGAATCCTAATGACTTATTGAATCAAAGGTCACACTAATCTTATGGGAAGAACCATAAGTGAACCCGAAGTGCCGAAAAAAAGCTCATACAGAACATTTTGTTAAAAAATAAATGGGTCAGTCCTTATTCACTTGTGCGTTTCCGAAATTGGTCATAACATTAATTCAATCTACGTTATGTGTGAGCAGTATTTGAAATTTACATGACAGTTTTGAACATCGCCAGCAAGATTCAACATCTTCAGAGGTCCCGTAGATTTTCCAGGGCCTAGTTTATAGAGGGTATGCAACCAGTCTCCAGAGATTCGAATGACAATGGGTTAACAGCCATGTTGGTGGACCATAACAAAAGAAGCTAACGAGAAATCTTTTATTCACGATACACCAACATGGTGGTGATGACATAATGTGCATATGCCCTATTGGCTTAGTAAAGCTGTGAACTTTTTTTTACATTGCAGCATGAAGTATTTGAAAACTTTCAAACGTTTCCTATGTGTTTTGAATTTGTTTTTCAGTTGATGTGTGTTTTTCGGAAAGATCTTCAGAGAAATCTTCAAGCTGGACATTAAAAAGAGGAATGCGAATGTTAATTTCTCTCTCGGAAATACTGGCCACGCGTGAGGTAGACTAACACTAACTTGACTAGTCATGTTCCCTGCCAGCATAGGTCTCTGGCGGTGAGAAAGGAGAGACCCCTGCTGGCAGGGAACTATCCATGAAAAATTTCTTGAATGAAAACAGATTGTAATATCTGTGATAGTTAGGCAAATATTTTTTATACATTCATTGTTTTTGATACACAACTACTTTCAGATATTAGTTTAAATATTTGTAGAAGGATACTAGTATTATTTTAACATTGTAACCCTGTTACATCAAGGTGCGGAAAATAAAGATACCAGTGTTCTTTGATTATTAATCATTATTTAATGGACACTTGGTTTAGTATTACACTGTTTCTGTCCAAAGTTGCTTTCTGTTTGACTTCACTGGCTGGTTAGTTTCTAAAATGAGTGTTCTGTTCTTCATTGTGGCAAGACTGTCTCGCTGCTATCACTGGGTCAGCAGCTGTGGTAGAAAACACTATTTAGGTTCCACCGTTTGCTTTTGTCCTTTGGAGGCATTGCAAGTGACTTTATGGTTTTTCCAGTCAGCTCTTTGGCAGTCTCTGCAGAGTTTCGAAGATAACCTGAGTTATTAAAGTTTAGTGACTTTTGCTACCTAATTAAGTCATTTCAGTTCTAACCTTTCTATGACGTTATTATGCTCTGTTATTTCAAAACTGTTTATGCCTGAATCTGTTCTCTATAACTTGTGAACATAATAACAGAACAAATCTTCTTAAATAAATTTTCATAGGAGGCAGTATCTTCAAGTGGTTTACGGTGCGGCGCTTGTGAACTGGAGGTCCTGGGCTCAAGTCCTGCTCTGACCACTAGCTGGAGTTAAGCTCCCCAGCCACACCTTTAAAGAGCCAATTAGTCTGCCTCCTACCGATTGTAATTATTTGTTTCCCATGTTTGTTTCATTATCCCTGAAAAGCCTCCAACAGGAAAGAGGATAATTAAGATATTGTTATTTTAGACATTTTAGGCTGAAATCTCAAACATTTAGTTGAATTTTTCTTGTTTTTGTCCCCCTCCCTTCACTCTCCTGGAACCAAGATGGCATCACAAACCATGAATATGTCCACTTACCACATCCTTCCACAAAATACCATCCTGTATAATTTCATTCTCTTTGACTTACTGAGATGACATTGTGCAATGTTTACAGGGTTATTATTCGTTTAATGGCAAGCTCAGTGATGTACACCTCAACACATCCAATTAAGCATCATCAACAAGGGAAGAGAAAAAATATGATGGTGACTTACTTGCTACAGTACCTTTGGTTCCCACAGCGAACACAGAACTTTAAGTCACTTTCCTTGATCTTCTTTATGCAATCGCTGTTACCACACCTGGCAGGGATCCATATGTTGCTTAATAGCTGATAGGCAGGAGTCAACTCATCTTTCAGTGGGAGTTTAATAGGTGCAAAGAAAGGAAGTCTCTTTTCTTCGGCATCTTGGCCACATTCATAGTATTCCTTGAACTCTTTCATGTTCTGCTTTGACAAGGCAAGGCTCGCGAGATAATAGTAAACATTTGGGTACATTTTCCAACAAGGTGGGGCCTCTTCCAGAAACTCCTTCAGTACCCTTTCACAAGTGTTAGCCAGCTGTTCATTGGTCCAGGATATATATTTAGGAATTTCTCTACCCTCTGCCCTTTGTTTATTTGGCAGTGTTGGCGTAGCTGCAGTTTCATCTTTGCTAGAGTTAACACCTTCATGGACCAACCTAGACTTGTAAAGTTGCAACAGGGAATACCCAAGTCCCCGCTTAGAGGCAAAGTGAGATGGACAATACTTAAGTGATTGCTCAAAAGCTTCAGCTGCTTTTTCATTCACGTTTGCAACTATATAATAAGATCCCAAGAGTTCATACAACACATGAAGCCAGCTGCTGTATTTGCCTAATTTCACAGAATCTTCAGAAGGGATGCTGTCAGGTTCAGCTTCTTGGATCAACTGAATCAAGTTTTTTAAGCACATAACTTTTTTGATATCTACTTTGGAGCTTTCCATAGAAATGGTTCTTTCAAGATGATGAAAAGCTAGAGATAAAACAAGACCTTCAAAAAAGCATGGATTGTTTCGTAAGCTTTGATCACAAAGGTGAAGGATCTGTGACAATAGAAGCTTGTCCACAGGAAATGATTGCAGTATAGAATTTTCCATCAAGAACCCATGAGCTATTAGAGAAACTCCTTTTTCTTCAGTAAAGTTACTCTTAACAAGAACTTCAAAGCCTTCTTTCACAAGCTTAAAGGCTTGAAGGTAAATTCTAGCTGTTGGGGATGATTTGAATTCAGTGAGCATTTCTTCTGAAAAGTGGATGGGTTGAGAGATCACAAGTGGATGTAAATTTGACTCAAAGTTTTGGGTCAGTTTCTCTTTCAAGATTTCAAATGACTGTGTCCAGGCCTCTTCACTAAGTTCTGATGCTGTATGCTGGGTGTCAGCACTCTGTTTACATTGCTCAAGAAGCTGCAAACAAAAACAAACTTTGTAAATGTAAATAGGTTAATACCATGGACAAAAATTCAAAATGGATGCTTCAGTTAACAAAAATTGAAAAAAATATGATGATTCATAAAAGCCTTACATATTATTTTATAAGATGAGAATCGTATAAGGACATTTTTTGTTTTACCTTCATTTAAATTTCCTGACCCTAGTTGTTCAAAAAGCAAACACCTCTATCCAGTGGATGATGTTCTGCGACTAACACACATTTATCTGCTGGATAGAGTTAATCACTCTTTAAACAACTGGGCCTGGCATGGAAGAATTATGTTTGCTTTGAAACTGCCATTTCATGCTTCTGTTAGTTTGCCTTGGATTTTGTTTTCTTACATAAAACATATACCTCTTACTAACCGAGTTCGAGGTCTGTACTTTAAGTTATGAACTGAGTTTTTTCCTGTTGATTTATGGCCCAAGTGCGAAGTGCACGGGCCATAAATGAATGGGAAAAAATGAGGATCTGTAACTTACAGTACGGACCAAGAAAACGAGGTTAGTAAGATATTTATTATATCTCTGAGGTTAATCCGGCGGGTGGGAAAGAAAACTAGTTGAAGTCAAGGGAGCTGTACTGTACAATACGGCCCGCAAAATTGACCAATCACAGCATGTGTACTAAGTGAGAGATATAATAACAAGAGGCTACAATTAGCCTAAACTCAGGCTTGCAAAAAACAGTATTGTATCCCTAACTTAGCGCTAAACAAAAGAATAGAGGGAAGTCTGTCTTTCTTACATCGGACGCATTGTGTTTAGCTTGTGTTGGAGTCTATTTCTTTAGACCCTTACCAACATATATACCTCTAAAAGAAACAAGAAAAAGAGCTCAATGATTGAGAACAATAATTATAACACTTGTTAAAAATATTTCTAAAAGAACAAGAAAAAGAGAAACAGAAAAAATAAAGCCCGTGATATATACCACTAAAAGACATCGAACCCGGGTTAGCTGCGTCACAGGCAGGAACAATGACCTTTAGGCCACAGAGGTTTATCGTTTTGCAAGGTGATAAAAATAGTGTATTGATTCCAAAAAAAAAAACTAAGCACACTTGTTTTCGCTTCGATGGATAATTGTTTGAGAAAGGAAACGCTTATCGAACTATGTTGGATTTTTTCGCATAAATGTGAATGGAGTCTCGGTGAAATGTGAGTAGAAAATTAATTAGCAGAGTGAAACTGTTTACAAATACGTCAATCCAGGGTCATTTGAAACACAAGAAAGGAACGTTTCTGGACAGCTTTCTTCTCGCTGTTGAACTTGCAAACATTCGTATAGACACTTCTCTTAACATATTAGTTGTTCAGACTTCAAAGACACAAGGTGAATCGACGTTTTCCGATATGTGACAACAGGCATCATTCTTGCTGTTGATATGAGATTTACACTTCCAAATCACTCAGCCGTGAAAGGTCAAACTCCCTTTGTCTGTAGTCTCTAATTTTTGGCGCTCCCCTCGCGTCGCGTCTCCTCGCAATTTTGCGCGCGCACGTGTCTTTCGCCCGCCCCACAATCCATTGCCAAAATTAGAGACTACTCGCAGTCTACTGAAGCAGACACGAGGAAACACGGCAGTCCATCTGGAGCTAAGTTTACTCATGTTAAAAGCTTTCTTCTCACCGTTGAACTTGCAAACATTCGCATAGACACTTCTCTTAACATATTGTTTGTTCAGACTTGAAAAGACACAAGGTGAATCGACATTTTCCGATACGTGACAACAGGCATCACTCTGTTAAAAATAGTTAGCACTTGCGCAGAAACGCTGGAAGTGAGCTTTGTGGATGATACTCGACAACGAAAAAGAAGAACCGTCGGTAATCTTAGACCCGGGCCGCGCGAGATGCGCGGGCAGCCCGAGTAATTATTGAAGGGTATTGTGCAAAGGGGCATATACCACCATAAGGTGTTGAAATCCAAATCTCTCTAAGTTCACCCTACTTTATCAAACAGACTCGTCTGGTAACTGTGTCCGAAATGAAGTTCTGAATTTATTTTGTGAAAATTTATCTGGATGGGAAGTCCTTCTCATGTCCACACAGAACCTTCTATTTTCTTACCTATTCAAACCTTTAAAACCCTTTAAAAAAGCCCTACAAATAGCAGCATTTTTTTTCCAAATCCGTGAATACTAAGACACACCATTTGGAAGCTGTTCGGATCAGTGTATTTCAAAGATAATATCAATTTTTATGAAGGAAGTGGCACATTCAGGAGAAGTGAGTTCATAATGCAAAAATTGGTTGATCCATGACAAAAGAAAGCTGGGGTAAGCGACTTTAGCAATCTTCGACCAGTCCGTAATTTACAACATGTCTCAAAACTGACAGAGTGTGCGGTATTTCACCAGGTCCACACCAATCTTACCACCCATGACTTCTACCCGAAACTGCAGTCAGCCTACAGAAGAGGTCACAGCACTGAAACTGCACTTCTTAAAATACAAAATGACATCCTTATCGCCATGGACCACCAACTCCTGGTATTGCTGGTGCTACTGGACCTCAGTGCTGCTTTTGATATGGTGGAGCACTCGGTCCTCTTATCATGCCTAAGCAACAGTTTTGGGATAAGGGATACAGTGTTACGTTGGTTTAAGTCATACCTATCTGACCGATTCCAGCACGTTTCACTTGATGGTAAAGTTTTCAACAAATTTCAGTTAACACAGGGCATTCCTCAAGGGTCATGCTTGGGACTGTTACTGTTCACACTATATCCAAGTAAACTATTTGATATCATTAAAGGTCACTTGCCACATGTTCACATGTATGCATATGATACCCAGATGTATCTAGCGTTTAAAAGTTCTAGATTCTGCAGTAAGCACTCATGATGCTGCCAACACAATGGAACTTTGTATTCATGACTTAAGAACCTGGATGCTCCATGATAAACTCAAATTAAACGAAAGTAAAACCAAGATACAGTACAAATTGTATTTTGCAAGCCCGAGTTTAGGCTAATTCTAGCCTCTTGTTCCAGAGTTAAATCAAGGGATAGTTAATCGAAGGATAAATCTATTTTGAGGAACGCCTTTTTAACCCCTGATTAGATATTCCGGAATTAGGCAATTTAATATTGAATTAACCCTTAATCAGGGGATAGTTTAATCGGCTTTCAAGGAACCAGGCCAGTTCCCCATAGAGTCACATGCCAAGATTCAACTGGATCCCTACCTCTTTCGCCATGACATCACCTTTGGCTGAAGCTTTTCCCAGCCATCTCCTCGCCTTCGCAACATCTTTGATTTGATCACAGCTTCCGGTTAGATAAATCTCTCCTAAGTTCCGCTGTGCTTTAGTATCACCCACCTCAGCTGCCCTGGTCAAATAATAAACTGCTTTAGTTGGCTGTGGTCGGCCTTCTGGGCAATCCCCCACGAGATAGTACTTGTACAAAGATGTCAGAGCCCTTAGTTTCATGAAGCCACCGGCTACGTTTTCCACTCTTTTCATCGTTCCAACCCACAGACTGTGAAGTGCTCCCAGATCTGAATTGTCATCAGACTGGTCTTCGCCAGCGGCCTTTTTGTACCATTTAAACGCTTCTCTGAGGTCTTCATTCACGACTCCTTCCGCACCACAGCGATACATTTCTGCTAGGTTGAGTTGAGAACTCGTAGAACCCAGTTTTGCCGCCCTGTGATACATCTCATATGCCTTTCGCTGATGTTGTGGAGTTCCTTTCCAATCTAACAATTCACCAAGTTTTCCAAGGATGGAAGGAAACTCGTAACCTCTTTCCACCGCAGTATTTAACCACCCAATTGCTTCATCGGTGTCTTTCGGCAACTCGTCGCCAAAGCCTTCCGAATACGCCATTCCCAGATCTGCTTGGGCCACAATTTCGCCATTTTTCGCTTTAGACCTTAGATTGTCAATTGATCCATACGTCTCTGTACAATATTTTTGAAAATTAAGGTCACTGGCAGTGGAGAAATGCATAGCCCGTTTCACGGATAATGACGCCATATTGAATAAATTGATTTCGCAAAGGACTATGGGTCAAAACCAAGATGGCGTCGCTTGAGCGGGGAGATGCGCAATTTTAAAGGCTGGGGAGTAGAAAAGTTGAAATCCTATTTTTCAGAAAGAGAAGTCCCTGTAGGAAACACAATCAAACAAGAATTATGAAACCTTGCCGTTTTCGCACGTAAAGTGTTCGAGAAAGTCACAGAGAAGTAGAGAGAGAACGCGTAATAAAATTAAGTCTAGAAGAAGGGAGACTCAATCTTCCTGACCCGGAAACGTTACTCAAAGTATGGGAAGGTAGTGTATTCAGCAACCCTGAGCTATCACAGATCAATGTGGTAAAATATTGGGATGAAAGTGAGTAAGTTATAGTGTTTGACTGAATTCAAAGCCGGTCTAATTGTCACAGTGTTCTCCAATAACTAATAACCACAGGCTTCCCAAGCTCAAAATTCGACTCTGCATCAGCTTGTTTGGGTAGTCTCTCATATACCGGGAACTGAAATTGTTAATCATTATACCGGCAACAGAAATAACTAATAACTAATCTAGTAACCAGTAGACACAGAGAAATAGAGAAACAGTAGACACAGAGGAACAGAGCCGGGAACAGTAGGCACAGAGGAAAAGAGGAACAGTAGACACAGAGGAACAGAGGAACAGTGGACGCAGAGGAACAGAGGAACAGTAGACACAGAGGAACAGAGGAACAGTAGGCACAGAGGAACAGAGGAACAGTAGACACAGAGGAACAGAGGGACAGTAGACACAGAGGAACAGAGGAACAGTAGGCACAGACGAAGAGAGGAACAGAGAAACAGTAGACGCAGAGGAACAGTAGACACAGAGGAACAGAGGAACAGTAGACACAGAGGAACAAAGGAACAGTATACACAGGAACAGAGGAACAGTAGACACATAGGACCAGAGGTACAGTAGGCACAGAGGAACAGTAGACACAGAGGAACAGAGGAACAGAGGAACAGTAGGCACAGAGGAAAAGAGGAACAGTAGACACAGAGGAACAGAGGTAGAGTAGGCACACAGGAACAGAGGAACAGTAGGCACAGAGGAACAGTAGACACAGAGGAACAGAGGAACAATAGACACAGAGGAACAGAGGTACAGTAGGCACAGAGGAACAGAGGAACAGTAGGCACAGAGGAACAGAGGAACAATAGACACAGAGGAACAGAGGTACAGTAGGCACAGAGGAACAGAGGAACAGTAGGCACAGAGGAACAGAGGAACAGTAGACACAGAGGAACAGAGGAACAGTAGACACAGAGGTCCAACTTACTGTTTTGGATAGTTAAATCATGAAGTGACTATTTCGTCTAAGCTTTGTCTGTGAAGTATTACCCATTCAAAATTGTTATGATGTCATATTGAAAATCCTGTGGAAAATGTTAGTATTTTATCCGATCATTACCCATTTAAAATTGATATGATGCCATATTGAAAATCCTGTGAAAAATGTTATTTTACCCGATCATCGAGCGCGAGACATACCGTAAAACCATCACATTGCCTTCGTTTCAAAACATTTTAACTTTAATGACTAGCTACAAAGAGCACCTTCAACTGAGTAAGAAGTTACATGCAACCGCTTCACCTTGGTGGAAAGAAAACATAAAAGGCTGCGAATTCCAGTAGGAAGTAGCAAGGGCTGACAGGCCGCACAACTTCTACCCTTGTGAAACATTTGAAAACCTTTTCTATATCTGTTATAACGAGTGCAATTTTCAAGAGATTGATACCCTGTGTGTTTGTAACGGACGATAAATGATTCAGTATAAGGAGGCTTTTAGTAGAAGAAGAAACCTTTTGACTGTGTAATCTCTAGCAAATGATTTTCTGTTCGGCTTACACCCTGTGTAGCATAAGACACCTTTATAAATTTGCGATATTTTTGTAAGAAGAAAAAAAAAGGAAAATAAAGAAATAATTGTGGAAGTGTGGGTAGGTATTGGTCTAACTGGTTATGTGTATACTCTTTTCTGCAATGTTTTTTTTTTTATTGTCAATCTGCTCCCTTCTTAACCGAAAATTCAGCAAATTCTTCCCCTTTAACCTTACTATCAGGAATAAAAGATTTCATAAATTGGTTTAAATCAATTGCAAGTCTAATTTTATTCTTAAACCTCCCACGCTTTTTTCAATATTTCAAAGACGAGGCCCCATGTCAAAAGAACTTTCATTTTCAAGCAGAACGTGTCAGATATCAATTGTAATAATTTTCCTTCAATCAATGATATTTTGTAAGATATTTATTTCCTATCAAATTTTTTAGCAAAACATAACAAACAAACAAAACCAAATGCAGCCAACTGTGGATTCAACAATGTTGTAGCTGTAGGCGCAGTTGATTATTTTCTTATAGAAACTGCGCGGTAGAAATTATTAATAAGAATTAATTATTTGTATAAATACTTTCTGCGATGCTTCTGACTTGTTCTTACAGCCGAATTTGAAGTTGTCGACGAAAGCGCAGGTCACTTTGTTCTGTCAAAATAACCCCGAACCTCATAACGTCTTTCTATGAAAACGCAGTTTTAACCAGAATGGCGTGATGACATGCAACAAGTGCCATGATAAGATAAGATACGAAGTCGCTAGCATACAATGTACACTAATTGGGGACACCTAACTACAATTACTTATCTAATAATTAATAAAATATAAAATATATTCACATATGTAAGTATAAATGTATATAAAACAAACAATGAGTCATGCCGATTAAACTCTATCAACAAAACTTTTACTCGCCCTAAGGTGGCCGTAAGGTGAGATAGAAATAGGACCAATCAGCACGAAACAAAACCAGTACATATTGGAACAAAACTATAAACAAATTCCCAGAAAGTGATCGGCTCAGGCTAGTGCGCGTTGATTGTGTTCATGTCTTGGAGTAACACAGTTCTACTTGCTTTTTAAACAATGCTCCCATAATGGCTGCGTCGTGATTATGAGCTGCAATGGCTCTTTTGATCTGTTCATGTGTTTTAGGTCGAAGCAGTAAGGGCTTAGGGTCAAGTGTGCAAATAGTGGAGTGAACAAAATTATAGTAGGCCAGCAAAGAGGTACTACTCAGTTCTTTCCCCCTTTCATGAAACAGTTTTATAATTTCTTCCAGAACAAAAAACTCCTCCTTTGTCAATGCTCCATCTCGTAGCGGTTCTCCTTTTGCATCCAGATAGGCTTGTGAGTTGAGTTTGCTGGAGTTTTGAATATCAAACTTTCGCCGTTTTCGCGGTGCACACCCCATCTCGGCAGCAGCAGTTTGACGTGCCCCAAATGGATTTGAACATCCTCTGCATGTACAATTGCCATCGCAACCAACTCGAGCCTTAAGACACTTACACCTGCTAGAGTATGAGCCAATGACGTTGTTGCAAATATTTGGTAATGAACCCTGACTTTTCCTACTGACACCACAAGAGCAAGAAACTTCGGGGCGTTTAGAATTTGCTTCGTTTATTTCTTTTCTTGTTGTCTTTCTGGCATCGATTGCACATTCTCCATAGAGACGTAATCGTAGTGACCACAACCAGCGGCATTAAATGAAACAAACAACGTGGGCATGTCATTTAGCTGCTGACGTGGCAGAATTGGGATAGTGGGATAGTTTTCCAACGATGAAAAAATGACAATTGGCATTTTCAAAACGTTGGCCATTGCTAATACCATGAGATTTCCCAGCTCACCAGTAAAATACCCCTTGTGCGTAAAGCGCTTAACTTCCTCGTCAAAGTTATCAGTTGTCAGGAAGCTTTCATACTGTTGCCTGTACTCTCCGGACCACTCTGCAACGGTTAAAGCCCTTAGCTTGT
The DNA here is from genome assembly GCA_016490735.1 of Pachyseris speciosa. Classification (NCBI taxonomy): domain Eukaryota; kingdom Metazoa; phylum Cnidaria; class Anthozoa; order Scleractinia; family Pachyseridae; genus Pachyseris; species Pachyseris speciosa. The sequence goes on from JAEMWC010000889.1 coordinate 101,018, forward strand.
TGCTCAAACTTTCTTCGCTTAAGTTAACAAGACCAAGATGGGCTAGATGCTCATACGCCTGAGTATTTTTTTCTCTTGTTTCTGTTAATTTATAAACGTTCCACGCCACCGCTCGAAAACAGCAATCTCCATCCTTGGCAATATGCTCTCTGGACATTGACCAGCCCTTCAAAATGTGGTCGATTCGTTCATCGTGTTCGTTGGTGTCTCTGTCCGTACTAAATTTACTGTTATAAAACAAAGTAATAGAAGTATTTAAAGTATAGGGGAAGTGACGATGTAAGATTCCTGAGCCTGACTTGTTGAGATTCACAAGGCTTTGGAACGTTGCCATACTCAATTGCGCTCTGTTTATAATATCGATCGCCGTGGATTGGTTCAAAGAGGAAGTGTGATTGCTGCCATCATCATGGGGATTTGTCGTTGCTTTAGTTGTTTCATCTTCCTCAGAATATTCCAACCCAATTCCAAATACTTCCGTTGATGTTTCACGGATCCGGTTCGTTGCAGAATGATCATGTTCTGTCAACTTGCTTCTTTCGTCATGTACACGGGTTTCCTCTGGTAGTATGCAATTTGACTTCTTTTCTTTGTTGTTTATGCGATCGAATACGATCATTAATAAGGCATAAGCGAGACGAACTCCCACTTTACTACCACTAAGCAGATGGCCTATCCACCTGTGTAGAGCTTCATTCCTATTAGTTCCTCTTCCCGGACAGATTCCTGTTTAAAAAGTACACAAACAGAGAACTTGTTGGAAATATAGTGGCTAGTTTGCGTAATAACCTTTCATTTCGCGTGATGGCCGTGCGTATCGAAGCAGTGGGTTGTAGCTAGTCACGTGACTAAGAATAAAGGGAAAACTGTATTGGTATTGCTCAACAATGTGAAGCAATAACGGGAGCAACGTATTGGTTTAAATAATAGTATATTTGTTACTTTAAAAGTGAAATGAAGATCTCTCACCACGTTCAGACATCCAGCATTTTGTGCCTTTAGCGGTTTTTCTAGCGTGTTTATTATTGGAAGCCAGATTGTGCCTCTGTGTCTACTTTTCCTCTGTTCCTCTGTGTCTACTTTTCCTTCGTTCCTCTGTGTCTACTGATCCTCTGTTCCTCTGTGTCTACTGTTCCTCTGTGCCTACTGTTCCTCTGTTCCTACTGTACCTCTGTTCCTCTGTGTCTACTGTTCCTCTGTTCCTCTGTGCCTACTGTTCCTCTGTGCCTACTGTTCCTCTGTGCCTACTGTACCTCTGTTCCTCTGTGCCTACTGTTCCTCTGTTCCTCTGTGTCTACTGTTCCTCTGTTCCTCTGTGTCTACTCTCCCTCTGTTCCTCTGTGTCTACTGTTCCTCTGTTCCTCTGTGCCTACTGTACCTCTGTTCCTCTGAGTCTACTGTTCCTCTGTTCCTCTGTGTCTACTGTTCCTCTGTTCCTCTGTGTCCACTGTTCCTCTATTCCTCTGTGCCTACTGTTGCTCTGTTCCGCTGTGCCTACTGTTCCACTGTTCCTCTGTGTCTACTGTTCCTCTCTGTCAACTCTCCCTCTGTTCCTCTGTGTCTACTGTTCGTCTGTGCCTACTGTACCTCTGTTCCTCTGTTCCTTTGTGTCTACTGTACCTCTGTTACTCTGTGTCTACTGTTCCTCTGTGTCTACTGTTGCTCTGTTCCTCTGTGTCTACTGTTCCTCTGTTCCTCTGTGTCTACTATACCTCTATTCCTCTGTGTCTACAGGAGTGCTCAACGGCTTCTTTTTCTAAAAAGCATTCTTATCCGTCCACACAACAAATTGACACTAGAGCAGTCACACCTGATTAATAATTAACTTTCGTGGGAAAAAAGGGCCGATCCTCAGTTCCAGCAAGCGTCAGTATCTAGGATTCTCAGCCAGCAAGGCAATTTACACAAAACTCAACTCCCAGCCAGGAGAGCTTTCAAACCTTTGTCGTTTACCAGCAAATCGGATTAAAAAAGATATTCGACAGCCAGCAATTGTGAGAAAAGTTCCCGGTTCCCAGCAAAACGGAAATTTAACTCTTACGTGATTTTAAAAAGTGCACTTAAAGGTTTGTAATTGAAGAATTCCCAATAACGTTATTTCTCTCTTTTCCAACCTTGACAAGGCCAGTCTCAAGGCAAATAGACTGTCATGGTGCACTCAGCTGTATAAATTGGTAGATGCCATTACAGTAACGTTATTACAAAGAAAAGGCCTTACTTGTCATTAAATCCTGACAATGAACATCCTCCTCCTTTCGCCGCCAGAGACCTCTGCTCGCGGGGAACCTCCTCCCTTGGTGAAGCACGTACTCTGCAAATTTACCCCTTCACAGCCCCTCTCCTTGTCATACATCTGAAAACCCTAATCTCTTCACGATGGTTCTCCTTTAGGTCGTCTTTCTTAATTTCTACGTTTGTATAATAACAGCAAGCAAGCAGCACGTATCCACCCAAAGGCAAGCTTAATTTTCATATTTTCAGGTATCGTCTGGAAATGGCGAAGCCATTTCAGACGCTGTTTGAAAGTATTGATCTCTAAGAATGCTGCAAACGATTTCTGTACACGGAAACTGTTGATTACAGCGACATTGCGCATTCTAGTGAAAAAGGCCTTAAATTGTTCTTTTTGCTTTTTTTATAAACATGCTGTAATACAACCTTATAATCATGGTATACTTTCTTATTTTGTCGTTTTTTTCAAAACCTCCTGTAAATCTTTAGAAGCAATCTAAATGAGATACGAGTATATAGTATTTTAGTATATACTAAAACAGTGGATAGAGTTGAAGGAGCGCTCTGATTGGCTAGTCAAACTCCGAATATCCTTTGCTATTTACCTTCGAGCAACTTGCGAGTGTCGTGCTCCCTCGTGTGAATTGCGAAAAAATGGCGTCCCGGTTTGCATCCGTGACAAGCGAAGAAATCATCCAAATTAACAACGAAGCAGTCCCTTAAAACACAAACAAAGCGACTAAATTTGGTTTGGCCGTGTTTAAGGGTAATGGTTTATGTTTTTAACCTGAAGTTTATCGATAAAAGCCAATGAGAAAGGTTTGTTTACAAATGCAAATTAATCTTGCGTAACATCACTTGTTCACTTGAAAACCAAAGTTGAATGATATTTTTGTACAGAAGGGTTTCAAATACAGAGAGAATTTGCAACTCCATTTGAAAAAATGTCGCCACCAGAACTAAACAAATGTCTTCAGAAATTTTATCTGTAGTACTAATAAATAGTACTAATAAATAAACAGGATCGAGTGCCACTAAAATTCGAAAAATTCCGCTTTCCTCTCAAAGGCAATGGTTCTAGCTGGAAATATCTACTCCGTTTTAAAAGCGCCATTTTCAGAATAATTGCTTTTGGTTTTGTTTGTACGACACTCAACTGAAACCACTCTAGCCTTAGCTTTTTCCGTTTATGCATGTCTTACAACTTTCTTGCAGGTGCGTGTACATACTCTATAACTTCATTTTTTCTTCAAAGGGCTGCGGATGGGGACGAATACAATTCAAAAGAAGTGTCAGTTTTACTTAAAGGGGCAGTGTCACGCTATTGTACCATCACTTTAAAAAGCTTAAAACTGCCAATGCATCAGTTGAAACGTTAAAATAATGATCTAGTTTTGTTGCCAAAGACTGTAGTACTGCATTGACACCATAAACTTCTGTATTCCATGTAAGATGACGAGGATGGAAATGGATTGAAATTTGAAAAAACTTGCCAGTTTTTTCAAAATTTCAAGCTATGCATTGAAAAATCAGCAAAAAATTATTATGGTTAGCTCTTCCTACTAAAGTTTCATTGAAATTCATCTTGCTGGTTCAATAGGAGCATTTTTTGCACGATAACAGGTAAAAGGCAGTAATTTTGGCAGAATTGAACCAAAAACAGCAAAAATGCCGATGAAAGTGCTCCTTTAAGATAACCTACGCATTGTCTTGAAAACGTTAATGTTAGTTTATCTCACCCTATTTAGCTAACTTCATCCACTAAGCCATGTTTGAACTACTTTGCGAGTAACTTTCATCAAGTACTGCCCAGTTCAGTTCAGTTAAGTTCAGCTGTAATTTCCAAACAAACACATCACATCCACACGAGTGTAGAGTTTTGCAAGACCTTAAAGACGTCACAAACACATCCACACGAACGTAGAGTTTTGCAAGATCTTAAAGACGTCACAAACACATCCACAGAAGGCAAGAAGTGTAGTAGAGTTTTGCAAGATCTTAAGACGACACAAACACATTCACACAAGGGTAGAGTTTTGCAAGATCTTAAAGACGTCACAAACACATCCACAGAAGGCAAGAAGTGTAGAGTTTTGCAAGATCTTAAGACGTCACAAACACATCCACACGAGTGTAGAGTTTTGCAAGATCTTAAAGACGTCACAAACACATCCACAGAAGGCAAGAAGCGTAGAGTTTTGCAAGATCTTAAGACGACACAAACACATTCACACAATGGTAGAGTTCTGCAAGATCTTAAAGACGTCACAAACACAGTCACAGCAGACATGAAGTGTAGAGTTTTGCAAGATCTTAAAGACGTCACAAACACAGTCACAGCAGACATGAAGTGTAGAGTTTTGCAAGATCTTAAAGACGTCACAAACACATCCACAGAAGGCAAGAAGTGTAGAGTTTTGCAAGATCTTAAGACGTCACAAACACATCCACACAAATGTAGAGTTTTGCAAGATCTTAAAGACGTCACAAACACATCCACAGAAGGCAAGAAGCGTAGAGTTTTGCAAGATCTTAAGACGTCACAAACACATCCACACAAATGTAGAGTTTTGCAAGATCTTAAAGACGTCACAAACACATCCACAGAAGGCAAGAAGTGTGGAGTTTTGCAAGATCTTAAGACGTCACAAACACATCCACACGAGTGTAGAGTTTTGCAAGATCTTAAAGACGTCACAAACACATCCACACGAATGTAGAGTCTTGCAATGAGATCGCGTAAAGACGTCACAAACACATCCACAGAAGGGAAGAAGTGTAGAGTTTTGCAAGATCTTAAGACGACACAAACACATTCACACAAGGATAGAGTTTTGCAAGATCTTAAAGACGTCACAAACACAATCACAGCAGACATGAAGTGTAGAGTTTTGCAAGATCTTAAAGACGTCACAAACACATCTACAGAAGGCAAGAAGTGTAGCGTTTTGCAAGATCTTAAGACGTCACAAACACATCCACACAAAATAATGTAGAGTTTTGCAAGATGTTAAAGACGTCACAAACACATCCACAGAAGGCAAGAAGCGTAGAGTTTTGCAAGATCTTAAGACGTCACAAACACATCCACACGAGTGTAGAGTTTTGCAAGATCTTAAAGACGTCACAAACACATCCACAGAAGGCAAGAAGTATAGAGTTTTGCAAGATCTTAAGACGTCACAAACACATCCACAGAAGGCAAGAAGTGTAGCGTTTTGCAAGATCTTAAGACGTCACAAACACATCCACACAAATGTAGAGTTTTGCAAGATCTTAAAGACGTCACAAACACATCCACAGAAGGCAAGAAGCGTAGAGTTTTGCAAGATCTTAAGACGTCACAAACACATCCACACGAGTGTAGATATTTGCAAGATCTTAAAGACGTCACAAACACATCCACAGAAGGCAAGAAGTGTAGCGTTTTGCAAGATCTTAAGACGTCACAAACACATCCACACAAATGTAGAGTTTTGCAAGATCTTAAAGACGTCACAAACACATCCACAGAAGGCAAGAAGCGTAGAGTTTTGCAAGATCTTAAGACGTCACAAACACATCCACACGAGTGTAGAGTTTTGCAAGATCTTAAAGACGTCACAAACACATCCACAGAAGGCCGCGGCCGGTTAGCTCAGTGGTAAAGCACCGGACTACCGTGCGGGAGGTCGCGGGTTCTAACCCCGGCCGGACCAACACTCAGGGTCTTTAAATAATTGAGGAGAAAGTGCTGCCTTTGTAATGACATCTGCAAATGGTTAGACTTTCTAGTCTTCTCGGATAAGGACGATAAATCGTAGGTCCCGTCTCACAACTCTTCATAACTGACTCTGTGGGAAGTTAAAGAACCCACGCACTGTTCGAAAAGAGTAGGGGACGTAGTCCCCGGTGTGGTGGTCTATCTCTACTTGAATGTGGTTATGGGGGAGGGTTTGCAGTTACGGGCCTACAGTAATTGGCGCAAGCTGTTGTAGTGTCCCTGCCAGGTCTCTGGCGAAGTGATTAAATAAATAAGGCAAGAAGTGTAGAGTTTTGCAAGATCTTAAGACGTCACAAACACATCCACAGAAGGCAAGACGTGTACAGTTTTGCAAGATCTTAAGACGTCACAAATACATCCACACGAATGTAGAGTTTTGCAAGATCTTGAAGACGTCCCAAACACATTCACAGAAGGCAAGAAGCGTAGAGTTTTGCAAGATCTTACAAGACAAGACGTCACAAACACATCCACACGAGTGTAGAGTTTTGCAAGATCTTAAAGACGTCACAAACACATCCACAGAAGGCAAGAAGCGTAGAGTTTTGCAAGATCTTAAGACGTCACAAACACATCTACACGAATGTAGAGTTTTGCAAGATCGTAAAGACGTCACAAACACATCCACAGAAGGCAAGAGAAGTGTAGAGTTTTGCAAGATCTTAAAACGTCACAAACACATCCACAGAAGGCAAGAAGTGTAGAGTTTTGCAAGATCTTAAGAGGACACAAACACATTCACACGAGGGTAGAGTTTTCGCAAGATCTTAAAGACGTTACAAACACAATTACAGAAGACATGAAGTGTAGAGGTTTGCAAGATCTTAAAGACGTCACAAACACATTCACAGAAGACAAGAAGTGTAAAGTTTTGCAAGATCTTAAGACGTCACAAACACATCCACACGAGTGTGGAGTTTTGCAAGATCAGCTAGCAAGATCAGAAGGCGTCACATCCACAAAGCGGTTTGAGTTATACAAAGTGCGGGAGATAAGATTTGGTCTATGCCATAGTACGCCCTGCTTTGTTGTTGTTGTTTGTTTGTTTGTTTGTTTCGATCGAAGGCTATAAACAAATTAAACCGCGTTTTCGCATCCCTCATAAAAATTTTCTCTTCCATGTGCGCTTCTCTAGCCGGATCTCATAATGTTGAAAACATTCTTCTTCAGGATTGTCAAAGTGAAAGCATTTAACTTCCTGGCTTTAATAAGAGACGCAATTAGTCAAATAATGCTAACCGGAAACAATGATTTATCGTGGCCGTCAGTGTTTTTATGTTGCCACTCCTAAAGGTGTTTTAATAGGTGTTTTCAGAAGTGCGAAAGCTGATATTTCATTTACATAATTACAGTCAATTCTTGGTTTTCAGTCACGCAAGTAAAAAAAATAAAATCATCAACCATTCCATAGATAAAGTCAAGAAATTGACATATTGTAGAATAGTAATAAATAAACAACATGCTAAAATCTCAGGGCTGTGCGGTATCCCGTACTCGAGTTATTCGGCAAAATGTACCGCTCAAAATTATAGAGTTTAGTATGGAAACGCCATGTTAGTGTCCCTCTGAGGGGCACAAATATGGCGGCCGGAAACGAGTGAAAACATTTGGAATTTACTTTTTCTTCCTCAAAGGCTTTCTTCTCTGTTTTGAGCTTGCAAACATTCACATAGACGCTTCTCTTATCATGTTGGCTTTTCAGACCTAAAAAAATACGCGGGGAATCGATGTTTTCATGTACGTGACATGCTTGTGCGCAGACATGTTTATGTCACACACTGTAATAAAATCTAAAATTCAAATTGCTCTATTTTCAAAACAAAGCAAGCTACCGAGCTGAAAACATGCAAGCAGATATATTTCTAAAATGTCTTTTACGTGATGAAGCTAAAAATGCAAAAGTTTGTTTAATTTTGAATTTTAGTTTGTTATGACGTCATGTGAAAACCAAGAATAAGAACAACAAGAATATGACGGAGGACGCAGGTAGCTTGCATGAATATCCTTCTTTTCATCCATGAGTTTATGCGTTTGGTTTACATCCGACGGGAGGAACCGATTTCAAAATATATATCTACATGCAACATTAACTAATATTATCTAAATCATCACTTGAGGACCAAAGAAGGAAGTCCGAAAGCAATTGACTGTTTTCATTTCGGTCAAAATTCTATTCAAAGAAACTTCTGAGAAATGCTTCTGTTGAATAGGTCCGTTCCGAAATTTCTCAAGAGGCACAGAATTAGTACTTCCGTGTACTCCTCCAAGTTTGGCAGTGACCGCAAGTGACTCCTTATTGGTGGAAATTAATTAAAATGCTAAAGATAGCCGAATTCTATTGTAGTACGCCGACTCGTTCATTTAACACGAACGAAGAACTGTTTTCACGGAATTTCCGGAATTTGTGAAGAATTAATTAGATGTTCCTATCAGCTACAACTGTGTTCCGGTGGGTTAAATATATTTTGCCAAGTTCCGCTTGCCGTCCCAGGAGGGCAGCGACATTTCTCCTGTTTGATCGACAAATGCATACGCACACGAGCTTTCAAACGATTAAATCGCGTTTACGGCAGTGGACTCGTCCACTGTATCCTGATTTGGGAGGGTTGGTTTTCGTGGAGAGGGGAAACCAACAACAACACAATTACAATGAACGTGAGAAACGAAATGAAACAATCTCTGAACTCCAAATCTGCTCGAAATGAACTCAGAATCTTTAATTTGCGAAAACCAAAAATATCTGGCCAGATTATCGAAATGTAATAAAGCAATCTCATCTACCACTGCCGATGTATAAGGTAGGGGAAAACTCATGTCTGACTGGAATGAGATCGAAGAGAAAGGTCTACTTGACTCAAGTAAAATATTTGCTAGGTTGGTGACATGATTAACTCATGTCATGAACAAGACAACGAGTCACAGGAACGAGAGCCTTTTTGTGCTTTTTTTTTATTATTATTATTTTCTGGTAGTCGGTATAGTCATAAT
>JAEMWC010000889.1:117500-152500 GCA_016490735.1 Pachyseris speciosa
CTTAATCGGAAATTGGCGTTGGTATTTCGAGTAGTGAATATCCATAGAATCGGTTTACCATTTTTCCGTGTTAAATTGCAAAACCAGCACACAATTTAAGCGATGACAAAAGGAAAAAGAAAATCAAGTGAAAAGGAATAGAAAAAAAAACTTGATGACGTGGGGAATTGAAACACGGGCCGCACTGCTACAGTACGAAGAGAACGCACTAAACCTCTAAGCCAGTAAACATTCCGTATATAGCACATTGAAATTTAAACGTCTTTATCATTCGGAATCACGAATCGTCTGTCATGCAAACTTCAACAACCATTGAATTACGATCGACTGGAACCATGTCCTATGTATTGATCTGGCTCGGATGGTCAAAAAGGCCGCTTACAAATTCTTTGAGAATTTCTTGTTGGTTTTGCGAAGACGTATCCTCTGAATAGCAATTCATCTGGTGCACAGTTTTATCCATTCTTTTCACGATTGTGCTTGATGTCCAATTCAGGGTCCATATGTTGAGTACAAAAATAAGTGAAAGGATTCTAACCTCTCAATTCAATTTCGAATTTGACTAGGTTAAATATCTTTTAAAAAACTGTATCATTAAAAAAATAAATTAACTGTGTCACATAACTACAAAATTATTGACAGTGCAAACTTTGTATGATTGGTTCTTGAAGGTTAACAATTACACAAATAACTACCGCCATGTGGTCAAATAGGTCAAACATGTCCAATGGTAGCTCAGATATTAAGATGTCAAAGTCCTTCACTCTGCCAATCACTAGCTCAATATGAACTCGCGCATTTGCCACCTGCTTAGTGCGAGCATCATCTTCCAAGGAAAACTGCTACTTCTTCTTCAGAAAAGGGCCGGGGGATAGCAAGGTTTACTTTAGGGAAGCAGATCGAAGCTCTTGTATTTTAAAGCCTCGATCTGCAAGGACGGTACGTCCAGGTTCAAATTTGGATAGAATCCCACTTTCCTTGACAAGTCTTTTGTCACCCATTCCTCTTCCTGCCGCACATGTCACAAAGGAAACTGTTCCCACAGGTGTGCAGGCAACTGCAAAAGCTTAGCAGTAGTTCTTCCTTTGTAAATATATCTGTCCATTAGCCAGGGCTAATGAGGGCCTCTGAAGACTGGCAATGACAGTCAGGTTACTAATTCTGTGTTTGTCCTCGTGATGGCCAGAAGATGAGAGGCTTAAGTTCTTATGCAAGAAAAGGAAGCCATGTGGACAGAATAAGTGTCACAAGACTTGAAGATACTCCAAACAAATCACCAAGGAATTGGCTATCAGTTAAACTAATTCGTAACTTCATCAGTGTTATCACATGCTTGTTAACTTCCAGAAATGTGAGATCAGTTCTTTAAAATCACATGCGAAAAATATCACCTTTCTGAATTTCTCCGATCATTGGAACAGCCAAACACGGCACAGTGGTCACCTCCACCCATATATTAATTTAGCAATATCGTCGCGTGCGACTTGAAAACTAAAATTTCTACAACTGATCCACAAGTTCACAGCGTCAACAACAAGCCAGCGGCGAAGTGATGCCCCCTTTGTCCCCAAATGATCCCATCCTTCGAGTAACGTTTCCGGGTCAGGAAGATTGAGTCTCCCTTCTTCTAAACTTAATTTTATTACACGTTCTCTCTCAACTTCTCTCTGACTTTCTCGAACACTTTTGACTACTTTTAGCTCCAATTTACGTGCAAAAACGGCAAGGTTTCACAATCCTTGTTTCTTTGTGTTTCCTACAGGGACTTCCCTTTCTGGCAAATAGGATTTCAACTTTTCTACTCCCCAGCCTTATAAATAATCTACACTTATTTTCCGCATCTCCCCGCTCAGTCGACGCCATCTTGGAAATTATGCCCCCTTTTTGACCTATAGTCCTTTGCGAAATCAATTTATTCAATATGGCGTCCAATATGGTAGTTACTAACTACCATATCGTACTTTTCAAGCACAAGCACCTTACGGAGCCCCACTGGGGAACTCAGTGAAAACTCCGAAGAAAGGACTGACACCAGGAAAAATACTAAATTTATACTCCGGGGAAAGGAATAAGAAATCACTGTCGACAGGTGAAACTTAACCTTTCCTGGTAGTTCAGCAGAGGTTCTTTTTACAGTAGCTGACTGAAATCATTGAGAAATTCCACCGTTTGCTTTCCCGACCAGGGGTCCCTGACGTACGACGTACCTGTACCGTCCATATTTCTTCATTTCCTCTGTTTCCCAGAAAGACTTTTCTTGGAAAACATGGCCAAACATTTTTGTGTTAATTGTTTTTTCCCATGGAAGGCTAAAAAATATCCCCTATTATAGATGTTTGCACGTTACGTCATCGCCGCCATGCTGGTGGACGTAAACAATACATCCCTAATTAGCTCCTTTTGTTCGTCCAGCATTCCATCACAGCTGCACCCTCTCCTCAGTAAAATTAAGGGAGCCTTAGCAACGGGGACGGCAACGGCAACGAGAACGTCACAAAACAATGGGTTTAATAAGCAAAAACAATCGCTCTGCACGTGCGTTTTACATTTTGGTACATTTCTTTCCCGTCCTCTGCAAAACAACAACGTGAGTTGACCAATTTTCAGGTTTTCTCAAGAACGTGAGCGTGTGACTGTAAAGTTTTCTTTCTTTTCCTTACTTTAACGGCGTTCATAACAATTTAGTTCCTAAATAATTCGCCAGCATTTCCCAAGTTAAACAAACTGAAATAATCGCGAAAGCGTTACAAAAACGAGAAGTTGGATTTTGAAATGACGTTTTCGTTGCCGTCGCCGTCGTCGTTGCTAAAGCTCCCTTAAAATCGGGGAGGGGAGGGGGCGGCTGTACACAGGCTACCATCTCAGTAGCTGCCCACGCAGTCGCTTTCTTGGCAATGGGGACTCGTATTTTCGGTGAAATACGAGTCCCTAAAAAAACACTGGGAGGCCATCTCAATGAAACTGCGCGTGTTGAATGCGCGATTCCGCGCGTTAGCCACGAGCGGCTCACTCGAGAGGCGAAAAACAAGGAATCTCGGGATAGCATTTGGATAAAAGGAAAATGGCGGCAAGTGGTACGGGTGACCTGACTGAAAGCGGGTGAGTTTAATGACATTTCAACGGTGAATTTCGTTTTAAATGTTGTGTTAATAGGACAGAAAGTGGTAATTTATAGCCCCAACTAAATTTTAGTACTTCAAGAGAGTAAATGATAAGTAAAAGGGGAAATATACGAAGATCGAACTCTTGAGCCCAAGTTTGGACTATTAGCGCACATGACAATAGTTTTTTAGCTCAAGCTAAGAGTTTTGGACAGTAGCAACTTTTCATTTTCCTAAAAATTTCCCAGAGCAAAGGTTTTTTTGTATTTTGGGCCTCGTAAAGTAGAACCGGGGTCCTTGTTTCAATCAGAAAGTGTTCTCAAGCTGAGGGGCGTTCAACGTACAATGGTATGCAATTTGTAAACACATATGTGCTGCAGCTTGTTGTTGAGTTCATGAGCTTATTTAGTCGATGCTACTGTAGATTTTTATCCTATAAGCAAGGTATTACTGCTTGCTTATTCAAAAGCTTAAACAAAAACTTATATCTGGGGTAAATTAACTGTAGCAACATTGTCGAATCACCGGCTATAATTAAGGGGCTGTTGACATGGAAGCAGAAAGATCCTAGAGGGCGAACCAACTTTTCTTTTGGTTTACATGCAGAAATTTTGGTCGGAAGTTTCAACGAAATTGTCTTCCATTAACTGCTGATCGCCCAGCCACAGCCATGTTTATTTGGTTTATTGTTTTTGCCCCTGGTACTAGGATCTTCCTAGCGAAAGCAGTTTACATGGTGCTAGGATCTTCCTACCCTCAGCTAGGATGATCCAAGGACTAGAAAGATCCTAGCACTAGAGCCAAGTACAGCCCTTTGCATGTAAACTGAATACAGAAAACATATGGCGCTAGGATGATCCACCTTCTAGGATCTTCCTAGTGCTAGGAACGTCCTCCCTCCATGTAAAGCCGCGGCTACACAAGTGATTTTTCGCTTGCGCCGGTGATGCGATTTTTTCAATTTTGTCGCGTCACCAGCGCGCGATGAAAATCGCAAGTGTAGCCACCCTTGAACTGGCAACGCAACAGGTAAAAAGTCGCAAGAAAAAAATCGCGAAAAATTGAATGAGTTTAACTTTTCGTGATTCTTTTTCTGCGATTTTTTGAGCTGTCGCATCACCTGTGCGAGGGGTGGCTACACGGGTGATTTTCATTGCGCGCCAGCGACGCGACATTTTACAAAAAATCCCATCACCATCGCAAGCAAAAAATCGCTCGTGTAGCCGCAGCTTAAAGGAGGTTTAAGACTTATAGCATTAATAGGACAGTGTATGCATTCAGCCTTAGTAATTAAACAGTATGTGCCACCACACATGCTTAATACGATAGTTGCATTTGAATAGCTTCTTAGTAATTTATAGACCCTGTGCAAAAATGGCTGCCTTTAAATTATTCTTTCATTCTTATTCAAATTAGCCTCGCTAACCTCGCTTTTGAGATCAAAATTATAAAGAATTTGTTATCCCAAATAAGGTTAGTGAGGCTATTTTGAATATGAAAAATGAAGGCAGCCATTTTGCATTGGGTATGTAAATCACAGAATTTTTTCTCTTTTATTGACAAAAAAATTCAGTTTGTTTGTTGTTTATCAGTTGTATAATTACAGACTGAATTGGACTTCAATCAGTTCTATTATCATCACTGGTGCCAACTTAATTTATTTAATAACAAAATCAGTGCGTATGCTCTGATTGGTCAATCAGCTTTGGTTTATTGTTCCAGTAAACTCATGGAAATTTCGCGTGTCTTATGGATTGTTATATAAAAGCAATATATGACAATTTTCTATGGAAAATCAGCCTATAAACCATAGAAACTTGTGGTATATTGCTTAAGTAATGTATATATGCGGCCAAGAATCTGTGAGATGCCAAAGTTCATGTTTGGTGTTGTCAGCTTTCTGTATAACCAGTTTGGTAGAGCCTAATCACATTTCCCTTGTCATGGCTTACCTTCACTCTATTTAAGTACATGTAGACATTTTTTATGTAGAGAGATAAAGCTGAGTCCAATCGTATCAGCCTTAAAGTAGCTGCCTGTTGGAAGATATTGCTTTCTACTTTGCTATTATTATCAGCTAGCTACTCTGCTTGGCAGTTCTTTACAGGATTTTTTTTTTTTTTTTCAATTCTTTTTTTTAATGATGAATCACTTGTTACAGTTGGATGCCCACCAAATTTTCTGTTAATCCTCAAGCAAGTTGACTGTAAAGTTTTCTGTGTTCTCTTTCAGGGGTGAAGTGATCCTTGATCTACAGAAGTTTCATATACAGCCCATGGATACTCTAAACACAGAACATTTGCAGTTGTTGATTTTGACAGCTAATCCTGGTGCCAGTAATCAAACTGTTGAAGCTGTCTCAGCTGTAACCTTACCCGAGTCTTCTCAAATGGCTGTGTCTTCCACTGAAGGTGCAACAGCACAGGTTTCAGAAGATACGGGATTGCTCACGCAAGATAACAGTAGTGGCACTACATTGTCAGAGACTAAGCAGGATACTGGAGGTAATTTACCCAGTGGTGCTGCGTCTGGAGGCAACAAACAGCATACATGTTCTCAGTGTGATAAGTCCTTCTCTGGGCCATCCAGTCTTAGTCGGCACATCAAGACCCACAGCAATGAAAAGCCATTTAGGTGTGAACCCTGTAACAAAGTATTTTCCCGGCTGTCAAGTCTGAAAAGACACCAAGGCTCCCATGGGGAGGAGAGACCATTCAAATGTACTGTGTGTGGATGGACTTTTCTGCAGAACTCTGATCTGAAGATTCACGAAAGAACTCATACTGGCGAAAAGCCATTTGCATGTGACCGTTGTGAACAAGCATTTGGATGCAAAAAACGTCTGAGAGCCCACTATAGAAAGCACACAGGAGAAAAACCCTACAAATGCCCAGAGTGTGAGAAGAGCTTTTCAATGAGGAAAAATGTTATTCAGCATCTTCGGATACACACTGGCGAGAGACCATTTACGTGTGAAGTGTGCAAAAAGACTTATCGTCACCAGCATACACTAAAGAAGCATATGCAGCTTCATACAGTGAAATGCTCTTCTTCATCAACAAGGTTAGTGTGTGTTACGTGGGTATGTGTGGTACATTAAAAGGCACTTATTATTTCCTCTAGGGTACATGTATTTTTGAGGAGTACATGTACATGTACATGTAGGTGGCCAATGAAAGATGAATGATTACTTTGGTGACTTTATGATACCTTCAAGTCATATGGTTTTGGAAGAAGTAAGGTAACATGTATGGAATGCAGTTTATTTTATTTAAGTTAACTGTTGCCTGTTACAGAGTACCGTACTTACTAAATTGTCCCTGGAAAGCCCCTTTGGGAAGGTGACCATGTGAATGGTTTATGACAGTGCGTAAAGTGGAGAAAGTTTGGTGCAAAATTGATGTTTACATCATATTCATGCACCAATCCACACATACAATATATAATTATTATGCATTGATATGTGTGTTTGGGAATAGTTATTAACCAAATGTTTTTTTTAAAACTACATTTCAGTGTTGTTTCCTATATACTAGTAATTAGAGTTAACTATCTTTTTATTGGCTACTTATATCTATCAAGAAATGTGGTCTCTGATGTCAGTTGGATACTTATAAGTGACTTTAAAAGGGCAGTGTCACACTATTTGGCAACTTTATAAAAAGCTAGAAGGTGTCTTCGCATCAATTGAATTTCAAAAATAATGATCTACTTTTGTTATTTAAAGACTACCTTAAAAACTCATGTATAAGCTGCACTCATAGATAAGCCGCACCCCCAAATGTCAAGCATGATTTTGAGAAAAAAAATAAGAACTTAAAAAATCACTCTGGCAAAAAAGTTTCTTTGCAGTTGTTCACGATATCGATAAACTTGCCGAAATCTAATGCTGTGTATTTGCAGCCACCTTAAGACGTTAAACAACTCTTAAAATACCAATTTACAAGCTTATCTTTAATCGATTTCCTTAATTCTTGGGACTGATAACGGTTGTCTTCATTATTAAAGCCCACAGTTGAAATGAAAACGATGAAATATGAACAAAAACAAAGAGCAGGAGAAGTCAGAGAACAATTCGAAACGTTTGCTTAGTAACCACACAGACATTTACAGAGGGAAGACTGGACACCAGAGTAGCTGACAACAATCAGAAAACAATCGGAAAGGCTCAGAAAGGTTCGCTACGTACAATGTACATACGGAAGCCATCGGTCGGAGAAAAACTTGTCGCTAAATGAGAGTTTAACAACCCCAAGGATAAACACACCATGCAAGTAATGAAAGGCAACGAAACAGTCAGCCATTTGCGTCACGAGTTCTCCCGAATAGCGTGGTATTTTCTCTCAAGTAGTGGAGAGATTGAAGTGATAGGTCGAAGACAACATTGCAAAACTCTTTTGTGGAAGTATGGAGATTCCATGCCAGTTAGAGTTTAGAACGACTGGCGAGCAAGATTCAGGTTTTGAACCTAAAGATACAAATGGCTTTCTTAGAAGCCACCATTTCTACCAAAAGCAATGTGTTTAATCTTTATTCACTGAATGTTTTTGGTGCTATTTCAGTATTTGTGACCCCATATAGAAGTCAGTTTACTCCCTCTGAAAGCAATGGTCTTGTATAATTTATAAGCCGCACCCATGATTTTGAACCCAAAATGTTGTTAAAAAAGTGCGACTTATACACGAGTTTTTACAGTATTTGAAGGTACTGAAACTGTTTCCTGTCACCTGTTGCTACGGATGGTAAGGATGGAAATGGATTGAAACTTGAAATCAAAGTACAACTGTGAAGAAGTCGTGGATATGTAACCTTATTTGCGATAAGGGGGATTAAGCCAAGGTGACTCAAGAAAATGGTGTTTTAACAAGTTTAAACGCATAAAACTCTTTCTGGAAAGTGTTTATTAATAAACAACTTTTTAATGCGTTTAAACGGCTAGCTCTTTTGAGCATCAATTTTTGTTCATGAGCTTAACTCAATTTAACCTCGGGGTACATATTTATTTGCGTTTGAATTAATTATCAAGGCAGGGAGAGATTGTGGGAGTTAAAACAATGTGCTCCTTTTGAAAGCTGAACAGGTTTCTGTCTTGTCCGTATGGTTGGATAAATATCGGGCAAAAGGACGATTTTGCCAAAACGAAGCCAGCCAAACACTGCAGTATTTCGAGGAAGTTGTTACACAAAGCTGTTGAACGAACGCAACCGAAATTTGACATATGCAAATTATGCTTTTACCTGCTGGCGTGAAATGCAACATTTGCAGTTGTTTTCTTCAATAACCATTGATGCCATGTTTTTGGATATTAAAATAAACAAGTTTCATTAAAAACTTAAACTGAAAAAATGGTGCGTTTAGTTAAAACGAAGAGTATTTCTCAAAGCAAACTTGTGTTTTCATGGTGGCTAGACGTGATGGTGCCACAAAAAATTATTTGATTTTAGATTGCATTGTTCTCGTTAGAATATTATTTCCAACACTGAAAATGGCTTCGCAAATGCAGCTATATTTGCGTCAAAAGTTTCTGTCATCAATTTCTGTGTACACTTGGAAAATATCTTTGGTTGAACGGCTCATATTTTTTCCACAGATCGTGAATTGGATGAATGTAGGAGAAGCTGTGCTTGTGATGGAATATGTTTTATAATTCCTTTTACCATCTGGCTGTTTGATCAAACGTTCCTTTTGCTGTTTATTCGTTCGATCCGAGCTGAAATAAAGTTACTTTACTTTTTTCATTCCGTTCATTGGTTCGACTGTTGCTCCTTAGACATACCTCGGAAAGCTGATAGAGGTGTTCCGGCAATATTTTGGAAAATTGATTTGTTTACATCTGAGTGAGTGACAAATTTGCATAATCTGACCCCCAACAACAGTCGTTCCTACGCTTCGCATATCCAGGACTAAAAATTGGCCAATTTTTTTTCAGTTTTGATGCTACGTCTTCAGAAATTACCAAGAAATTTATTATGGTTAGCCCTCCCTGATAAAATTCATTTGATATCTTTGTCGTGGTTTTACAGAAGCATTTTGTTTATGAGTGAAGGCTCAAAGTAATGATTTTAGCACAGAATTGACCTAAAACAGAAAAATCCTCATGACACTGCCCTTTAAATACAGTGTTTGAGTGGTGGCCACTTACACATGTATGAGAATGGTCATCTGTAGTAGTTTTTCTCCAGTATATTTGTGCCCATTGTGCCCCCATGTAGATCAAGACTGATGTACCAATAAATTACCTCAGTGAAGATTGCAAATTATTCTTTAAATGAGAATTGTAACTTTCATGAAACAGAGGACCAGTTGATGATGCTGTGTATTTCCATTAGTCATCTTCTTGAAAGTGACTGTTCTTTTTATAAGAATAATACTGTGTGATGTTGAGGTAGAGTTTTTTTTGTTTTGTTCTTTAGTGACACTGGGGCAACTGACCAGAGTGCTGTCTGGCCTCGCAAGAAAAAATCTAATGTAGCAAAGGGCAAAAGTGATGCTGATACCTCCAGCAGGTACATGTACATGGTGTACTATACATTCTTTTATTGGAATCCTGATAGAGTGAGTTGCATTTGACCTTGAAATGACGAACTGCAACATCAAACTTAAGTGAACCTGCACTCTTACAACAAATTTACCCTAAATTGTTGGAAATAATTACTAGTTTCCTAAATTTACCTTATAACCTGGGAATAGCATTTAAAAGAGCACAAAAAAATTTGGTATCATTAACGCCATTTTTCACTTTTAAATTTAAATTTCCCAGTTGCTGCCATTTTTGATTTCATGATGTCAATTGGTTGCAGCTATTGTCAGGAAGCAAATGAAGCAGAAAATCCTTTGTGTTAAACAATACCATAAAAGCTAAAAGCCCCCCCCCCCTCTCTAATGAGCCCCCTGTTTGGAAATCAGTTTTTGTATTAAGCCCCCCCCCCCCCCCCCCCACTCTCTAATAACCCCCCTTCCTTTTTGGGACGTGAGATTTTGTAATAAGCCGCACCTATTCCCTCTTACAAAATCCACTTCATGCAGACCAGTTGGTTTATTTTTAAACAAATATGCACTCAAATACATAATATTCCTTGTTGCTCTTTAATTAAATAATCAAGTTTTTAAATAATCAAGTTTCACTGCAGTTGTTTGAGTTTGGTACAAAAACTATTGTAAGATGTAAATGGCGAGTATGAGATTTCAAATAAGCCCCCTCCCTCTCTATTAAGCTCCCCTCTCTAATAAGCCCCCCGTCAATAAGGCTTGAAATTAAATAAACCCCCCAGGGGCTTAATAGAGCTTTTATGGTAATTATGGCAACCAAAACGTGCCATGAAATCCAAAATGGCCACGCCCAGGAAATTTAAAAGTGAAAATAGGTGATGATGACATTGATCTTTTGTACACTTAAATGTTTTATCCATGTTTTAAAACAAAATTTGGAGTCTAGTAATTATCTCCAACAATTTAGTGTCAATTGGTTGTAAGAGTAGCCTCCTACGCAGACGTCCTTTGGTATGAGTGGAGGTTCCCTTAAAGGGAAAATATCAATTTCATTGATTTAGTGATCAGGCACAAATCCTCACAGCTTTTGGTTTGTCAAACAACCATGCTACACATTTCCATCTGAAAAACATTACATACATGTACAGTTAATTTTCTTAATTCTATGGTGCTAAACCACTCATAATAAAAAGCGGCCAAAGGTAATTGGGAAATGGCCTATTGACATTGTCAGAATAACTATGTGACGAGCCCGCCTCTTCATTTGGTGATCTGGGTGATTTACTGTATCTATAAATATTCCAAACTCGGCTTGAATCAACCCCTACAGATACAGTGTACAAGTATGTAATCACATAGGCAAATGATTTTGAGTGTTTTCTCCCATCCTGTGGTGCTAGCAAAGTGGAAATGTAGCCGAATCAGTGAAGATTTACAACTACCCACGTCCCCTTTCGGTATTGTACTGTAAGCTCGACGCTTGAAAATCTGACAACGTTAATCGAAATATCTGTGTAAAACCTACAGTTTGAATGAAAGATGATGTTGGCATAGGATTTCAACTAAGTTGTCATTGTTCAGTGTAAAGTTTTAATCCAGATCCGACTTTTGCTACTGGCAAGTCTCAGTGGTTTTCCTAAAGGCCTGGCTACAGACTGATAAACCAGTTGCACTACACTGAAAGCAAATAATACAGGAATCAACATTACACAAAATTTGTTGATAGCAAATTTTGAATAGTATTTAGACTTGCTGAAACCATAAAATCATGCTTGGTGTTTTCTTTTGCTGTTCAATAACTTGAGCTTTGTTGAACAGAACATAAACTGGCTGTGTTCTGTTCAACAATATTAACAAATTGGATGGCATGCCTCAATATTCAACATGGCATGATACAGGTGCCAACTTGTTTTGTTGAACAGCAGCCACAACGAATAATTAATCCTTTAATCATGTAATAATTATAATAATTATATCAAACACAAAGAAAAGTGTTTCATCAGATATTCAAACACTGAGAAGTGGGTTCAAAAAACAAGGCGCAGGCGAGATTTGTTAACTGTCTTCTAAAAGCACCAATAATTCGTGGCGAAATTCCAGGCAAACGCTCACCCAATGGCCCATTTTACAATTTCGGTATTCAGTGACCTGGCCTTTGACTGAAAGTGAGACTGGGGGTGACCCCTCTGTCTTTCTCATGCAAATGTGACTAGTTAGCATAATATCAACATGATTAGGATCACATTCCCAGACCTCCTTCACAGCACAGATTTCGTTTTTTTTTTTTTTTTTGCTCCATGAATTGTAAAGCAATTTGAGAAGGACTGTTGCAAATACTATCATGTCTCATTTCCCTCTTGCTCAAATCCATGTTGCATACTAACCTAGCTTGCATGGCTGTGTGAACAAATTTTGGAAGAATTATCTGCCTGGTATTTGTTATGTACTGCATGATATTTTTTCCTACTTTGTAACTCGCATGTAGCTTTAATGCACAAGTTATAAAATCTGAAATATCAGTTTCTTTGTGTAGTCTTTGGCATCCCGTATGTCGAGATAATTATTCTGTATGTATAGTTTATCTTGTGTAGATACTTACTATTTTTTGTATTTTCTTTATTGCTTGCCTATGCAACGTTTAAAGGTGGTATATCGAGGTCATTTTTACGTTTTGAGCCGAAAATTAGGCTGGAATTAAAATAAAATTCCCTCAAGCACTTTTATCACACCCAAAACGGTCCTAAAGCACCAAAAAAATATATATCAAGTAATTTAATTCAAGGGGGAGAAAGACATTGCTTGTCAGAGATTTTTCCATAACGTACTGTTAAGAGTTGATCGTGAACTTGAAAAAAGTGGTCCGTTGCCAAAGCCACTTGATTAATTTTTGTAGTTTTGGTAAACCAGGAGAGTAATTTTAAACAATACTGAGCCGTTATTCTTTGGTTTTATTTTAGCTTTATGAAATTACACTAAAAATGCGTGACGCATGTGCCCCCCCCCCCCCCTTGATGTGTGCATGTCTATATGTATACGTCATTGTTGTTATGGTGACGCTTGATCTCTTTCAGTAAAGAACCGGTTCATACACCAGCAGAGGGCGCATCAAACAAAGACCATTTGCTTGTTTCATCTCTGCCAAGTAATCCAGGCAGCAGTCAACATGGTGACGCAGAGACGCATGCAGACGCATGCCCTGACACTGCTGAAGACAGTCCAGCCACAGTGGCAGCCGGTACCGTGGTTATTGTGCAAGACCTAACCCCAAATGCGCCCGCGTTGAGTAGCGGCCAGGGTTCATCGAATGGAACTCTGGCCAGTGAGGATCCATTTAAATGCCCACATTGTGAGAAGTGTCTGTCAGGACCTTCCAGTCTCAGCCGTCACATCAAGACGCACAACCAAGAGAAGCCGTACAAGTGCGTCCCGTGCAATAAAGCGTTTTCCCGGCTGTCAAGTCTGAAAAGACACCAAGGCTCCCATGGGGAGGAAAGGCCATTCAAATGTACTGTGTGTGGATGGACTTTTCTTCAGAACTCAGATCTGAAGATTCACGAAAGAACTCATACAGGTGAAAAACCATTCCTATGCGACCGTTGTAACCAATCGTTTGGCTGCAAAAAGCGTCTGAGAGCCCACTACAGAAAGCATACGGGAGAAAAGCCCTACAAATGTCCACAGTGTGAAAAGAGCTTTTCAATGAAGAAAAATGTTATCCAGCATCTTCGAATACACACTGGCGAGAGACCGTTTACTTGCTGGGTCTGCAAGAAGACGTACCGCCACCAGCACTCACTGAAAAAACATATCCGTCTTCATGCAGATAAAAATGAAAACCTGGACCAGTGTATTAAGAAAATCAAAGGAAAGCAGCCGAAATCAGGCGATCAGAACAAAAAAGAGGGAAAAGTGGAGGTGGAAATCGTGGTGTTGGAAGAGGATAAAGAGGCTGGACAAGCGGTTATGGGAAAGGATCGACAGGCTAAAGAAACGGGACAAACAGAGATTGAAGAGGGTATGCGGGCTGAACAAACTGAAGTGGAGAATCGCACACAGGGTGAAAGAATGGAAATGGAAGTAGGGGAGATGGGACAGAATAAACAGGCTGAAGAAACAGAAAGGAAAACGGGCGAAATGGAAAAGGAGGAACATGCTGAAGAAATGGAAATCGAAACGCGTGAAGAGGAGTTAGAAAAGGATAAGCGTGCTGAAGAAAATGAGGTCGGGATTGCAGAGAGAGGAAAAGATGGACAGGCTGGAGAAACGACAGAAAGGGAAATGGGAGAGGTTAGGCAGGGTGAAGAAACGGAGCTGATGGCGGCGATTGAAGGAGACCAGGGTGAACAGCGTGAAGAGAAGGGACAAATGGAAGATGCTGAACAAAGAGAAATGGAAAGGAATCAGGACGAGAAAAGGGACAAAATGGCAACAGTCGCGCAAGGTCAAGAAACAAATACGGCTGTACAACGTGAGTAAGGGGGAAAGAATGAACTGAACTACAAAACAATATGAGGTACTCGCTGTAGCAACGCAAAATGTAGAAGCAGATATAGACGAACAAGGTGAGAAGACGGAACAAATTGGAACGGAGGCACACAGCGAAGAACTTGAATTAACTGAAAACAACAAACGAGCTACAGAGAAGGGACAGAGTGAACCTACTGGTCAAGATTGCACAGAATGAAACTGGAGGAGGCACAGTGCCTTGATCACTTCTTGGATGAGGACACGGATGAAAGTGTGTCGCATAAGGCTGGCAGTGAATACACATAGTAGCTGGTTGAAAAAGAGGCTGTCATATTGAAAACTATTAACATCAACTTATTTTACATGAACAGAAAACGAAATGCATTCAAGCGTGGACTTCGCGAATGACTTTTGCGCAGGATTTGGTTTGACCTTGCACTGTACATATATGTTGTGGCCACAACTATTCTCCACAACAAAAACAATTTATTGTAAATATTTGAACGTTAGCAAGTCACTGCATTCGTGTCGCACCGAAGAAAGAATTTTTGGTTTAATTAGTGGTCTCAGTTAGCTCGAAGAAAAACAGCAGCTATAACAGTCCCTTATGATAGCGTTTGTCCACAGAGTATGGTTAGTATAGCAGATTATTGAGGCCCTCGATGTGGGAACTAAGGAATATTTACTGAAAACATTTGACCGTCGGGCGACAATTTTAGCGGTTATTTGCTGTTAACTCGGAAGGTATCAACAGCCCGTTACTTCACTGTGTCGATTTTAGTTTTTCGGTTCGATTCGCCTAGCTCGGTTTGTCGCCATCTTTAATAACCCCGGGACAACTATATGTAGACTGCAAATAGTCCCTTATTTATTTATTTTTTGAGGGGGAGGGGAGGGTGCTGGGAGATAGTTAAGCGCCCTATAGACGCCTGGCGCGCGAAATTTCCCTCAAACGAGGAGACGCGACGCGCGAGGAGAAGAAAGAGCAATCATTTGCCTCATCTTCCAGGGCGTTGTCTCCCCGCGGGTGGTGGAGTCGCTCGTTTCTCGAAGCTCAACGATCTGGCGAGGTCATCATGCGGGGAAAGATAGGTCTGTGAACATTCAAGTTTAGTTCTTTTAATTAGGAAGCTTAAGCAACGACAACCGCAACGGTGACCGTACGTTTTTTTCTTTTTCTTTGGAGCAACGTTCTTCCCAGTAGCTTATTCGTGGTTTGTTTGTGCACATTTTACATGTTAAAGAAGTTGGAATGATCGCGAAAAGATGTTTTGATTTACGTTTTCGTTGCCATTGCTATCGTCGTTGCTTAAGTCCCCTACTGATGCCCTTGCAAACTTGTGTAAAAAGATATAAACGTTTGAAATCGTCAAGTGAAGGTTATTTCATGATTTATTTGCGTTGACTTTACAGTTATTAGGTTATTAGTTTTGAAAAGAAAGTGATTCACAAGTTTAGCCGTGATTCTCTCTGTTCTGGTTGATATTTGATCAGTCAGTTGAAATTGATCCGATCAAGGTGACCTCCCGAAGATTTATGTACAATTTATCAAGCTATGTGTTACCCGACATTGTAACTATTAAAGATTCGTACGTGTATGTAATGGTTGTGGAATGAATGTTGGACAACCTAAATTTTTGGCCAATCACTGCCAAAGCAAAGCAACCAATCATATTGCAAAGCATAAACCATGCAACCGGAGTCATGCATGGGAAAACACGTATTTTGCGTAACGATGAGTTTTGTTCATTAATTTTTGGGGAAGACATTGGCATCCACTGTATCTTTCTTGCCTCTACTAATCCTGCATACACTGTTAAACGGGCCATGTGTTGACCTAGGGGCTACTTTATCGGTGCAACTGTATAGTTTTCTCTTCAGGTTAAACTTGCTGGCACCACAGTTCGTACCGTGTATGAGGCACCCAGAATATCTCGTCATGGCCCGACTACACATGCAACTCTTTTGCAATTTCTGGGACGCATTTCAGTTATGCGGGATTTGAGCGGGGGCGTGACTTATCTCGTACCCAGATCTCCCACGGCCAAGCGAAAGGGAGATCCTACATTTCAATCACAAGTAGGATCTGGGTACGAGATTAAGGCGTGAGTTGAATATGAAAGGACGGGTATGTTCGTCATCTCGCTTTGGGGTGTAAAATTGTGGATTGTGGTATGGCTAGGGGCTTGTTTATATGGTCTCGGGTGCCCGAGAAAAATTGACTTCTACACAAGTTTTTTTTAGCAAGTTTAAGTGTTGCTATGGTAACCTATTATATCAAAAAAAGTTTCATAACTTGTTCACCGATGAATGGGCATTCCTTTAATACCACTATAAAGGTGATAACATTAATATTGGTAGCAGTGGTTCATAGTTCATAGTTTTAGAAATAGAAAACAAACTCGGTGGCCCCCATAAACATGACACACGAGCCACTCGTGGTTTAAGAACTTGAATTCATTTTTCTACTTCAGTTAAAGCAATATCTATTTTGCCCCCAGTTGGAATCGAACCGACGTTTCCCTGTTACTAGTCGGGCGTGATAACCACTACACTACGGGAGCAACCACGCTGGCAACGTGGCCACTTAAAAAAGTGAGTAGTATCGCACGTCGGCCATTCCTCGGAACAATTTCTGTCGAGACTTTCGTGTTTCCTGGCAATGGTTCATCAAAATAATGCTGGAAACCGGCCGGCCGGTGTGACCCACCTTAATTCATGCCAACTCGGAAGCTGCAAAGCGTTGGTTTCATTAAGGATCACACACTTCACATTTGATTTTGACGTAAACATGCTACGATTCATCCTAAACATACCATATAACATATCCCAAACATTAAATAATAATAATAAAAAATATGCTAAAATTCAAGGATGAATGGGTTTCGTCTTAACTTTATTTAGAACATCTTTGGTAACAATTGAGTTTTTATTACATTTTAATGACAAATGCTACATTTTGATTTAGCTTAAACTGCAGTGTTTCAAGTTTCACTGAAGATCTTTGCAGTAGACCATTTTACCTTAAAATCTTATTACATACACATATTAAAATGTACAACTGATGTTTTCAACTTCAGGAGTTACCAAACATTTTTTTTTTGCTGCTTATAACATTAGTTTGTAGTTCTAAAAAAATCACGGAGTCCAAATAAATAACTACGGTATAAAGTGTTTCCTAATTTCTGTTCTAAATTTATAACTGAGTGACAATCGGAAAAAAAGAACACACAGTAACGCAGTAAATTGTCCAAGTTTGAGAGGATTAAAAACTATTTGTGTTAGTTGTATGAAGTTTAAACACGTACCAGGGACGGCGGAGCCTATTTTCGGGGTAGGGTGCTGTGTCTCATTTCCTAGGTGCACCACTTAAAAAGCTGTTTTGTGCTGCAGTAAAGAAATCGATAAGTTGTGTCCGTTCCACTCGTGTTCCTTCTTCTGGGTTGGTCTCCACCTGTTCCCATGGCCAGAAGTACCTTGTACCCAGTGACGACCTGTTGCGAGTAAGTGACAGAAACACAACGAGTCAAACTCCGAAAATATCTGCCTGAATCTCTCTTGCAGCGCAATTCCATAAGCCGTGAATTTATTAGGGAACTTCGAAAGCGCTAACAGGGGAAATGAATATGTGAATGATCATCGCAGTTATGAACACTACTTAAGCAGTAGTGAAAATAAAGCCTGAAAAAAAAATCCAGGCTTGTACGGGATTCGAACCCACGACCTTTGTGACACCAGTGCAGCGCTCTACCAACTCAGCTAACAAGCCAACTGGGAGCTGGTCATTTTGTTGGCTTGTAATATACCTGTGAATGATGAACATGGGAGAATGAATATATGAAAATCATCGTTTTTTGAATCTGACCGTAACAGTTTCAATATATTTTACACATTCAGGTTGGCTGTATGAATTGATGAATCTTTTCTT
Organism: Pachyseris speciosa; assembly: GCA_016490735.1. Classification (NCBI taxonomy): domain Eukaryota; kingdom Metazoa; phylum Cnidaria; class Anthozoa; order Scleractinia; family Pachyseridae; genus Pachyseris; species Pachyseris speciosa. The sequence continues at coordinate 135,486 of JAEMWC010000889.1, forward strand.
CTGGCGTAAGTTCTTCTCTTAATGAAAGACTGGAACAGTCGTGCTTCTGGCCACAAGATGCGAGCTTTGTATTGTAAACGGAAACGAGGTCATTTCGTACACGTTCATTTTGATTCTGGGCATTTGCAATCCACTCAGAAACTTCTCGCTAGTTCACTTACTTGAAGGAGGCTGCGGAATCACGTGGGCTGTCAAACGTGGCCTCGTTTGTGTCTTTGTTAAAGAAATACAACCGCTTGGCAGACCGACTGTGGGCGTACGTCCAAGGCTCTGAAAAGAAAAATGTTTGGATGATATATTCTTCACATTCACAGAAGATCAAATCGCGTTCACCCTGCGAACGACTAACGATAACCATGCATGAAAAACTTGGAGAAAAATGATAACCAGAAAATGTTATTTTCAAGTCGAATATAAGCTGGAGCTTACCTTGAATCCGTTTAATAAAATATATTCCTCTTGGTAGAACATGCCTGTCATCTTCCAGCATAAAGCACTCCCTTGGTTCCCTGCTTTTTCCCTTTACAACTTTCATCTCAATTCTACAAACCAAATAATAAGAACATTAACGATGACGAGGAAGATGACGATGACGGTAAAGTGAAGTACGATCGTCCAGGTGAGTGTAGTCCTGAGAAAGACCACACTCACCCGGACTGTTTGTGGTGATGGATCAAAACGCACCAATCACTGTTTACAATCTTCACAGCCAATAACAACACGGGTACCTGACAGACGACCAATAATATCACGACTTCGTTGACCAATCAGATCAACTACCAGAGTATTTATACCATCTACTGAAGTTACACATATCACTTGACTTGTCTTGTTCCTGGGACCCTTATAGAGATTACCAGAAGGCCTTACTAGAGCAAGTCCAAAGACGAGCACCCTGTTTTGCAACCAAAACCGTCTCAAGGGAGCCAGGATGTGTGACAAGAGCACTTAACCATTTGATTTAGCAACCAAGCGAATACGGGAGACAAATTGCCCGATTAGCATTGTGTCTTTCCCAAAATAATCCAAACCAGCTTATCAGATGCGTAAAAGTAAAGGAGAACTTACTTGGAAAAAATTTCTTTCAGCGAATTACTGTCAACTCGGAAGACTTGTTTGAGTCTGAAATGCAATGTTTTGCCACGGTTAAGAAAAAAGGCAACCATTCTAACACTGTACCGTATACTGTAACCAGTCATTTGGCCCATGTACATTGCATACCATGACTAGTCAATACGCCCAACTCACCCACAACACCCTCGTTGAAGAAGGAAGTCAACATAAGAAATATTGTAATAAAAGTTTATAAATATATAAAGTATATAAATATAAAATATGAAATAAAAAATTTACTAAAGAAAAAGGAAAATAAATAAATCAATCAATCAATAAGAGAATAAATAATTTCCTAAGAGTTATAACAATGACTTTATAACTGGAAGTGCCAGGGCTTCAAATTTATCAAGAGAGTTCACACTAGTGTTCATTGGCAAATTGTTCCAAGTTACTTTAGTCTTTGGAAAAAACGAGTATTTATACACGTTGTTGGATACGCTAAGCTGGTGAAATGGATAGTGATTAGGTGATCTGTTGGCTCGAGTTAAAAGTCTCACTTCAGGCGGAAAAAGGATGGCCACATCACCCGCATAAATAATGTGAAGCGAACGATGCAATGCAGTCGCAAATGTTTCCGTTGCCACCAGTGCTTTTACAAAATCAGTTTATTTTGTTTGTCCTTACCTTAGTGGAACCATTGATGGCCGGGTTGGTTTATTTACAGCCTTGACAAGCAATCCAGCCATTGCCATTCTGTAAGCCAACCAAACAAAAAGCACAAATGAGTCACTCGTTTCTCGACCTCTTTAGCCATCACAGAATAGACAAACCTCGGGATATCTCTGGTTGGGGAGCTTGGCAAAGCTTTTCCTGGATCCGAACCCGTGGCCTCTGAGAGACCCTCAGCTATTGTAGCTTATTCTGTGGCTAATTACAGACCTCATCTTAGTCATTCTTTTGGAAAAGTAAAATCAGCGAAGACGAGCCTGGTCTCCCCGTTTTGCCAATTCGCATATAATATAGCGGCCAGTTTCCATCCCAGAGACAGTCCATGTGTATCAAGCACTTTATTTTCCAGTGGGATAGTGTGAAGTTATAAACTGCCACTTAATTTAAACTTGAAAGGACCGTTACATTTACCACTTGAAAATGAAGTCAAGATGACTTCGAAACGTTGTGAAATATCGCTGATTTTGTAATCAAATATACTTCTAAACGTTTTCTCCTTCGTATAATTAGATGGTCGTATAGAAAATGTGCGATCCCATTCTTGTTGAAAATACTACCCCATTGCAGTCAATACAGATGTGAGAATCTTCGACCCCATCAGCAGAAAACCATTCGGCCATTAGCTCGACGAACCCCACCCCCAGGGGCATGGGGCAAATCGTTTTATTTCTAGTGAAGATTATGGGGGAGGGGGTGCAGGCAGAAACCCTAGTCTACCTACGCATCAACACTGCAAGGTCACGTGACTAGCCAGAAACAGTCATCTGCAGTACATGTACCTTTCATGGTAATGCAAATTTCGCACATCTTTGCCTCCAAGAATCACAGCATCAACAATATGAACAGCAGTTGCTTTTCTCTGTCCTTTTCCCTGACAGAAAGGACACAAAAGGTTATTTCTCTGTATTTTGCATAATTCCTTTTGTGAGACTTTTGACCTTCAGTCAAGTAACAGTCGGCGCTCAGAGGTGTCCTAACTTCTTCCTTTCCCACCGCGTAAAGGAAATAGGGACCCAAGAGGGGAGGAACATCTTATTTTTAGAGGGAAGGGGAGGGACAGTTTTTCTCTGCAAGGATTTAAGATATTTGTTCCCCCGCCCCCGACCCCCACCAAAACTAAACGATTAAAAAATGTTAATCCTGAAATAAAGGGAATACTGTACGTTTTGCAAGTTCAGAGTGAAATATGATGGCAGATGCTCGTCAAAATTCCTTGGTTTTCCAAAGAGGAACTCGAAAACGTTTAACTGTAAGAGCCGCTCTCGTGCCATTCCATTTCGTGCCATTCAAAAATATCAAATGAACTTTTTAGCCAAGCTTTTGATTTGTAGGACTGTTACTATTAATTAATCTATTAGTATTATTTCGTGGTTAATTTAGTTAATTATTTATAATCTTTTTAATGGTACGTATTGTAAAGCGCTCCAAACTCTAGGGCGAGCGCTCAAGAAATCCTATATTATTATTATTATTATTATTATTATTATTATTATTATTATTATTATTATTATTATTACTATTATATTTCAAGCCTCATTTTAGCTTAACCGCGGTCAAACGTAAGAAAATAAGAAAAGTCATTTAAAGATAAGGTTTTTACGTTGAGAGCTCAAAGATGATAAGTTTTTCGTCATTATGTGAGTTTACTAAATCATTTTATGGATTACTAAAAACGTTTTAAGTCTTTTTAAAGCGAAGAATGTGGAGACTGGTCGGCGCTGTGTGTGTTAGTTTTCTGTTTCAATGCGTGACTTCCAGAAAACCGATTCATTTTATTGTTCCTAAAACTGTTCTAGTAATTCATAAAATGATTTAGTAAAATCACAGACTCAGGGATGGAAATAAGGGAAAACAGATTGATAGGTGATTTTTTTCGAGGACAAATGACAATGACCTCCCCCCCATTCACCCAATACACCGACCCCCCCCCCCCCCAACTAGCAATTATATTGTTACATTTGAGGAACTATTAATTTCCGTCATTGACTGCGTATTTTTCCATGTTCATCTGTCCTTTTAAGAGCCACAACACACATAAAACCCTTGGCCATTAATGTTTTAGTTTCTTCTTGTGAAAGTTTATTATTTCATTGTATTTTTGGATGACAAATTTGATCGGTAATTACCGATCACCGGCCATTATTTCCATCTCTCAACGTAAAATCCTTATCTTTAAAGGACTTTTTTACGTTTGACCGCGGTTAACATTCTAGCCGACTTACTTCACCTCGTAGCTCCTGCACGATTTCTACCTCAATCAAGGTGTCACGAGGAAGTTCCAGGTTGAAATTTTCCAGCTTGTGCCATCTTGTTGCACTGCGATAATTTGGTTTGCCGTCCCATTTATAGATGTTACTGCGCTAAAACAAGATAACGGAAAAAATCAAAAATCTATCAGCTACATGTGACATCCTCAAGATTACCGTCAGGGGAGATGATTGTAGTACACAGGACAATTCGACGCCCCTCACTCGAAAGAAAGCAATGCCATTAAGGACAGTCAGTCCCTAACAGGGTGTGGGTGGGTTGGAAGGGGGAGGGGGGGGGTAGGAAAAGCTACGTAGAATCGAGGCTAGCTGCTGCTTCTGATGGAGTCAGGGGGAAGTAAAGAAGGCCTGCTTTTTGCATTAGCCCCAAAACTAATTACTCGGGATACTGTAAGTATACCGAGTTATAAATCATGTGAGATTTCAGTCTTTTTTTTTCCTGTGCAGCAAAGTGTACAATACAATTACGTGGCGGTGTTTTGATTGGCCAATGCACAATAGAAGGCACGTGGCGGTGTTTTCATTGGTTAAAACGTAACAGTTGTTTTGAAGTTATGTAAATTTATCACGTAAGCGAAATACACAACTTTTGGAATAATCTTCTCATTTTGTTTTCAAGAGGACTGCGCCATTTTCGATAGGCATGCAAAAAGACGAAAATGGTATTAACTCCGTTCTGCCTAGGGATTTGCTTGTGTCGAACTGGCTAACGAATTTAGAAAATTCGTCGTTTTGTTTACAAGAGGACTGTTCCATTTCGATTCGTAATGACCTCAGTGATGCTGTGTGTATTAAATTATAGCTGCATTTGTAACGCACTCGGCGCGAAAGTCATTTATGTCAAAAATTTTCGCTTCAGTGACTCTCGCGCGACGTGACAGGCAACTTTCTTTGGAGCGGGGTACTAGTCTGTAAGAGGTAAACAATATTACCACATATATATTTGTTTTGGTAATCACTCTCGACGGCAACTCTCAACACAGTTTTACGCGCTTTACCCGTATGTCAGTTAAGCAAATACCGTAGACCTTTGTGCGAACCCAAAAACTATTTCTAATTTTTCTTCTGCATCACACAGTATCCCGAGTAAACGCTCATCGAGCGTCTTGTTTTATCTGTGTTCACTGCTACCGTCTAAGAGATTCAAACTTCAGAACGTCTTCCCTTCTGGAACTTTATGGCGGCAATTTTAACTATGGATTAAAATTCCGCATCAATAATGTATTACAAGATGTACATCGTGCAAGATACTTACCCCCAGGCCCATGAAAAACCACCTTTCCCCTCCAGACACAAAACACTTGTAATTATACAGGCACCTCAGGTTGTGAACGTTCTTGGATGTCACCATAGTAGCTTCAGAATCAAAACAGTGTTCATCATCTATACCCTGGCAACGAAAAATAAAAAGTCTCAAACAAGACGAACGTGGTAAAGCTATTAATGGTTCATAATTTAGCGTGTTTATGTAGAGAAATGATACATGCGGGAAGTTTGGAGACATGAGAGCAGCGTAAGAGTGTGCCTCGAGCAACTTCAGCCTCTAGAGTGCTCTCCAAACCTCACAGTCACAGCAGAAACAACAATAGCAATCACATTGACAATAACGATGACGATAATGATAATGTTGCTGCTGATGATGAAGATGATGATGACGATGACGATGAAGACTGTAAAAAAGCTACAAGCATAAAAGGTAATGAAAACAACAAGTGTTACCTTCCAAAGTTCATCAAACTTGACATCTGGATCTGGGGCTCTTGGGGCTGCACGAGCTTGCTCTGGAATCTGAAGAACAAATCATGTAAGTTAAAAGGAACAGTAAGGAACAAAAAAGGTTTCAGGATGCTGGCCTCGGGTTTCAGCATCCCGGGTTCAAATTCCAGACTTGGTTTGCGTTTTATCTCCCTGGTTTTCTTCCTTCCAGAAAAACAATATTCAAGGAGGAGTCACAAGCCTTTAAATCTAAATGTTTCAAGACAATTTCCGAGCATAGTGCACTGTATCTTTTAACTAACTTTACCTTCCATCTTTCTAAACACATTTTCTTGACTTCCCCTTGGTCATAATGTCCAAATAATGTTCTGAAAAGAAACAACGAAATCCGTCCTCACATAAGGTAATACAAATATGGCACTATTGTATCATATATAATGTGTGTTATAATGATCTTCAGTCGTGGTTTATTGCCAATTATATAATAACCAAATCAATGCGCGCGCTCTGATTGGCCAATCTGCTATGGTTTGTTGTGCCGGTAAACTTATGGAAATTTCGCGCGTCTTCTGAATTATTATATAAAAGCAATAGACCACAAGTTTCTATGGTTTATAGCCTGATAAACCACGCGGAATGTTGGAAGAACACTCGAAGAATCCGTAAATCACTCGCTGCCTATAAACCATAGAAACTTGTGGTCTATTGCTTAATTGGTTGACAAAAAAAAAAAACACCTTTGTACTGATCTGACAGCGCACGCTGCACAAGGTTTTGGAGGCAACTCGAAAACAAGGATATAAAAGGAAAAAACAACATAACTTTGATTAGTATATTCCACACAAGTGAATAGTGCTTTTCGTGCGCTCTGATTGGTTAACTCGGAGGTAATTAGCAAAGTACTATTCACCTCCGAGCAGCCGGCGCGCGAGATTTTTAAATTTCCGACCGCTTGTCGGTATATTGTCACACAAAGCAATGTTTTGGTCCGCTAATTATACAGCTTGTGTGGTATATACTAAAACAATTATTCACCTCAGTGTCGGTGAAAGTGGTGGATATTTACTTCGCCGCTTCGCGGCTCGGTAAATATCCATAAATATCCTTATTATTATTACATCCACCACCTCCACTTCGGTGAATAATTGTTAGCTATCAGTCAGCCAATCAGTGGCCTTTAAACACTAAAACTCACGTGTCTTGGACGTAAGCTCTTAGTTTCTTTAGCGAATTCGCTTGTACTTTTCCTATCCTGGAACAGAATAAATTTGTAAACATTTCACTGAGAATGAAAACGAAACAACAGAATATTCACCTTAGTAGTAGAGCGCTTTTCAGGAATTCTAATTTGCCTCAGCGTCGCTTCACTTTGCTCTGTGATTGGTTGGCAAAACGCGTGCCACTTTCTCAACCAATGAGACGCAAAAGAACCAACACCAATCACAACTTGCACGTGCGCATTTTCCCGCGCTTTGCGCCGGCTACATATAATTGCTTCGAATTCTAATTGGTTCGTTGCGCTGTTTGCGTTTGTTGTGATTGGCTACAATACTTGCTTTAGTTTTGGTTTTACGACATCCAATTGAAAACCTTTCGACACAAAGAAAGCAAACAATTCTCCTTCGATGCAACTGAACCTGAATTGAGCTCGGCTTGTATTAAGCCTCGGCTACACGTTCAAACATTGTTATAAAACATTTGTTGAATGAACAATGTTAGAACGTGTAGCATGCATGTTTGATGACGTTTGTTCAACATTTTTGTTGGAAGAATGTTTTGATTTCGATCAAACATTTTCTCCAACATACAACAAATGTTGAAGCGTGTAACCGCCCTTTCAACAATGTTGTATTGCAAACAGATGCAAACACCAATCAGAGTTAAGGTCCCAGTCTCCAATCCAGAGGTGGAAATTGTTGAAGTCAGACCCACGAAGCGACGTGTTTTCAACAATGTTATATGCGTATCCAACATTGTTAGAAGCGTTCTTACAACAATGTTGGGACGTGTTCTTCTGACAATGTTACAACGTGTAGCCGGGGCTTTAAACAACCATTTACCATTTCTCAAGGGTTCCATGGAAAGGTACACGAGAAAACTAACAAATTACGTTACCTGTCGTTGGAATCAGCCATGTACGAAGAAAATACTTCATCTTCCATAAGAACGTACAAAGGAACAATCTAAAACAATGCAACTAATCCAATAAGAAATCTGACGTACAATTTTACAGGATAATCTGTTTTTAAGTCATTTGTACGTACAACGCTCCTGAAACGTTCTTACTTTCAGTTTTAAAACAACATGTGTTATAGTCACCACGAGACCCACAAAACAGCCATGGCTTCCGATATTTTATTAGCGGTCTAAGGAATTTCCATTCAACAGAAACAGCCTCTCAAACCAAAAGAAATTAATTAAAGTCTGCCGAACGTTCTTAGAAACTCTCTTTACAAAACATCCACCTTTCTCTCTGTGGCTTGGCTATAAATCTCTGAGAACTGGTGTCAAAGTATATCTAAATTGAGTTTATTTATATTAAAAAATATAAAATAATAATAACAATAATAATAATGTTTAATACTTATATTGCGCTTTTTACATCTAAATATGATCAAAAGTGCATCACAGTAATAAAATTATACATTAATAATCTAATAATAACAAATAAATAGCGACTACATAAGAATTGAAACCCTAACAATATTACAATATATACATCTTATAAATACTTCAATCAATCAAAACTTTATTTATCCACTGAGTCCATTTCACTGAATAGTGCTCTCCCATGGAGCCGTGCATTAAAAATACGATAACTATTAATTTAATGATGACCATTAAGTTAAAAATAGTAAAATAAGAAGGTATAGTAAAAAGTCTGATTTATCGGCTACGACTCAAATTTAGACGAGTTAAAAATATATTACAGTAAGTCCTAAAAATTACTTAATACTTACTTACTTATAAAGAAAGGAAAAAGCTACAAACCAAACATCTATAACATACTACTAAACGCCTCTCTAAAATATAGTTATCTTGACTTTTCATATGCTGTAAAAGTTACAAAATCTTGCCATCATCTATCCCACAACCGAGCTAGTGAGGGGCTTGGGTCTATTCTCGATTTGACATCACAAACTGATTTACATCGCGTTATAAAGTCTTTGTAAACATGGTGTAAAGCAGTTTGCGACGTCAAGTTGAGACCACGCCCTTCCTAGCTCAGTTGTGTACCCAATCATCCTTCATTTTTGTACGTTTAGAAGCCAACAAAAAAGTCAAAATGGTATTGGAACTGGTGCAAATATTTATTTTAGTGAAAAAAATATTTTCGTGTTAGGTGCACTTTGAGGATGCCAACATAATGAATGCATGATTGTAGACTGTGCTACAAGCTCTTGGGTAAAAGTCCCCCAGTTAGTGTTGAATGGACACATTTGATCCACATCCAAATGTTAATTTGTGCCAAACTTCCTAAGTGATAAATTATATTATTATTATTATTATTATTGTTGTTGTTGTTGTTATTTTTCTTCGTGCTATTCTTAAATAAAGTTTTCATGATATCATTATTATTATTATTATTATTATTATTATTATTATTATTATTATTATTACCGGTAGTTTGACTTTTTTACCTATTCATTTATCTTTGTAAATAGTTGTTGTAAATATGTTTTTTTTGCTTTTATTATTATTATTATGACAATGTACCATCTCCTACCAACCTCAGCAACATCCTCTGTTCCTTCCTTTTTCAATCTGTTGATTCTTACGTTCACATTAAACATGTAGTCGTGCACGTCCTGGCTGTTCTGTCGAAGACCTTTGCACACTACGTACCTAAAGGAGCAGGAAACTGGTTTGGTGAAAGCCCTGATAAACTCATAGATCCTATGCAAAAATGGCTGCTATTTAAATAATTATTCTTTTGTATATATTCAAATTAGCCCAACTAGCCTCGATCTTGGGAAAAATATTCAACAGAATATCTTATCCCGAACGTGGTTAGTTGGGTCAATTTGAATATACACAAAAGAATATTTAAACATCGGCCATTTTTGCATAGGGTTTATGGCAGACCAAACTTGGACAATATTCCCTCATCATCATCATCATCATCATCATCATCACAAAAGTCCTTATCTGCACCAAGTGGCACATGGGCCCTCCAAGAGGTTTCTATGACCAGCAGAGGCTCTTGGTGACAGGTGGTCTGCCCATTCCCCTGTATTCTCTCGTTGATCAATTTCTTTTTCTTGTCTTTGCAGAACACTGTCCATATGAGTGGGACCACCCTTGGGTCTAAGGAGTTCGGCCATTTTAGCATGGGAGCAATTTTCTTTTTGTTGACAACAAGAGGAGCTGTGCAGTGAAATTGAGAAACTGGCAAAAGAAACCTAGCATCTTCAAACTGTACGTAGAAATGAATGGTTGTTAAATTGTACTACCGGTAGTTGTGGCAAAGAGTTGTAAGAGTTTACACAGCTGTGTAACAATTCTCTTCCTTTCTGGGAGCATGGTAGCAGAGTGATATTGTGAAGGCCAAAAAAGAAGCAAACAAAAAAGGGTGGGGTGGGGTGGGGTGAGGAAAGAATGTTTCCTTCCTCTCTCTCCCCCCCCCCCCCCCTCCCCCACCCCAAACCCCCCTTGCTTATTCAGTTGTCTCCAGCTTCCTCAGGGAGGAATAGAATGTTATGCATGCTAGAGTTTCCAAGGCAACTGGTACCTCTCAGAATTAGCAGGCCTGCTGGTGACAGGTTTAAAGACGAACAGCTCATCAAAGATTCGGTACATGAGGTAAACCAAACCGACACTGAATGGAGTGAACAGATCAAACACCTTGCATACAAAATGTCCACCTAAATTGAAAACAAAATAATGATTTTGAATGCACAGGCAGTTAGCTTAACTAAGTCCTGTGTAACTACTAAACAATCAAAAAGCACCTTCAAACAGCAAAAATGGTGACCTAATTTGAGAGAAAATGGTTTTGTGAGCAAACCAGTGAGTATGTAAAAAGCAACAACAGAAAGATAGCAGAAGTAGTCTGAGATAGTATAACTGTTTTTCAGGCTGTAATGTTTTCCATCCAAGAAGGAAGAGTGAAAAAAGAGCAAACAGAGCAGGAAAGAAGAAAAAGGATGTCATGACAGGAGAATGCAGCACCCTATTTAACAAATAAATAAGCTTTAACCATGCTCTGCTGTGTTATGAAGAAAGCAAGGAGGTGACAAGAACACTCAAAAAGTAAACATCAAGAAACATGAGCCACAGGCAAGTGTTTCTCCTTACTTCTTGAGTGTTCTCGTCACTTCCTCTTACAAGTCTAGATAGATTTACCATAATTCATTTAATTGGACTGTCACATAAGACATTAATTTAAAAGTAAAAGTCTTTTAAGGACTAGTTTTACTTGGACTGTCACACAAGACATGTATTAACTTTTATGTAACACATTTAGCTTTTTATTAATTAACCACAAGATCAGCTATGTTCAGTTTTTATGGAAAAAAAAAAGAAAGAAAAAGAAATTAAGTCTCACCTGGTCTAAGGATTGACAGTGCACAAAGAAACTGACAAAGATACAACTGTTTACTTAGGATTTCTTGGATATTCTCTTGTCCTTCTACTGAGAATCCCTGATAAAAAAACACACCAGAAAATGTTACGTTATGAAAAAATAATTCATAACAAATAAACAAGCTTTAAAAGGCAAAGAAGCAAGCTGGGGTTAGGGGTGTGTGGAAAGGGGAAATTGGGCATGTTTTTCCATTCCCACCTCTGACAATTTGAGTGTCAAATGTCTGATCATAATTATTTTTGTACAACAAAACTTCAAAATAATGAATATGTGAATGATCATTGCAGTTATGAACACTACTTGAGCAAATTATATACCTAAAATTGTGGGTTTCAACATGACTTTAATGACCCAATCTCTACTAGACACAAGATGAAGGATTTCGTAAAAAAAAAAAAGTTTACAGAAGTACTATGCTTTAACTAACTGACATTATCTAGTACCCATGGCTTTGGCATGAAAATGAAACAAATTTCCCTACCCCATCAGCCATCACAAAATGAACTCCTTTGTTATCAGTTGACTCCATCACAAATCTCCTAAACTCCACTAGGTTTTCCTCATCAAAAATATCTCCATCATCATTGACACCTATGGGGAAAAAATAAGCATTCAACTCTTGAAGTTTGGTTTAAAAGATAAGAACACATTACAAGGTTAATACAAGCTCATTGTTCCATAGAACCAGATTTATTTATTCATAACAACTTTATTTGCACATACAAAAAAATGCAAATACGGTACCAACAGGGAAGAACTTAATCTTCATATAAAGATCACCTTGTAAAGCATAATTATTATTATAAGAATATAGTTATTCTAAAACACTCTTATCCCTACCATAGTGTGGTTCAAATGTTTCTGGTGTTCCAGCCAAGAACTCATCAAGCTTAAAGTCATTGTCACCTTGAGAGAAATGGAGACAGTAATTGTTGCCTCAGTTTAAATACATGTAATTTATCATAATGATGATGATGATAGAACTCTCCATTTTGTGGCATAAAAGACCAGGAAATTATAATTTAAGATCCTCCTCAGATAGTTTGTTGCTTGCAATGCCAACTTATAGAAGTAGGGTTACATTAGGAGACAGATCATTCCAGGTCGCAGCTCCAGCACTTTGGAATGTATTACTGCATGAGATTCGTTCTAAAATTTAGATCTGTAATATTTAATATTACAGATCTAGGGATTTTTAAGTGCCATCTGAAAATGTACCTCTTTAAGGAAGCTTTTTATTAATTAATTTTTAATTTTTATTTTTATCACGATGATTACTAGTATCTTAACATACATTGTATAGTCAATTTTATCATAGTATATGTTTATAAAATAATAATTATTATTTAGATACCATGTATTTAATTATTACAGATAGAAATCATGTAATTCGCGCTTGATCATTTCATGGAAAGTGCACAATATAAGAATTAAATTATTATCATTATTATCATAAGCTGGTAATGATTATCCCAATCATCATCAGATCGCTGGGATGTATGAAAAACAACTTTGACAAGGTCCTTAAAGGAGCTTGGTCATGATATTTTGGGCTGATCATTATTAGAGACATTAAAAAAATGCATTTAAGTAATGAGAAGCAGTGAAATATGGGGGGTAACAATTTGTTAGGGAAGATGAGCACCAAAGAGCTCAAATTGATTGGTTTGAGGGCTTTCTCAGTGTGCGTACCTTACCTTTGGAATTCTCTTCCATTTGAGATTAAGTCCCTATTTTTTTTTTTCGACAAGCCCATTTTTAGACTTTTTCGATTTTTAGGACTTTTAGACTTTTGACTTTTTTGATTTTTAGTTTTTCATCCTTTTTGAAAAATTGAGGCTAAACTTATCAAAATCCAAAGACCGTGCAAAGCTCCTTTTAAGACCAAGCCATTGAGAATGATTGTCACAGTAACAGCCTCTGAAGGACAGCAATCCTTCCGCATATACTGTATCTTGCAAAGATTCCTAAATGGGCCATGTTCTAAATGAGTGAGGGCCTGGGAACAAGGTTTCAAATACACTGTACATGTATATCGATTGGACAAATATTGTTTCCACTGCATGACAGAGCATCTCAAAAATGTTCACCTAACCAACTTTGACGCTGTTCAGTTGAATTGGAGCTGAAAAACAATGGGTTTGAAATTTGTGACAATTAGAGACTGTATGGTTTGGAGGGACACACTTTCCAAAATAGAGACATTTGCATGGGATTTTTTTAAGTTTTAAATGCATGTTATCTGCATGGCGGCTTTTTAACCAAACATACTCAAACTGGCTGAAACTGCTTATTTGAAGATACCCTTTCATGTGAAAATCAACAATTAGTTCAGTTTCATTGATTTTCAATGAAGTTTAGATTCATTCCCAGGCCATTATTTATTTCGACCATGGCCCACTGTTAGGCTTAGAGGACTGGTTGTACTCCACTTAATGGGTTTAATTACTACCCAACTGGTGCAGCAGCAACCAGTACTGTGAGAAATAATAATAATAATAATAATAATAATAATAATAATAACAATAATTATAATTATAATATTATAATATATGGTATATTAACACTGATTAATGAGATGTCATTTCAGTATAAATATAAAAATACATGTAATTGACAATAATTGATACATGTATATTCATTTCTTGTATAACTGATTTCATATTTTGATTGATTACACCTCCCTTGAAATAATCAGACCCTCCTCTGTAAAACATCCTGTATTTTTATATGTATGCCAAATAACTTTGAAAGAGGTTTCAACTGAACTCATTTTGCATTTGAACTACCTTTTAAGGTGAAGCCGAATCCTTTAGCCTGCCAACCTTTACGCCACAGCACATATTCTGAGAATCCACCAGGTCCAGCACACAGATCAGCAAAGTACAACAGATCACTGGGTCCAACAACATCTCTCTATAATAAAACATGACACTTTATTCAAATAGAGCGGTTTTCAATTGAGTGTCACAAGTAATTCTCATTATTTTTGCTTTGGTCGTGCCTTGCTTCGCTCTGCGATTGGCCAGGAAAACTCGCACCACTTTCTCAACCAATGGGAAGCAAAACCAATCAAGAATTACACGTGTGCATTTTCCAGTGCTTTGCACCAGCTACATATGGAATGCTTTGTATTCTGATTGGTTCATTGCACTGTTTACTTCTGTTGTGATTGTTCAGAGCAATTGCTTGGGTTTTGGTTTTACAACATTCAATTGAAAAGTGCTCTATTAAAGAAATAACAAACATGCCAAGTGCATTGTTGACAGAGTTAAATAAACATGCAGGAATTTTAAAGAACACAAGAGAAGTGCCTAGAGAAGCACAAGCTGTAGGCAAGTGCTTCTTGTACTTCTCAAGTGTTCTTAGAAACTTCCCAAGTGCTTATATTACTCAACAACGTATGAGGAACTAGTTTTTTAATTTTTTTCATAATATGTCCCAGAGATTTGCGAGAGCCTTCATACTGGAAGTCAGCTGATGAAATTTGGTGACACCCCAACACCCAAATTTTGCTTTTACATTCAAAATAATGTCAAATATGGATTGAATCGTGCACATTTTTTATTGCTTTTACTTTATTTTCTTTAAAACATGTCCAGAGATTTGCACACACACACTTCTCTGACATGTCCTGCATGCATTATAATTCAACAATGCACACATGTGAAGGTGTATGACAGTTACAGACTGCAGACTGCAGACAGCAGAGTGCAGACTGTAGACTGCAGACTATAGTTTTGTTTCCCAGTAAGTTTTAATTAGTAAGAGCGGTTTCCTACAAAAGCTTTGTACATTCTCATGTACCGGGGCGTGCGCATACACGTGTATGTTGAGACATAATGCATGTGATTTGACCAATCATAATGAGCATAATAATTTGAGCATTTTATAATCATGGAATAGAAGATTGGATTTGTCAATTTACCATTTGATATAGTAATAATACGTGCATTTGATACTCACTCCAGTGTCATCTTTGGGGTTGGTAAACATGAAGTCAAAAGCGGAATCCATATTGGCCATTTTCATGGCTGCCCTGTGAGTATATTGCATCAAATTTAGCTTGATACATAAAATGTTGATTAAATCAGTTACTAGTTACTGCTGAGGCTGTTTTTGTTGCTGTTTTTTTTTCTGTTGTTGAATCAGACTAGAAGTCTGTGCACTGTGCAATAACATGGTCAAACCTGACAACAATGTAGGATGCCTTCAAAAGGAAATAGCAAAAAGTGCATTTTTAATCACATGTGCTAGACATTAGGTTGAGCTGCTGTTCCTTTAGACTAACAGCCTACAGTTTAGAACTTCATGTAATCTGGAATGAAGCAATTTCTCTAACAAGTTGTATGCATTATCAAGGGAGGTCAGTCATCTTGGGAAATACCCCAGATAACTTTCTTATAAAAATCAAAACTGATTCTGCTTGACACAGGAAACTAAACTAAGGTCAGAATTTCACCTGTTTTGAAAGATGGCTCCTCGTATCAACTCATAAGGGTTGGCTCTTGTTCTTGCTTTAAGGAACTCATCACCAGAGAGAGCATCGAAAACAGTCTGTTGAAATCAAAAGAAACACATCACATGCTTTAAAATAAATGCTCAGGAAAGTTACACATATGGCAGAACCATGCCTGTGATCTTGTCCCAGGGGGGTACTCGGGATTTCAAGTGATGATCGAAGGATTTTTTGGGGGTTTGAAATTTTTGATTCCGGGATTCTTTTGGGTACGAAAATTTGGTAAGTATTTTTTTGGGTAACTTGATTTGAACGTAGGGATTTTTGGGGGGTATTCTTTGTGTTATAGCATTACCCCTTTCTGGAACTTTTAAGGGCCACAAAATTTGGCATGGGATTTTTGGGGGGTTAATTTTTGGTCCAGGGATTTTTTTGGGTCTTGACTTTTGGCTCCATTCGATCATCCCTTCACTTGAAATCCCAAGTACCCCACCTGGGGACCTTGTACAGTAGCTATAGTTAATATTTTTTGCTTTCGTTTTAACATTTTCATGGAATCAGTGTTTTTTTCAACTACATTCTATCATGAGCAAGCTAATACATTGTATTAATTATTTTCATTGCTCTGATATGATGGAAAATAAAGGAAGTTACATGTATCATTTGGAATCTCAAGGAGGAAGGGGTGTACATTTTTAAGGAAAACTAGATTCTTCAGAGGAAAGTGGAAAAGACACTCCTGTGGATTACAACACAGTACATGAGTTGAAATATCAGGATATAAATATTGTAAACAGATTAGCCATATACCTTGCTTTTCAGAACCTCTGCTAAAACATCTTCACTACAGAACTGTATTTCATCATCAATTGTCAATTTTTTCTAACAAAATAGTAAAAATTTCAGTGTCACAAAACACTCCTTCACATACAAGAAGGTATACATGTACACTAACTCCAACAGACACACAAGAGAAATTACCAACAATTCAAGCTAATTAGTCCCTAACATAAAAACAACTAGGAACATCATCTACAGCTGTAGTTCAAGAAAATAACATTAAATATCAAATCTACTTTTTATTTGATATTTCAGTTATTGTCTCTCTCACGATTTTAATAACAAAGTTGTGGATCGCGACTTTTCAGCCCCTATACTGCTGGTCTTCATGAACTCTAGTTTATTTATTACAGTATATTGG